>JAWNPM010000167.1:1200000-1800000 GCA_035047505.1 Drosophila parthenogenetica
GGCTATATCGACTCGGCTTGTGATGCTGATCAAGAATATATATACTTTATGGGGTCTGCCACGCCTCCTTCTGCCTGTTACATACATTTGCACAAACCCAATATACTCTTGCAGAGAGTATAAAAACATCGATTGTGGGCGAATGGGGCGTGTCAACGCAAAAAAAGTAATTCTTGTATTGACCGAATAAATATGTAGTCGATAGAGATTAAGTTCGAACTTGTAGCTCTTACCATGACTGAAATCTGTTTGTTCATATACATATATACTTTATGGAGCCGGAAACACCTGTTACATACTTTTTACAAACCCAATATACTCTTGCAGAGAGTTTAAAAAGACAAAGAATGTTTCAAATTTTGGTTGTTTTCGAGTTATTTAGTAATCTGATCCTAAAAATAGGTGGTGTATGTGTTCGATAACCTTTCCTCTGTAATAATTCAATTAGTCAGTAAATTAGTAGTTTACAAATTTAATCATTAATATTATTATATACAAAAACAACACTAATGGTTAATAAGCTTATCAAAATTAAAAATTTTATTTTTATGAAAAAACTAATGTTCGGAATTTTTAGCTGCCAATTGATCAATGGTTCGTATGTGCCTGAGGGTAAATTTATGGAACTGAGTGGAACGGATATACCGAGAAGTAGCGATGTGGTCTTCATTGTAGAAGCGAAACCCTGTAACGCTAACCTCAAGGAGACCAAGAGCATTATGAGCATTGTGGTCAGCATCGAGGAACAGTTAAGAGCCGCCAAGCTGATTAATAATCGGTAACTACTAAGTAAAAGTGCTTTCAACTAGCTAATCTATCGAATATAATTATTTTCTCACAGCTATGCAGTGGTAGCTTTTGGTGGTGTTGAGCCATTTGATAAACCTCGAAGCATTTTCTATGAACGTAACGTATTCACCTCGAAGCCTGAAAAGTTGGCGGATTATTTTGCTCACATTAACACGGGCAATGGTAGCAGTAATGATATACTTATGGCCATATCAACCGCATCACGTTTGAACTTCCGTCCTGGCGTGTCCAAGACGTTTATCCTCCTCTCCTGCAGCAACTGTGCGTCAAAGGATATGCGGTTTGACTACACCTCTATTTTGCAATTCATGCTTGAAGAGGGTGTTAACTTACATATTTTGGCCGACACGGAATTCGATTTTGAGCGCGATAAGAAATTAAGGCACTTTTTTGGTTTAGATAAAAAACTTGTATATTCAAAGCGATATCCCGAAGGTGATGTGAATACCCGTGCAAAGGCTACAATCTCCAAGAGAAATTTGGGTATCTGCACACCATTAGCGTTGGAAACAAATGGATCTGTATTTAGTGCTCGAAAGTTGGCGCCAGAGCGCAAATATCCAGTTATGAGATTTGCCACCATCTTTGCCAAGCGTGTAGCCCAAAGTGCCACGCCCATTTCCACACAGACTTGTGAGTGTTCCGGCCACAATTCGGGTGTACCCTATCTGGCATGTTCCCCCACAGCCTTACCGGAGGAAAGGGGCAGCCTAGATGACTATGTAAGTGGATCAGGAGCTACATAAAATCTAAAATATTTATATGTTCAATATTTATTGTTTCAGGAGGAATTCAATAACTGGGAATGGGATGAGGAATTGAACAGAGAAATCTAAGTGTACATGCAATATAGCTAGTAAGTTAAGTAATGTCCAAGAAAAATGTAAATTCTTTTATACAGATTTTAAATAAAAAAGTATAAATCAAATTTAATAAGTTCCAAAACAAGCTTTGACTTTTAGAACAAGTAAGAAAGACTACAGTCGTACTCAGTAGTGTCAATTTTCCAAACAAGAGAAGAACTCATACAATATAGGAATATGACTGTATTTATGGTTAGGTTACGTTTAGCCGGACGTCCTCAAAGGACAGAACATAGGCCAGTTGTGGCCCTTAGTCAACCGGTTTGGGAGGATTAACGCGGCATAAAGTTTTGTAGAATCTGTGCGCGCTTCGTGAACGCTAGCAGATTACTTGCGGATCAGTGAGGGGAGTGTTGGGTAACCTAAGCGCCTAAGCCTCGTGCGCTCTAAGGCATGACAGTGGCATAGAAGGTGCTCAAGCGTCTCTATAGTGCCTGGATGATTGCATTTCCTGCAATTAGTGCTATTGGTTATACCCAGCTTGACTGCATGTGCAGACGCTAGGCAGTGATCGGCATTCTGCAGTCTTTTCTGGAGAGGTGCCGAATGTATTGCGCAAGACAAGAGTTGGAACTTTAACACCTGATCCTGGTTATTTTGCATGTGTAAGTGTTTCGCCATCTTTGGCTGATTTTGTTATCGGTGCTTCTCTCAAGATCACTGTGTAGTGATCTTAGGGAGGTGGTCGCATGTTCTGTCCTATTAGTTGGTAGATCAACGATTTAAGCCTTATAATTGGGAATAAAAGCAGAGAATATTATACGGTCGGGCGTGTTCGACTGTAATTTTCTTTCTTGTTTTTTATTAAATTTAATTTTACAACTTAAATTTAATTACAGTCGTATTCAAATATTAATTTCGAATACAAGGAGAGTACGTGGTCTTTTACAGTCGGCTCGCTCGACTGTAGCCTTTTTTACTTGTTTCCTTTTTCGGTCGCCGTGTCCGCACATAAATTGTTTTTGTGCACAAAAGTATTTCCAACTAATTTGTCCTTATTTATGAGATATAATTTGACAATTGAATCAATGGTTCATAGGACAGCTTCAAATCGTTGACGAGACAATGAAAATTTTCATAGTAAGCATTTTCTTCATTTCAAACGATTCCTCCTGTAATGACAGCTATTTTATAAAGTGGTCTGATCTGGATATAATTTGATCAGCAGATGGAATAAGGTAAAGAATGCATATTGCGAAAATTTGCTTCATACCGTTTAAGAGACACTGAAAATATTCATACTATGCTTTTTTTTGCTTCTGACAAACCTAATAGAACCTTTTTCTCTTTTTTAGAATACGGGGACTAAAAAAAAGAAGGTTATCTTTGGCACGCCAGAGATTAAATACCCTTGCAGTTTGAAACATAATATTAGAAACTTTATAAATCGGTTTTCTTGTAAATTGTAATTAATTATGACATATGGCTATGTGCGGATGGTAAAACTTACACTTAGATTACAGATTACTCAATTCGGAATTAGTTGATAAGATTGTACATTTTATTTTAGTTATAAAAAAAAGTTTTTCACACAAAGTATTTCCAACTAATTTGTCTTTATTTATGAGATATAATTTGACAAAAAAAAATTGGTTCAAATCGTTTAAGAGACACTGAAAATATTCATACTAAGCTATATTTCAACAGATTATTCCTATCGGAGCTACATGATATAGTGATCCGATCTGGCCGATTTTAACATATGCACTGCATACAGTTAAACATCTGTATTAAGTTTCATTAAGGTAGCTTCAAAACTGAATGACTAGTTCGCATAAAAAAAGAGACAGACAGACAGATAGAGAGACGGTCATGGCTATATCAACTCGTCTGTTGAACTCGTCTGTTGAGCCTGCGAACTTATACTCGACTTGCAGAACACGCCGCAACACTACTAATTGCACCACCCCCTCCTTGTGAGACGGCTCCGATTATTTTCTTTAAGATATAATAGCGCTAAATTAAAACAAGAAAGAAAAGTACAGTCGAGCGCGCCCGACCGTATAGTACTCTCTGCATTTATTCCCAATTATAATGATAAAATCGGTATCCGGTATCGTTATCGGTATCGGTTAAAACAGCATGCAAGTTTGAAAAGTTTTGTTTGTTTCTTACGGAAAAAGGGGGCGTGGCAGTCAAAAATTTTAAATGGCAATACATTTATACTGTCTCTAGGAATCTGCATACCAAAATTGGTGTTCCTAAGTACCGTAGTTACTGAGATATTCGCTTAAAACATCAATTTTTTCCGAAGTAAGTCCAGTTTTTTGCTCATTGTGGGCGAATGGGGCGTGGCATCGAGAAAAAAAAAGATTCTTGTATTGACTGACTAAATATCGAATCGATAGAGACCAAATTCGAACTTGTAGCTCTTACCATCTCTGAAATCTGTTTGTTCATACGGACAGACAGACAGACGGACAGACAGACAGACAGACAGACGGACGGACGGACAGACGGACATGGCTATATCGACTCGGCTCGTGACGCTGATCAAGAATATATATACTTTATGGGGTCTGCCACGCCTCCTTCTGCCTGTTACATACATTTGCACAAACCCAATATACTCTTGCAGAGAGTATAAAAACCGCAGGTCTTGTGTTTACATAGTGCGATAATAAATGACGAGCATACCTACTACCTGGACCACGCTCTCTTTGGAAACTACTGTGGCTAATGTAAATATAAACATACAGTTATCTGTTTTCTTTCAACCACGTGCATTGACACTGCGATTCAAAGGGACACTTTGTTACCTATTTGCTCAGTTGTTTATAGTTGGATTTTTATGCAACTTTCAGGGTAGTTTGATATAATTTGTCTTTAAACGAATCTTAAATTACAGCACTGTACGATGAGGACGAATACCTTAAAAACGGCATCGAAATTGAAAATTTAATTTTTTGTTTTTTTGTGGAAAAAGCGGGCGTGGCAGCAAGTGCCATAGTTACGGAGATATTCGCGGAAAACATCAATTTTTTTCTAGGTGTCTTTGGTTTTTTGCTCATTGCGGGGGCGGAAGGTGGGGTGGCATTGATTTGAAATAAACTTGATCTGCTTGCAAAAGTTACTGAATTTTTATTACAAATTTGGTGGTTCTAGCTCTTGTAGTTTAAAAGATCCAGGTGTTCATACAGACGGACGGACAGACGGACCGACGGACAGACTGACATTGCTATATCGACTCGGCTGTTGATGTTGATCAAGAATATATATACTTTATGGGGTCGGAAAAGCTTCCTTCTGCCTGTTACGCACATTTGGCTTCTGACAAACCTAATAGACCCCTATACTCTTTTTAAGAGTACGGGGTCAAAAAGAACATAAACAAAATAATTCACTGGCAATATTCGAACCGGTGACCTCACACGTGAACGCATTTAGTACTTGTATTAGAATACTTGTTAGAAAAGTACAGTACTCCGTAGAGTACTCTCTGCATTTATTCCCGATTATAATGTTAAAATCCGGGTATCCGGGTATTATAATGGATAGTACTTTCATTAAAAATCGGTGAAAAAGAAAGCATAATCGAATTTATGTACATCAATTTGTCTGTATGCACATACATATACGTTTGTCATTACATGTTTGTATATATACACTCATCTCCCAATTAATAGGTGTGAAAAAAATGATATTTTTTTTGCAGAATATTATTTTATACCAAGAGTTTATTATCCGAAAATTAATTTTTTTGGTTTGCCCACACTGTCTTCATGTAATTTAGGTGGGTTCCAAAAAAATCAATTGCATATAAAATAAAATAAATTTTTAGACCCCGCATTGCTGTCTGTCTGTCCGTCCGTCCGTATGAACACCTGGATCTCAGAGACTATAAGAGCTAGAGACACCAAATTTGTAACAAAAATTCCGTAACTTTCTCGAGCAGATCAAGTTTATTTCAAATCATGGCCACGCCCCCCACCGCCCCCGCAATAAGCAAAAAACTAGACACACCTCGGAAAAAATTTATGTTTTCGGCGAATATCTCCGTAACTATAGCACTTAGGAACACCAATTCTGGTACGCAGGTTCCTAGAAACAGCACAATTGCAACGTTATTAAAAATTTTGGTCTGCCACGCCCCCTTTTCCCACACGAACTAAAAAACTTTTCAAAACTTTCATGTCGTTTTTAAAGCATTTGCTAATATAGTATAGTATTGTAATTCAAAATTTGTTTAAAGACAAATCATATTAAACTACCCTGAAAGTTGCATAAAAATCCAACTATAAACAACTGAGCAATTAGATAACAAATTATCAATTGAAGCGCGTTGTGAATGCACGTGGTTAAAAGAAAAGGAATAACACTATGCTTATATATATGTACATTAGCCGCAGTACTTTGCAAAGAGAGCGTGGTCCGGGTGGGCCACGCACTTGTTTGTAAACACAAGACCTGCGGTTCGAACCCCGGCACGGACTCAGAAATTAAAGTTATTAGACCCCGTACTCTTAAAAAGAGTATAGGGGTCTATTAGGTTTGTCAGAAGCCAAATGTGCGTAACAGGCAGAAGGAAGCTTTTCCGACCCCATAAAGTATATATATTCTTGATCAGCATCAACAGCCGAGTCGATATAGCCATGTCCGTCTGTCCGTCTGTCCGTCCGTCTGTATGAACACCTGGATCTTTTAAACTACAAGAGCTAGAACCACCAAATTTGTAATAAAAATTCAGTAACTTTCGCGAGCAGATCAAGTTTATTTCAAATCAGTGCCACGCCCCCTACCGCCCCCGCAATAAGCAAAAAACCAAAGACACCTCGAAAAAAATTGATGTTTTCCGCGAATATCTCCGTAACTATGGCACTTACGACCACCAATTTGGGTACGCAGGTTCCTAGGGACAGCATAAATGCAATGCCATTAAAATTTTTTTGCTGCCACGCCCCCTTTTTCCACAAGAAAAAAAATAAAATTTTCAATTTCGATGCCGTTTTTAAGGCATTTGTCCTCATCGTACAGTGTTGTAATTTAAGATTCGTTTAAAGACAAAATATATCAAACTACCCTGAAAGTTGCATAAAAATCCAACTATAAACAACTGAGCAATTAGGCAACAAAGTGTCACTTGAAGCGCATTGTCAATGCACGTGGTTGAAAGAAAAGAGATAACTGTATGTTTATACATACATTAGCCGCAGTAGTTTGCAAAGAGAGCGTGGTCCGGGTGGGCCACGCATTTGCTTGTAAACACAAGACCTGCGGTTCGAACCCCGGCACAGACTCAGAAATTAAATTCTTTTTTTTTTTTAATTTTATAATTTAGCACTATTATATCTTAATGAAAATAATCGGAGCCGTCCCACAAGGAGGGATTTGTGCAATTAGTAGTGTTGCGGCGTGTTCTGCAACTTGCGTATAAGTTCGCAGGTTCAATTCCCGACAGTGGAGTTTATTAATATACTTTTTTAAATTTCAAACAAAAATGTAAATAAAGAAATTTTAACTGGTGCAACAGCCAATGGTCTGCGGTTCGAACCCGGCACAGACCCAGAAATTTAATTATTTTTTTAATTTTTAAATAACTACATTATTATATATAAATGAAAATAATCAAATTTCTGCATGGTGTGGTGTAACTAGTAGGGTTGCAGCATGATATGGAACTTGCTTCAGTAAGCGCGGGTTCGAATCTCATCAGTGACCGAATCAAATTTTTTTTTTAAATTTAATTTTAAAACTTAAATTTTAAATTACAACCGTATTCAAATATTAATTTCGAATACAAGGAGAGTACGGGGTCTTTTACAGTCGGCGCGCTCGACTGTAGCCTTTCTTACTTGTTTTTTTTTAATTTTAATTTAGCACTATTATATCTTAATGAAAATAATCGGAGCCGTCTTACAGGGAGGTGGTGGTGCAATTAGTAGTGTTGCGGCGTGTTCTGCATAAGTTGAGTATAAGTTCGCAGGTTCTATTCCCGACAGTGAAATTTTCTAATATACTTTTTTAAATTTCAAAAAAAAAATGTAAATATACAATATTAACTGGTGCAACAGGGTTGGGTTGTGGGTAAGTCGTTTGTTTCTAAACCAATGGTCTGCGGTTCGAGCCCGGCATAGAATCAGAAATTAAATTTTTTTTTTTATGCTTGTTATATAATAAAATTATTATATGTAAATGAAAATAATCGGATATCTGTCTAATGTGGGGCGTGGTGCGACTGATAGGGTTGCAGCGCGTTATGCAACTTGCGTAGGTTCAAGTCCCGACAGTGGAGTTTATTAGTATACTTATACAAAGATGTAAATGAAGAATTTTAACTGGTGCAACAGCCAATGGTCCGCGGTTCGAACCCGGCACAGACCCAAAAATTTAATTATTTTTTTATTTTTAAAATAACTACATTATTATATATAAATGAAAATAATCAAATCTCTGCCAAATGAATGGTGTGGTGTAACTAGTAGGGTTGCAGCATGGTATGGAACTTGCGTCAGTAAGCGCGGGTTCGTATCCCATCAGTGACTGATTCAAATTTTTTTTTAAAATTTAATTTTAAAACTTAAATTTTAAATTACAGCCGTATTCAAATATTAATTTCGAATACAAGGAGAGTACGGGGTCTTTTACAGTCGGCGCGCTCGACTGTAGCCTTTCTTACATGTTTTTTCTGAAAAAGGAGCAATTTAAGCTGGACACATTAATAGGTGTATTATACAAAATAATTCAAAATTTTTAATTATATCTGTATATGGACTTACATTGAATATTAAGTCTTAGTGTGGGCTAATACCCAGAATATTCATCGTTATTTGAAAGAGATTTGTTAATCCTTCGACGCGTGGACGATACCAAAGTCGCCCAGCGCTCTACAGGATTGCTGGACCAAATAACTTACCTAAATGAGCCCTGTTGTGCGAAACAGTGAATCCTATTTGATGCTTTAGATGTTGCCAGAGTATATTAATTGATTTAAGATCTGTAGATTGACCAGGCACTTCAAGGACATCAAGAATATTCCCATGGAAGCAATTTTTTTCGAAACTGTGACTTGTTTTAAGGATCATTATCCTGTTAAGATTTACATTCGAGGGGCATTTCTTCACTTGTATGAGTTAGGACAAGTGTCCGTAACAAATATTAATGAAAACAAGAAAGAAAAGTACAGTCGAGCGCGCCCGACCGTATAGTACTCTCTGCATTTATTCCCAATTATAATCTTGAAATCGGTATCCGGTATCGTTATCGGTTAAAACAGCATGCAAGTTTAACAAGAAAGAAAAGTACAGTCGAACACGCCCGACCGTATAATACTCTCTGCTTTTATTCCCAATTATAATGCTTAAACCGGTATCCGGATATTACAATAGATAGTTCTTGTATTAGAACACGTTAAAACAAAAAGAACTAAGCATAATCAAACATACGTGTGTTTGTTTGTACATACAAATTCGTTTGTCGTTAAATGTGTGCACATACATATGTGTTTATGTATACTATTGGTCGGCACGACTAGCGCTGTCTCTCTCGCACTCATTGCTCTCGAATAAAATCTTTGTTGCTTCATTTCATTCTTGTTTATGGTCGGATTCTTATAAAACTTTCAGGAGAGTTTGACATGATACGTCTTCAAACGAATCATAAATAACAACACTATACGATAAGAATAAATGCTTCAAAAACGGCATGCAAGTTTGAAATTTTTTTTTATTTCCTGCGGAAAAAGGGGGCGTGGCAGCCCAAAACTTTTGATGTCATTGCATTTATGCGATCTCTTGGAACACGTGTACCAAAATTAATATTCCTAGGTGACATAGTTACTGAGATATTCGCCGAAAACATCAATTTTTTCCGAGGTATATCTAGTTTTTTGCTCATTGTGGGCGAATGGGGCGTGGCATCAAAAAAAAAAGATTCTTGTATTGACTGACTAAATATCGAATCGATAGAGACCAAATTCGAACTTTTAGCTCTTACCATCTGTGAAATCTGTGTGTTCATACGGACAGACAGACGGACATGGCTATATCGACTCGGCTTGTGACGCTGATCAAGAATATATATACTTTATGGGGTCTGGCACGCCTCCTTCTGCCTGTTGCATACATATATAAACATACATATATAAACATACAGTTATCTCTTTTCTTTCAACCACGTGCATTGACAATGCGCTTCAAGTGACACTTTGTTACCTAATTGCTCAGTTGTTTATAGTTGGATTTTTATGCAACTTTCAGGATAGTTTGATAAGATTTGTCTTTAAACGAAACTTAAATTACAACACTGTACGATGAGGACAAATGCCTTAAAAACGGCATCGAAAATGAAAATTTTATTTTTTTTCTTGTGGAAAAAGGGGGCGTGGCAGCAAAAAAATTTTAATGGCACTGCATTTATGCTGTCCATAGGAACCTTCGTACCCAAATTGGTGGTCGTAAGTGTCGTAAGTTACGGAGATATTCGCGGAAAACATAATTTTTTTTGAGGTGTCTTTGGTTTTTTGCTTATTGCGGGGGCTGTAGGGGGCGTGGCACTGATTTGAAATAAACTTGATCTGCTTGCAAAAGTTACTTGCAAAAAGTTACTTTATTAAAAATTTGGTGGTTCTAGCTCTTGTAGTTTAAAAGATCCAGGTGTTCATACAGACGGACGGACGGACAGACGAACAGGCGGACATTTCTATATCGACTCGGCTGTTGATGCTGATCAAGAATATATATACTTTATGGGGTCGGAAAAGCTTCCTTCTGCCTGTTACGCACATTTGGCTTTTGACAAACCTAATAGTGCCCTATACTCTTTTTAAGAATATTTCTGGGTCTGTGCCGGGTTCGATTCGCAGACCATTGTTGCACCAGTTAAAATTCTTTATTTACATTTTTGCTTGAAATTTAAAAAAGTATGTTAATAAAATCCACTGTTGGGAATTGAACCTGCGAACTTATACGCAAGTTGCATAACACGCCGCAACCCTATCAGTCGCACCACGCCCCTAACTATTATAGGCAGTCAGGCAGAAGGCAGAATTTTCGACCCCATAAAGTATATTCTTGATCAGCATCAACAGCCGGGACGATATAGCAATATCAGTCTTACTTTCTGTCCGTCCGTCCGTCCGCCCGTATGAACACCAAAATGTCAGAGACAATAAGAGCTAAAGCCACCAAATTTGGAATGAAAGTCCGTAAATTTTGCGAGGAGTTGAAGTTTATTTTAAATTATTGCCACGCCCCTTACAGTCCACGCAAATTGTAAAAAGCTATGGACACCTCACCAAATACTATGTTTACATCACCATAATTAAACGAATCGACTAGAGCAATCATGACTGAATTCACACATCATATCAATATAACTATCCTCACGAAATTTGATACGGATCGGACAACTTTAACTCATAGAAACCATGGGACAAATCGGTCAAAAATAAGACATTTGTTTGAAAGCATTTTGTGTAAGTTTTCGCAACCAAGCTCTCACATTATGGGTATGTGTATCATGGTTAAGCATAGCTATCTTCAATACATATGGATCAGTTCGGACAACTATTTGTTATGGCTCTAATAGGAAAAGTCGGTCGAAATTAAAGAAAATTAGCACTATAATGAGTACGGGGTCTATTACTGTCGGCTCGCTCGATTGTAGCCTTTCTTACTTAATAATTAACGGAAACGGATATTTGGTAATTCTAAGTTAGACACCCGACCATTTTAATAGAGTTTTTCTATTTTATCTGTGAATTGGCTAACCAGTTTCGACCCAGCCCATGTCTTGGTAGCACACACTTTTTCGACTCGTTTGCGCGAATCTCATATTCCTCTTTAAAGTAGTCTGACTAGCTGCAGTCTGACTATCACTTTTTGCCTGTACCCGGTTGTGGTTGACGGAAGTGATAGCAGAACTCAAGTACATGTTACAACCTTAACCCCAAAGCTTAAGCTATAAGCGAAAGAAAGTGGGAGGGCGGTGAGTGGGAACCATGATAGGTCCATTCACTTTGCCAGCGAAATGAGCAACACTTTATGTCCCCACTTGAACCCAATTTGTTGTTATAACATTTGCGTGGAAAATACAATGAAATTATCCGATGCCATTGGTAATACAATACTTTCTATTTCACTGTTTTGGTTACATCAACTCAGCATTTTGACCAATTGCATTTGCAATAACAAAATCTTTCACTTTTTGGATTACTATAAAAGGCGGCACACAATTGTAGGCCTCTTGCATTGCTCACCTGAAGTTCGTAGAATAAGGAGCTTTATCTTCAATACAATGTGGTTAATTGTAAGTCTAATCAATGGAGTCCATCTACAAAAGCGCATCTTAACTTTAAAAAATTCGCATAGGTGTTTGTGTGTTGCCTGGCCCTGAGTTACGCATCGGAGCATTCGGGCGAGGGACAATACGGTGGAAGCGGCGGTGCGGAATCATATCCACAGCAGCACCATGAAGCTCCCACCACTTACTCGGAGATATCAAAACACGTTCCTGTTCATGTTATCGAGAAGGTGCCACTGCCCATACCACATCCCGTTGCTGTTCAGGTAACCCTTTCAATTTCAACAAATCAGCTTACGAATCACTGCTCTAACCCACTGTGAAGGTACCAAATGTAATTAAGCTGCAAATACCAGAACCCTACGCAGTCCATGTGCCCGTTCAACAGGAAATTCAAGTACCTGTCTATAAAATAGTTCCCGAAATAACGGAACGTAAAATACCCTACACTGTGGAGAAGCCATACCCTGTGGAAATAGAGAAACCTTATCCCGTCGAAGTGATTAAACACATTAAAATACCTGTGCCAAAGCCCTATCCGGTGCCCTTTACTATTTATAAACATGTTTTGCACAAGCAGAACGGCTGGTAGGCCTAGTTTTTGTGTATATATAACTGTAACAAGTATTAAAATTGCTATATTGATAATGAATTCAATGTCTCTATTGCTGGGAATCTGCAGACAACCTGTTCTGGACTGATTTTCTTAAAAAGAGTAGAGGAGATTGTCAAAAGCGAAATATGCGTAACAGGGAGAAGGAGTCGTAGCCGACACCATAACGTATATATATTCTTGATCAGCATCAACAGCCGAGTTGATATAGCAGTGTCCGTCTGTCTGTCCGAATAAAACGGAATGTGAAAATAACGGTACATTTTGCAGAAATGTTGTTGTTATTACTTATCATATCTGAGTTATTTTCCATGCTCTTTCTAACGGTAGTTTTGGTTTTCTTCTATGTCTATTCGTTCTTGATTTACACTCAAAAACAGGGTGCGGCTATAGTCTTGCACCAGAGTTTAGTTGGATTTTTATGCAACTTTCAGGGTAGTTTGATATGATTTGTCTTTAAACGAATCTTAAATTACAACACTGTACGATGAGGACAAATGCCTTAAAAACGGCATCGAAAATGAAAATTTTATTTTTGTTTTTGTGAAAAAAGGGGGCGTGGCAGCTAAAAAATTTTAATGACACTGCATTTATGCTGTCGCTAGAAACCTGCGTACCCAAATTGGTGGTCGTAAGTGCCATAGTTACGGAGATATTCGCGGAAAACATCCATTTTTTTCGAGGTGTCTTTGGTTTTTTGCTTATTGCGGGGGCGGAAAGGGGCGTGGCACTGATTTGAAATAAACTTGATCTGCTTGCAAAAGTTACTGAATTTTAATTACAAATTTGGTGGTTCTAGCTCTTGTAGTTTAAAAGATCCAGGTGTTCATACAGACGGACGGACGGACAGACGGACATTGCTATATCGACTCGGCTGTTGATGCTGATCAAGAATATATATACTTTATGGGGTCGGAAAAGCTTCCTTCTGCCTGTTACGCACATTTGGCTTCTGACAAACCTAATAGACCCCTATACTCTTTTTAAGAGTACGGGGTCTAAAAAAAAATTTAATTTCCGAGTCTGTGCCTGGGTTCGAACCGCAGGTCTTGTGTTTACATACAAGGAGTCTCTACTACCTGGGCCACGCTTCCTTTGCAAGCTTTTGCGGCTAATGTATATATAAACATAGTGTTATTTCTTTTCTTTCAACCACGTGCATTCACAACGCGCTTCAATTGATAATTTGTTACCTAATTGCTCAGTTGTTTATAGTTGGATTTTTATGCAACTTTCAGGTTAGTTTTATATAATTAGTCTTTAAACTAATTTTTTAATTACAATACTGTAATATATTAGCAAATGCTTTAAAAACGGCATGTAAATTTTGAAAAGTTTTTTAGTTCTTGTGGGAAAAGGGGGCGTGGCAGACCAAAACTTTTAATGACGTTGCATTTGTGCAGTTTCTAGGAACCTGCGTACCAGAATTGGTGTTCCTAAGTGCCATGGTTACGAAGATATACAAGTGCGTGGCCCACCCGGACCACGCTCTCTTTGCAAACTACTGCGGTTAATGTACATATAAACATACAGTTATCACTTTTCTTTCAACCACGTGCATTGACAATGCGCTTCAGGGGACACTTTGTTACCTAATTGCTCAGTTGTTTATAGTTGGATTTTTATGCAACTTTCAGGGTAGTTGTCTTTAAACGAATCTTAAATTACAACACTGTACGATGAGGACAAATGCCTTAAAAACGGCATCGAAAATGAAAATTTTATTTTTGTTTTTGTGAAAAAAGGGGGCGTGGCAGCTAAAAAATTTTAATGGCACTGCATTTATGCTGTCCCTAGAAACCTGCGTACCCAAATTGGTGGTCGTAAGTGCCATAGTTACGGAGATATTCGCGGAAAACATCCATTTTTTTCGAGGTGTCTTTGGTTTTTTGCTTATTGCGGGGGCGGAAGGGGGCGTGGCACTGATTTGAAATAAACTTGATCTGCTTGCAAAAGTCACTGAATTTTAATTACAAATTTGGTGGTTCTAGCTCTTGTAGTTTAAAAGATCCAGGTGTTCATACAGACGGACGGACGGACGGACAGACGGACATTGCTCTATCGACTCGGCTGTTGATGCTGATCAAGAATATATATACTTTATGGGGTCGGAAAAGCTTCCTTCTGCCTGTTACGCACATTTGGCTTCTGACAAACCTAATAGACCCCTATACTCTTTTTAAGAGTACGGGGTCTAACAAGTAAGAAAGGCTACAGTCGAGCGCGCCGACTGTAAAAGACGCCGTACTCTCCTTGTATTCGAAATTAATATTTGAATACGGCTGTAATTTAAAATTTAAGTTTTAAAATTAAATTAAAAAAAAAAATTTGAATCTGTCACTGATGGGATTCGAACCCGCGCTTACTGACGCAAGTTCCATAGTTACACCACACCATTCATTTGACAGAGATTTGATTATTTTCATTTATATATAATAATGTAGTTATTTAAAAATAAAAAAATAATTAAATTTCTGGGTCAGTGCCGGGTTCGAACCGCAGACCATTGCACCAGTTAAAATTCTTCATTTACAATTTTGTTTGAAATTTAAAAAAGTATATTAATAAACTCCACTGTCGGGACTTGAACCTGCGCAAGATGCATAATGCGCCGCAACCCTATCAGTCGCACCACGCCCCACATTAGACAGATATCCGATTATTTTCATTTACATATAATAATGTTATTATATAACAAGCACAAAAAAAAAATTTAATTTCTTAGTCTGTGCCGGGCTCGAACCGCAGACCATTGGTTTAGAAACAAACGACTTACCCACAACCCAACCCTGTTGCACCAGTTAATATTGTATATTTACATTTTTTTTTGAAATTTAAGAAAGTATATTAGAAAATTTCACTGTCGGGAATTGAACCTGCGAACTTATACTCAAATTATGCAGAACACGCCGCAACACTACTAAATGCACCACCTCCTCCTTGTGAGACGGCTCCGATTATTTTCATTAAGATATAATAGTGCTAAAATAAAATTAAAAAAAAAAAAAAACTTTAATTTCTGAGTCTGTGCCGGGGTTCGAACCGCAGGTCTTGTGTTTACAAACAAGTGCGTGGCCCACCCGGACCACGCTCTCTTTGCAAAGTACTGCGGCTAATGTATATATAAGCAAAGAGTTATTCCTTTTCTTTTAACCACGTGCATTCACAACGCGCTTCAATTGATAATTTGTTATCTAATTGCTCAGTTGTTTATAGTTGGATTTTTATGCAACTTTCAGATTAGTTTAATATGATTTGTCTTTAAACAAATTTGGAATTACAATACTGTACTATATTAGCAAATGCTTTGTGCTGTTTCTAGGAACCTGCGTACCAGAATTGGTGTTCCTAAGTGCTATAGTTACGGAGATATTCGCCGAAAACATCAATTTTTTACGAGGTGTGTCTAGTTTTTTGCTTATTGCGGGGGCGGCGGGGGGCGTGTCCATGATTTGAAATAAACTTGATCTGCTCGAGAAAGTTACGGAATTTTTGTTACAAATTTGGTGTCTCTAGCTCTTATAGTCTCTGAGATCCAGGTGTTCATACGGACGGACAGACAGACGGACATTGCTATATCGACTCGGCTGCTGATTCTGATCAAGAATATATTTACTTTATGGGGTCGGAAAAGCTTCTTTCTGCCTGTTACGCACATTTGGCTTCTGACAAACCTAATAGACCCCTATACTCTTTACGGTACGGGGTCTAAACAAGAAAGTGAAGTACAGTCGAGCGCGCCCGACCGTATAGGGGGATTGGCAGACAACAATTTGAAATAGTAATGCATTTATCTTGTCTTAAGGAATCTGCGTACCAAAATTGGAATACCTATGCCATAGTCACTGAGATATTCGTTTTAAACATTAATGTTTCCGAGGTATGTCTAGTTTCTTGCTTATTGAAGGCGAATGGGGCCTGGCATCGAAAAAAAAATTCTTGTATTGACTGACTAATTATCGAGTCGATAGAGGCCAAATTCGAACTTGTAGCTCTTACCATCTCTGAAATCTATGTGTTCATACGGACACACGGACAGACAGACAGACGGACATGGCTATATATATACTTTATAGGGTCGGAAAAGCTTCCTTCTGCCTGTTACACACATTTCGCTTCTGACAAACCTAATAGACCCCTCTACTCTTTTTTAAAAAGTACGGGGTCTAAAAACTCAAAAGATTATTGAATTAAAATCTATTTTAGTGGTACTGAACGGTTCATTTGTCAAAAAAAATTTTTTCGATACGGATAACTTTTGTGCTAATAATCGGTTTTTGAGGTTAAAAAAAATTTAAAAAACAATTTTTTAGCCATCTGTGCAATAATTTTTAATAAGTTAACTTCAGTACTTCGAGAATTTTAATGCCAACATTTAAAAAATTTTTTTTGAAAATGGGCTGGCAACTTTTTGAGCTGTTGTGATCATCGCATGGGTACTTTTGAAAAAAAAACACATTCCGAGATAATCGCGTTTAAGGGGTTATATACAAAGTTAATTCAGTAAAGTAAGCTAACTTTGTGAATTTTTTAAAAATGTTTTTGCAAAATTTTTTTAAAAATGCAAAGAACAATAGTTTAGTAACATATGTAAAGAAATAAAAACAATTTTAATTTCAAAAAAATGTTGAAAACTGGCTGAGTTGAAGGTCATGCCCCGAGATACCTTTTTTTTATAGAGGTTTGCGGTGATCATTCTCCACGACGAACCGCTTAAATAAAAGATAAATGTACTCTGGTGTACTTGAACGAAGCCAATTTTTCAAAACACAAAATTTTGAAAAAAATTCAAATACTTTTCCATAAAAGTCGATCGTTCAAGTACACGAGATTTTCAATACAAATACAAGAAAAAAAAAATGTTGAAAATCGGTTGACAAGTTTTTGAGTTATCGTGATCACCGTAACAGTACTTTTGAAAAAAAGTCATTCCGAGATAATCGCATTCAAAGATGTGTTTTGATATCAGCCGCGCACCAAATTCCATTGGAAAAACGGCTGTAACTTGAAAACTACTAGTCCGATCAAGATGAAATTTTGCACAGTTATTATCAAATGTATTTACTTTCAGAATATGCACAAAAAAAAAGTGCATTTTGGGACGCCCAACTTTGTATATAACCCCTTAAAGGCTTGCGCTAAGCCTCCTTCCGACGGAGGTTGCTTGCTCAAAATCGCTGTAACTTTCGTTCCAGTGATCCGATCTTTATGAAATGGAATGTATACCAGAGACCTGCAACGAGTATACTCGAGTATGTTCGAACTTCTCATCAAACGATCGGGTAACGAGTAATTCAACCGGCTCACAGTGGTTTTTTTAAAGTTTTTTTTGGCATAAAGTCAATTTTTTTTTTTTTTAGGTATTTTAAAATTTTGTTAATTTTTATTTTTTAAACATTCTAGTTAGACAAAAAAATATTTAGCTTTAACATTTGACGCAATAGTTTTCTGTTAGGGCGCTGTTAAAGTCAGCTGTTTATATACCATATGTTTTGTAGGAAATTGGCGGCAAAAGTTTGGCAACTTAAATTGTTTGTTTTGGCGAAAGTTTACACAAAAGTGAAAAGATTTAATATGGAAAACGGTTGTCCAGGTATTGAAAACTATAGTTTATTTATAATTGTATCGTTTTTATGTGTATCTGTTAAGTTGTACCGTGTTTTGTAAATGTGTATTTTCAGAATGAACTTAACAAGCGTAGTTGTGTTTCGTGGATCAGTACTTTTGTATGGCAAAGCGTTGCAAAAGGTTTTATATGCAGAGTTATTAACAAATTTGTACAGATTAATATGAAACTAATCTTTTTTGTCCGAATCCACACGTTTTCGATCAAATTTAATTTTTCTAGTACAATATGAGTTTAGTCGTGCTAATCTGGTGGACATTTGGAGCAACAACAATCGCTCAGTCGACGCAGTACAACAACATATATTGGCAAATATTGTACAAAAACACTTAGATGAGGAGAACATAAGCTTAATAAATTACATTCGTAAGCACCTGCCGAAGTGTAATTCAACTCTTGAAAGATTTAAGATAAAACACTCGGAACGGCTTGCCAAAAGCTTATTCATTGACATCACTGCATTGACATCGCCCACTGTTCACAAAATCTTAGTACATGGGCACCAAATAATAGATACATGTTTAGTTCCTGTAGGCTGCCTTGGGGAACATGCATCTGAATCAAGAAATAAACTATACAAAAGCGATAGAAGAGGGCACGCAAGAAAATGCAGTCGAATAGACAACATCACTGATGTTTTTAATAGATCAATGGATAGTTCGGATCCATTGCTGTCTAGCACCTTTTTTAAAAAAGGATCGCAGCGAATCAAATTAAAAGTAATACCAGCAGAAGTGATATCCCTACTACAAGAGACACTTATAGAAATACCTGCGGAAAATAATGAAGTGGATTCGTCCGACGAGGAAGATGAGGGTGAACTTGAGGTCATTGCTTCAGAAGATGAATATTTTGAGCCAGAATAAAGTAAACTTTATTAAAAATTTGTTAAATTGATATATTCTTTTAAATATTTAAATTTCATTTCTTTATAATTATTACTTTTCTCTTTTTTAAAATAAAAAATAAAAAAAAATATTTTATGCAACATTCACCAATATCGGCCAGATCGGTTATATGGCAGCTATATGAAATAATGCCCCAAATCATATAAAAATTGGTAGGTCATCTAAGGAGCGTAAAATTTTCATACAATCCAAATTTCAATGTAATAGCTTTAAATTTAGAGTTTATGCCAAAAAAATCTTAAAAAAAAACACTGTGCGGCTGTCCGAAAGCGGTTCGAATCACAATGATCAGTTGCCCGTTTTGTGAGTGACTCGAACCTGATCGTTTGAAGTCAAGCATTTTGGTTGCGACCAGAACGATCAGCCCCATAGATTGTTTGCTGATCGTTCGAATACTCGTTCGACGCAACCTTCTTCAGTACAAAACGTTTGAGTATCAAGCAAGTTCGTTGGTTCGCTTGCAAAAAGCAAAAAGGCTAAATTCCAATGAAAAACAAGTAAGAAAAGTACAGTCGAGCGCGCCCGACCGTACAGTAACGTTAAAACACAAAAAAACAAGAAAAAAAGGTTATCTTCGGCTAGCCGAAGAGTCTTAAATACCCTTGAATACCTTAAATACCCTTGCAGACACGCATATTGCGTTAGTTTTATTTTTATCGGTAATTGTTCCAACGGTAGCTATATGATATAGTAGTCTGATTGGAATGAAATTTTGTGAGCATATAGAGTTGATAATAAATGCATATTTTGTGAATTTGGTTAAAATCCACCAACAAACATAAAAAATTTTCATACTAAGTATTTCAACCGATTTTTCTATGGCAGCTATATGATATAGTGGTGTGATCTGGATAAAATTTGGTGCAAATACCTGGCCTCTAACTGATCCGATAGCTTTAAGACTGAGAGACTAGTTCGCATAGAAACAGACCGACAGACGGAACATGGCTATATCGACTAGGCTGTTGATGCTGATCAAGAACATATATACTTTATGGGGTCGGAAACGCGTTCTTCAATGCGTTACAAACATCGTGACAAAAACAATATACCCTCTGCAAGGGTATAAAAACTAAGTATAATCGAAAATACATTCGTTTGACGTTATATGTATGCACATACATATGTGCGTATGTATACTTTTGGTCTGCACTGCCAGCGCTGTCTCTCTCGCACTTAGGCATTGGTGTTGGCCGCAAAAATATTAAAATTTGTTGCGTGTTTTCTTTATTGTTTATGGTCGGATTCTTATGAAACTTTCATGGTAGTATGATATAATAATTCTTCGAACACATTTCAAATAACAATACAGTACGATAAGAAACAAGTAAGAAAGGCTACAGCCGAGCGCGTCTTGTATTCGAAATTAATATTTGAATACGACTGTATTTTAAAATTAATGTTTTAAAATTAAATTTTAAAAAAAATTTTATATCAAGTCACTGATGGGAATCGAACCCGCGCTATCAGACTTAGGTTCCAGAACATGCTGCAACCCTACTAGCTGCGCCACTCCATACATTTGACATCAACCCGATTATTTTCGTTTACATATAAAACAAGTAAGAAAAGTACAGTCGAACCAGCCCGACCGTATAATACTCTCTGCTTTTATTCCCAATTATAATGTCAACATCAGTATCTGGATATTACAATAGACAGTTCTTGTATTAGAACACGTTACAACAAAAAAAGGCAATTTATAATCGAACATACATGTTTGTCTGTATGCACATACAAAATGACGTTATATGTATGCACATATATATGTATATATGTGTGTATGTATACTATTGCCGCCACACATGCATCAAAAGAGTTCGAATATATGCTTTTATGTTTCTGTCGTGCTCGCACTCACGCATTGACTTAAATATTATATTTATAATCGGTAGCTTTGTTGTTTACTCTTGGATTTTTATGCAACTTTCAGGATAGTTTGATATGATTTGTCTTCAAAGGAATCATAAATAACAATACTGTACAATAAGAAGAAACGGCATGCAAGTTTAAAAAGTTTTTTTTTCCTACGAAAAAAGGGGGCGTGGCCGCCAACAATTTTTAATGGCAATGCATTTATACTGTCTCTAGGAACCTGCATACCAAAATTGGTGTTCCTAAGTGCCGTAGTTACTGAGATATTCGCTTTAAACATTTATTTTTTCCGAGGTATGTTGCTCATTGTGGGCGAATGGGGCGTGGCATCGAAAAAAAAAAAGATTCTTGTGTTGACTGACTAAATATCGAGTCGATTGAGACCAAACTCGAATTTGTAGCTCTTACCATCTCTGAAATCTGTGTGTTCATACGGACAGACAGACGGACAGACAGACTCGGCTGTGATGCTGATCAAGAATATATATACTTTATGTGATCTGCCACGCCTCCTTCTGCCTGTTACATACATTTGCACAAACCCAATATACTCTTGCAGAGAGTATAAAAATTTATATCAAGTCACTGATGGGAATCGAACCTCCGCTATCAGACTCAGGTTCCAGAACATGCAGCAACCCTACTAGTTGCGCCACTCCATACACTCGACATCAACCACAACCCAACCCTGTTGCACTAGTTAATATTTTATATTTACATTTTTTTTAAATTTAAAAAAGTATATTAGAAAATTTCACTGTCGGGAATTGAACCTGCGAACTTATACTCGTCTTGCAAAACACGCCTCAGCACTACTAATTGCACCACCACCTCCTTGTGAGACGGCTCCGATTATTTTCATTAAGATATAATAGTGCTAAATTAAAAATTAAAAAAAGAAAAAGAAAAAAAAACTTTAATTTCTGAGTCTGTGCCGGGGTTCGAACCGCAGGTCTTGTGTTTACATACAAGTGCGTGGCCCCCCGGACCACGCTCTCTTTGCAAACTACTGCGGCTAATGTACATATAAACATACAGTTATCTCTTTTCTTTCAACCACGTGCATTGACAATGCGCTTCAAGGGACACTTTGTTACCTAATTGCTCAGTTGTTTATAGTTGGATTTTTATGCAATTTTTAGGGTAGTTTGTCTTTAAACGAATCTTAAATTACAACACTGTACGATGAGGACAAATGCCTTAAAAACGGCATCGAAAATGAAAATTATATTTTTTTTTTGTGAAAAAAAGGGGGCGTGGCAGCAAAAAAATTTTAATGGCACTGCATTTATGCTGTCCCTAGGAACCTTCGTACCCAAATTGGTGGTCGTAAATGACATAGTTACGGAGATATTCGCGGAAAACATCAATTCTTTTCGAGGTGTCTTTGGTTTTTTGCTTATTGTGGGGGCGGTAGGGGGCGTGGCACTGTTTTGAAATAAACTTGATCTGCTTGCAAAAGTTACTGAATGTTTAGTATAAATTTGGTGGTTCTAGCTCTTGTACTTTAAAAGATCCAGGTGTTCATACAGACGGACGGACAGACGGACATGGCTATATCGACACGGCTGTTGATGCCGATCAAGAATATATACACTTTATGGGGTCGGAAAAGCTTCCTTCTGCCTGTTACGCACATTTGGCTCCTGACAAACCTAACAGACCCATATACTCTTTTTATACTCTCTGCAAGAGTATATTGGGTTTGTGCAAATGTATGTAACAGGCAGAAGGAGGCGTGGCAGACCCCATAAAGTATATATATTCTTGATCAGCGTCACAAGCTGAGTCGATATAGCCATGTCCGTCTGTCCGTCTGACCGTCTGTCCGTCCGTATGAACACACAGGTTTCAAAGATGGTAAGCCAGTCAATACAAGAATCTTTTTTTTTTTTGATGCCACGCACCATTCGCCCACAATGAGCAAAAAACTAGATATACCTCGGAAAAAATTGATGTTTTCGGCGAATATCTCAGTAACTATGTCACCTAGGAATATTAATTTTGGTACACGTGTTCCAAGAGATCGCATAAATGCAATGACATCAAAAGTTTTGGGCTGCCACGCCCCCTTTTTCCGAAGGAAATAAAAAAAAATTTCAAACTTGCATGCCGTTTTTGAAGCATTTATTCTTATCGTATAGTGTTGTATTTATGATTCGTTTAAAGACGAATCATGTCAAACTCTCTTGAAAGTTTTGTAAGAATCCGACCATAAACAAGAAATAAATGATGCAACAAAGATTTTATTTGAGAGCAATGAGTGCGAGAGAGATAGCGCTAGTCGTGCCGACCAATAGTATTCATACACACATATGTATGTGCATACATTTAACGTCAAACGAATTTGTATGTACATACAGACAAACACATATATGTTCGATTATGCTTAGCTTTTTTTTTTGTTTTAACGTGTTCTAATACAAGAACTATCTATTGTAATATCCGGATACCGGTTTAAGCATTGTAATTGGGAATAAAAGCAGAGAGAATTATACGGTCGGGTGTGTTCGACTGTACTTTTCTTTCTTGTTAAGAGTACGGGGTCTAAAAATGCCCTTAAAATGACATGCAAATTTGAAAAGTTGTTTTATTTCTTACGGAAAAGGAGGCGTGGCAGTCCAAAATTTTAAATGCCAATGCATGTATGCTGTCTCTGAGAACCGGCGTACCAAAATTGATATTCCTAAGTGAAATACTTACTGAGATATTTGCTTTAAACATCTATTTTTACCGAGGTATGTCTAGTTTTTTGCTCATTGAGGGCGAATGGGGCGTGGAATCGAAAAAAAAAGATTCTTGTATTGACTGGCTTACCATCTTTGAAACCTGTGTGTTCATACGGACGGACAGACGGTCAGACGGACAGACGGACATGGCTATATCGACTTGGCTTGTGATGCTGATCAAGAATATATATACTTTATGGGATCTGCCACGCCTCCTTCTGCCTGTTACATACATTTGCACAAACCTAATGTACTCTTGCGGAGAGTATAAAAATGACCTTAAAATGACATGCAAATTTGAAAAGTTGTTTTATTTCTTACGGAAAAAGGGGACGTGGCAGTCCAAAATTTTAAATGGCAATGCATTTATGCTGTCTCTGGGAACCGGGGTACCAAAATTGGTATTCCTAAGTGCCGTAGTTACTGAGATATTCGCTTTAAACATCTATTTTTTTCGAGGTGTGTCTAGTTTTTTGCTCATTGTGGGCGAATGGGGCGTGGCATCGAAAAAAAAAAGATTCTTGTATTGACTGGCTTAATATCGAGTCGATAGAGACCAAACTCGAACTTGTAGCTCTTACCATCTCTGAAATCTGTGTGTTCATACGGACAGACAGACAGACGGACGGACAGACGGACATTGCTATATCGACTCGGCTGTTGATGCTGATCAAGAATATATATACTTTATGGGGTCTGCCACGCCTCCTTCTGCCTGTTACATACATTTGCACAAACCTAATGTACTCTTGGGGAGAGTATAATAAATAAAAGAAGGTGCGGACAAAGATGGTATGTGAGGAGGGACTGAAAAGTAATGAAAGAAAAGAATGTTTGGTTGTGGAATCGTTGTTGCCTTCAGACACAAATTGTTTAAAATTGCCTTTGGAAAGTACAATGTTTTAACACAACCGGTGTATCACACAATGCTACTCAGGGAATAAGCCAGAAAATATAAATTCAAATTGAGTGTTTAAACGAGGAAAAGTGGAAGACTTAGAAGCAATGTAAAACACGTCCGTCAGCGAAAGCGAAGCGAATCGAAAAAAATAAAATTAACGCAACATGCGTGTCTGCAAAGGTACTAAATCTTCGGTTAGTCGAAGGTCACCTTTTTAGACCCCGTCCGTCTGTCCGTCTGTGTGTCCGTCTGTATGAACACCTGGATCTTTTAAACTACAAGAGCTAAATAAAAGTCCGTCTATGATGTACGCAGATCAAGTTTATTTCAAATCAGGGCCACGCCGCCTACCGCCCCCGCAATAAGCAAAAAACTAGACACACCTCGGAAAAAATCAATGTTTTCTGCGAATATCTTCGTAACCATGGCACTTAGGAACACCAATTCTGGTACGCAGGTTCCTAGAAGCACAAATGCAACTTCATTAAAAGTTTTGGTCTGCCACGACCCCTTTTCCCACAAGAACTAAAAAACTTTTCAAAATTTACATGCCGTTTTTAAAGCATTTGCTAATATATTACAGTATTGTAATTAAAAAATTTGTTTAAAGACTAATTATATAAAACTAACCTGAAAGTTGCATAAAAATCCAACTATAAACAACTGAGCAATTAGGTAACAAATTATCAATTGAAGCGCGTTGTGAATGCACGTGGTTGAAAGAAAATAAATAACACTATGTTTATATATACATTAGCCGCAAAAGCTTGCAAAGGAAGCGTGGCCCAGGTAGTAGAGACTCCTCGTATGTAAACACAAGACCTGCGGTTCGAACCCAGGCACAGACTCGGAAATTAAATTTTTTTTTTAGACCCCGTACTCTTAAAAAGAGTATAGGGGTCTATTAGGTTTGTCAGAAGCCAAATGTGCGTAACAGGCAGAAGGAAGCTTTTCCGACCCCATAAAGTATATATATTCTTGATCAGCATCAACAGCCGAGTCGATATAGCAATGTCCGTCTGTCCGTCTGTCCGTCCGTCTGTATGAACACCTGGATCTTTTAAACTACAAGACCTAAAACCACCAAATTTGTAATTAAAATTCAGTGACTTTTGCAAGCAGATCAAGTTTATTTCAAATCAGTGCCACGCCCCCTTCCGCCCCCGCAATAAGCAAAAAACCAAAGACACCTCGAAAAAAATGGATGTTTTCCGCGAATATCTCCGTAACTATGGCACTTACGACCACCAATTTGGGTACGCAGGTTTCTAGGGACAGCATAAATGCAGTGCCATTAAAATTTTTTAGCTGCCACGCCCCTTTTTTTCACAAAAACAAAAATAAAATTTTCATTTTCGATGCCGTTTTTAAGGCATTTGTCCTCATCGTACAGTGTTGTAATTTAAGATTCGTTTAAAGACAACTACCCTGAAAGTTGCATAAAAATCCAACTATAAACAACTGAGCAATTAGGTAACAAAGTGTCCCTTGAAGCGCATTGTCAATGCACGTGGTTGAAAGAAAAGTGATAACTGTATGTTTATATGTACATTAGCCGCAGTAGTTTGCAAAGAGAGCGTGGTCCGGGTGGGCCACGCACTTGTACATCTTCGTAACCATGGCACTTAGGAACACCAATTCTGGTACGCAGGTTCCTAGAAACTGCACAAATGCAACGTCATTAAAAGTTTTGGTCTGCCACGACCCCTTTTCCCACAAGAACTAAAAAACTTTTCAAAATTTACATGCCGTTTTTAAAGCATTTGCTAATATATTACAGTATTGTAATTAAAAAATTTGTTTAAAGACTAATTATATAAAACTAACCTGAAAGTTGCATAAAAATCCAACTATAAACAACTGAGCAATTAGGTAACAAATTATCAATTGAAGCGCGTTGTGAATGCACGTGGTTGAAAGAAAATAAATAACACTATGTTTATATATACATTAGCCGCAAAAGCTTGCAAAGGAAGCGTGGCCCAGGTAGTAGAGACTCCTTGTATGTAAACACAAGACCTACGGTTCGAACCCAGGCACAGACTCGGAAATTAAATTTTTTTTTTAGACCCCGTACTCTTAAAAAGAGTATAGGGGTCTATTAGGTTTGTCAGAAGCCAAATGTGCGTAACAGGCAGAAGGAAGCTTTTCCGACCCCATAAAGTATATATATTCTTGATCAGCATCAACAGCCGAGTCGATATAGCAATGTCCGTCTGTCCGTCCGTCTGTATGAACACCTGGATCTTTTAAACTACAAGACCTAAAACCACCAAATTTGTAATTAAAATTCAGTGACTTTTGCAAGCAGATCAAGTTTATTTCAAATCAGTGCCACGCCCCCTTCCGCCCCCGCAATAAGCAAAAAACCAAAGACACCTCGAAAAAAATGGATGTTTTCCGCGAATATCTCCGTAACTATGGCACTTACGACCACCAATTTGGGTACGCAGGTTTCTAGGGACAGCATAAATGCAGTGTCATTAAAATTTTTTAGCTGCCACGCCCCCTTTTTTCACAAAAACAAAAATAAAATTTTCATTTTCGATGCCGTTTTTAAGGCATTTGTCCTCATCGTACAGTGTTGTAATTTAAGATTCGTTTAAAGACAAATCATATCAAACTACCCTGAAATTTGCATAAAAATCCAACTATAAACAACTGAGCAATTAGGTAACAAAGTGTCCCTTGAAGCGCATTGTCAATGCACGTGGTTGAAAGAAAAGTGATAACTGTATGTTTATATGTACATTAGCCGCACTAGTTTGCAAAGAGAGCGTGGTCCGGGTGGGCCACGCACTTGTATGTAAGCACAAGACCTGCGATTCGAGCCCCGGCACAGACTCAGAAATTAAAGTTTTTTTTTTCATTCTTTTTTTTTAATTTTTAATTTAGCACTATTATATCTTAATGAAAATAATCGGAGCCGTCTCACAAGGAGGTGGTGGTGCAATTAGTAGTGCTGCGGCGTGTTTTGCAAGTTGAGTATAAGTTCGCAGGTTGAATTCCCGACAGTGAAATTTTCTAATATACTTTTTTAAATTTAAAAAAAAATGTAAATATAAAATATTAACTAGTGCAACAGGGTTGGGTTGTGGTTGATGTCGAGTGTATGGAGTGGCGCAACTAGTAGGGTTGCTGCATGTTCTGGAACCTGAGTCTGATAGCGGAGGTTCGATTCCCATCAGTGACTTGATATAAATTTTTATACTCTCTGCAAGAGTATATTGGGTTTGTGCAAATGTATGTAACAGGCAGAAGGAGGCGTGGCAGATCACATAAAGTATATATATTCTTGATCAGCATCAACAGCCGAGTCGATATAGCAATGTCCGTCCGTCTGTCTGTCTGTCCGTATGAACACACAGATTTCAGAGATGGTAAGAGCTACAAGTTCGAATTTGGTCTCTATCGACTCGATATTTAGTCAGTCAATACAAGAATCTTTTTTTTTTTTTGATGCCACGCCCCATTCGCCCACAATGAGCAAAAAACTGGGCACACCTGCCACGCCCCCTTTTTCCGCAAGAAATAAAAGAAAATTTCAAATTTGCATGCCGTTTTTAAAGCATTTATTCTTATCGTACAGTGTTGTTATTTATGATTCGTTTAAAGACGTGTCATGTCAAAATCTCCTAAAAGTTTCATAAGAATCCGATAATAAACAAGAAAGAAAAGAAGCAACCAAGATTTTATTCGAGAGCTATGAGTGCAAGAGAGACAGCGCTAGCTTTTTTTTTTGTTTTAACGTGTTCTAATACAAGAACTATCTATTGTAATATCTGGATACCGATTTAAGCATTATAATTGGGAATAAAAGCAGAGAGTATTATACGGTTGAGCTAGTTCGACTGTACTTTTCTTACTTGTTTAAATTTAATTTTATAACTTAAATTTTAAATTACAGCCTTATTCAAATATTAATTTCGAATACAAGGAGAGTACGGGGTTTTTATACTCTCTGCAAGAGTATATTGGGTTTGTGCAAATGTATGTAACAGGCAGAAGGAGGCGTGGCAGACCCCATAAAGTATTTATATTCTTGATCAGCATCACAAGCCGAGTCGATATAGCCATGTCCGTCTGTCCGTCTGTCTGTCCGTCTGTCTGTCTGTCTGTCCGTATGAACAAACAGATTTCAGAGATGGTAAGAGCTACAAGTTCGAGTTTGGTCTCAATCGACTCGATATTTAGTCAGTCAATACAAGAATCTTTTTTTTTTTTGATGCCACGCCCCATTCGCCCACAATGAGCAATAAACTGGGCACACCTCGTAAAAAATAGATGTTTAAAGCGAATATCTCAGTAACTATGGCACCTAGGAATACCAATTTTGGTACACGTGTTCCTAGAGCCCGCATAAATGCAATGACATCAAAAGTTTTGGGCTGCCACGGCCCCTTTTTCCGCAAGAAATAAAAGAAAATTTCAAACTTGCATGCCGTTTTTAAAGCATTTATCCTTATCGTACAGTGTTGTTATTTATGATTCGTTTAAAGACGTGTCATGTCAAAATCTCCTGAAAGTTTCATAAGAATCCGATAATAAACAAGAAAGAAAAGAAGCAACCAAGATTTTATTCGAGAGCTATGAGTGCGAGAGAGACAGCGCTAGCTTTTTATACTCTCTGCAAGAGTATATTGGGTTTGTGCAAATGTATGTAACTGGCAGAAGGAGGCGTGGCAGACCCCATAAAGTATATATATTCTTGATCAACGTCACAAGCCGAGTCGATATAGCCATGTCCGTCTGTCCGTCTGTCTGTCCGTCTGTCCGTCTGTCTGTCTGTCTGTCCGTATGAACAAACAGATTTCAGAGATGGTAGGAGCTACAAGTTCGAGTTTGATCTCTATCGACTCGATATTTAGTCAGTCAATACAAGAATCTTTTTTTTTTTCGATGCCACGCCCCATTCGCCCACAATGAGTCAAAAACCGGACACACCTCGGAAAAATCTATGTTTTCGGCGAATATCTCAGTAACTATGGCACCTAGGAATACCAATTTTGGTACACGTGTTCCTAGAGCTCGCATAAATGCAATGACATCAAAAGTTTTGGGCTGCCACGGCCCCTTTTTCCGCAAGAAATAAAAGAAAATTTCAAACTTGCATGCCGTTTTTAAAGCATTTATCCTTATCGTACAGTGTTGTTATTTACGAATCGTTTTAAGACGTATCATGTCAAACTCTTCTTAAAGTTTCATAAGAATCCGACCATAAACAAGAAAGAAATGAAGCAACAAAGATTTTATTCGAGAGCAATGAGTGCGAGAGAGACAGCGCTAGTCGTGCCGACCAATAGTATTCATAGACACATGTGTATGTGCATACATTTAACGTCAAACGAATTTGTATGTACATACAGACAAACATATGTATGTTCGACTATGCTTAGCTTTTTTTATTGTTTTAACGTGCTCTAATACAAGAACTATCTATTGTAATATCTGGATACCGATTTAAGCATTGTAATCGGGAATAAAAGCAGAGAGTATTATACGGTCGGGCGTGTTCGACTGTACTTTTCTTTCTTGTTTACAGTAGCCTTTCTTACTTGTTTCCTTTTTCGGTCGCCGTAACCGCACATAAATTATTTTTGTGCAATAAATTTGTTTTTGTCGTAAGTAAACATCAGTAGCTTGCACATTAACCCTAGTTTTATATTCTTATTTTTTTATTAACACTCATCGAATCCCAACATGTACGTCTGCTATAACACCAATTGCCAGGTTCGAACAAACGTTAAGGTGGGTTTCGTTTGCTGCTGGCTGTGTGAAAATGTTTCACATGAAAAATGTGCATAAAGTATATATATTCTTCATCAGCATCACAAGCCGAGTCGATATAGCCATGTCCGTCTGTCCGTCCGTCTGTCTGTAAATGTAAAATGAGTAAAAAACCCGTCACACCTCAGAAAAATCTATGTTTTCGGCGAATATCTCAGTAACTATGGCACCTAGGAATACCAATTTTGGTACACGTGTTCCTAGAGCCCGCATAAATGCAATGACATCAAAAGTTTTGGGCTGCTACGCCCCCTTTTTAACGGAGTCAAAAGACTTACTGAAATCTGAGTAAATATCGTCAGTTTGCAACATTTCATCAAAACCATGCAGTGTAAATAAAGTATTGGATCTACATTTCACAAACCCATGCTGGACGGTTGAAATCATGGATCTACAGAAATGTTGCAATTGAGAAGATATCAATTTCTCAAAATCCTTGGGGATAGCAGGCATTTAGGAAATACCTCAATTGATGCAGACATTGGTTTTATTTCCTTTTTTGTGAAAAGGAATAATATAAGATGATTTCCAAACATCAGGAAAACAACATGATTCAACGGACAAAATAAATAAATTATACAGGGGCTATAAAAGGCCCTCTGCACAGTTTCACAGCACACAGCTTGGGACTCCGCCCGGTTCTGGTGAAACAAGTAAGAAAAGTACAGTCGAACGCGCCCGACCGTATAATACTCTCTGCTTCTATTCCCAATTATAATGTTAAAATCAGTATCCGGGAATAACAATAGATAGTTCTTGTATTAGAACACGTTACAACAAAAAAGACAATTTATAATCGAAAATACATATGTTTCTCTGTATGCACATAAAAATTCGTTTGACGTTATATGTATGCACATGTACATATATGTATATGTGTGTATGTATACTATTGTCGCCACACATGCATCAAAAGAGTTCGAATATATGCTTGTATGTTTCTGTCGCGCTCGCACTCATGCATTGACCTAAATATTAAATTCATTATCGGTAGCTCGGTTGTTTGTTGTTGGATTTTTATGCAACTTTCAGCATAGTTTGATATGATTTGTCTTCAAAGGAATCATAAATAACAATACTCTACGATAACAACAAATGCCTTTAAAACGGCATGCAAATTTAAAAAGTTTTTTTTTTCTTACGGAAAAAGGGGGCGTGGCATCCCAAAATTTTAAGTGGCAATTTACGCTGTCTTTAGGAAAATGCGTACCAAAATTGGTATTCCTAAGTGCCGTAGTTACTGAAATATTCGCTTTAAACATCTATTTTTTCCGAGGTAAGTCTACTTTTTGCTCATTGTGGGCGAATGGGGCGTGGCATAAAAAAAAAAAGATTCTTGTATTCACTAACTAAATATCGAGTCGATAGAGACCAAATTCGAACTTGTAGCTCTTACCATCTCTGAAATCTGTTTGTTCATACGGACGGACAGACAGACAGACAGACAGACGGACAGACGGACAGACAGACGGACAGACGGACATGGCTATATCGACTCGGCTTGTGACGTTGATCAAGAATATATATACTTTATGGGGTCTGCCACGCCTCCTTCTGCCAGTTACATACATTTGCACAAACCCAATATACTCTTGCAGAGAGTATAAAAAGCTAGCGCTGTCTCTCTCGCACTCATAGCTCTCGAATAAAATCTTGGTTGCTTCTTTTCTTTCTTGTTTATTATCGGATTCTTATGAAACTTTCAGGAGATTTTGACATGACACGTCTTTAAACGAATCATAAATAACAACACTGTACGATAAGGATAAATGCTTTAAAAACGGCATGCAAGTTTGAAATTTTCTTTTATTTCTTGCGGAAAAAGGGGCCGTGGCAGCCCAAAACTTTTGATGTCATTGCATTTATGCGGGCTCTAGGAACACGTGTACCAAAATTGGTATTCCTAGGTGCCATAGTTACTGAGATATTCGCTTTAAACATCTATTTTTTACGAGGTGTGCCCAGTTTTTTGCTCATTGTGGGCGAATGGGGCGTGGCATCAAAAAAAAAAAAAGATTCTTGTATTGACTGACTAAATATCGAGTCGATTGAGACCAAACTCGAACTTGTAGCTCTTACCATCTCTGAAATCTGTTTGTTCATACGGACAGACAGACAGACAGACGGACAGACAGACGGACAGACGGACATGGCTATATCGACTCGGCTTGTGATGCTGATCAAGAATATAAATACTTTATGGGGTCTGCCACGCCTCCTTCTGCCTGTTACATACATTTGCACAAACCCAATATACTCTTGCAGAGAGTATAAAAACAGGTTTCATATACTTTAAGTTACATTCAAACGAATCGCCAAATAAATCGGCGAAAGCCTGATCTGAGTTAGCAGTTTCTCTTTTAAAGTCTACACTAGATGGAAGCGTTGATGATTTACGCTTCGAATTAACGAAGTTATAAAACCGTCTAGGATTCATTCCGGACTGTTGACCACAGTCAGTAAGGTATCCCTTATAACAACGGTCTGTATGAACAAATGGATTTCAGAGACTATAAGACCTATAAAGGTCCCAAATGAAAATGACCAAGTTTGATCCAAATCGGAAAACTATATCGTATAGATCCCATAGGTCAGATCGGTCAAAAACAAGCTCAAAATATGAGTTAGTATAAAAAGTTTATGCTTGGACGAAGGTATAATAATCGAACTCACACAAAATATAATTGTCGATAATATAAACATACTGACGAAGTTTCATTAAAAATAAGCTCCGTATTGAATTAGTATGAAATTGTATGCTTATATAGATATTATAGTTAAGCGTGCACATGATATATAGGATAAGAATATAAACATATTTACCAATTCTGATCCAAATCGGACTACTATATGGTATAGTTCCCATAAGAACAATCGGTTAAAAAATATTCTATAAATGTGAATTTATATAATAATTTTCTGTGTTTACCAAGCTCTTATCCATCATTTAAATGATTGTACTAATTTTACTATCACACCCGATTGTTAATAATATATTGAAACTGAGTAACGGGTATCCTAAAGTCGGGACGTGACTCTAGCGTTCTTTCTTGTTATACTCTCTGCAAGAGTATATTGGGTTTGTGCAAATGTATGTAACAGGCAGAAGGAGGCGTGGCAGACCCCATAAAGTATATATATTCTTGATCAGCATCACAAGCCGAGTCGATATAGCCATGTCCGTCTGTCCGTCTGTCTGTCCGTCTGTCTGTCTGTCTGTCCGTATGAACAAACAGATTTCAGAGATGGTAAGAGCTACAAGTTCGAGTTTGGTCTCAATCGACTCGATATTTAGTCAGTCAATACAAGAATCTTTTTTTTTTTTTTGATGCCACGCCCCATTCGCCCACAATGAGCAAAAAACTGGGCACACCTCGTAAAAAATAGATGTTTAAAGCGAATATCTCAGTAACTATGGCACCTAGGAATACCAATTTTGGTACACGTGTTCCTAGAGCCCGCATAAATGCAATGACATCAAAAGTTTTGGGCTGCCACGGCCCCTTTTTCCGCAAGAAATAAAAGAAAATTTCAAACTTGCATGCCGTTTTTAAAGCATTTATCCTTATCGTACAGTGTTGTTATTTATGATTCGTTTAAAGACGTGTCATGTCAAAATCTCCTGAAAGTTTCATAAGAATCCGATAATAAACAAGAAAGAAAAGAAGCAACCAAGATTTTATTCGAGAGCTATGAGTGCGAGAGAGACAGCGCTAGCTTTTTATACTCTCTGCAAGAGTATATTGGGTTTGTGCAAATGTATGTAACTGGCAGAAGGAGGCGTGGCAGACCCCATAAAGTATATATATTCTTGATCAACGTCACAAGCCGAGTCGATATAGCCATGTCCGTCTGTCCGTCTGTCCGTCTGTCCGTCTGTCTGTCTGTCCGTATGAACAAACAGATTTCAGAGATGGTAGGAGCTACAAGTTCGAGTTTGATCTCTATCGACTCGATATTTAGTCAGTCAATACAAGAATCTTTTTTTTTTTTCGATGCCACGCCCCATTCGCCCACAATGAGTCAAAAACCGGACACACCTCGGAAAAAATCTATGTTTTCGGCGAATATCTCAGTAACTATGGCACTTAGTAATACCAATTTTGGTACACGTGTTCCTAGAGACAGCATAAATGCAATGACATCGAAAATTTTGGGCTGCCACGCCCACTTTTTCCGTAAGAAATAAAAAACTTTTTAAAACTTGCATGCGGTTTTTAAGGCTTTTGTTCTTATCGTACAGTATTGTTATTTATGATTCGTTTGAAGACGAATCATGTCAAACTCTCCTGAAAGTTTCATAAAAATCCGACCATAAACAAAAAAGAAAACAAGCAATTAAGTGTATATTCGAGCGCAATGCCATGAGTGCGAGAGAGACAGCGCTAGCCGTGCAGACCAATAGTATACATACACACATACATATGTATGTGCATACATTTAACGTCAAACGAATTGGTATGTGCATACAGACAAACATATGTATGTTTTAACGTGGTCTAATACAAGAACTATCTATTGTAATATTCGGATACTGATTTTTAGATTATAATTGGGAATAAAAGCAGAGAGTATTATACGGTCGGGCTCGTTCGACTGTACTTTTCTTATTTTCTTTGCCCGTTGAATCATGTTGTTTCCCTGATGTTTGGAAATCATCCTATATTATTCCTCTTCACAAAAAAGGAAACAAAAGCAATGTCTGCAACTATAGAGGTATTTCCGAGTTTTCTGCTATTCCCAAGGTTTTAGAGAAATTAATAACTTCTCAATTGCAACATTTCTGTAGATCCATGATTTCACCCTTCCAGCATGGGTTTGTGAAATATAGATCCACTACCACTAAACTTTTAGAATTTACATCATTCACACTGCAGGGTTTTGATAAAAAGTTGCAAACTGACGGCATTTACACAGATTTTAATAAAGCTTTTGACTCCGTTAACCACGACCTCTTAATACATAAACTTAATCTTTTGGGCTTTTCCTATAATTTTATTCTTTGGATTTCGAATTACCTAATTTCTAGAAAACATTAGGTTTTTTTTAAAGATTCATTATCGAAATTTGTTCAGGTTACTTCAGCCGTTCCGCAAGGAAGCCATCTCGGTCCTTTGCCATTTATATTGTTCATTAATGATCTGCCATCTGCAGTCAGTCACTCTCGGGTGCTAATGTATGCCGACGACGTTAAACTTTGTGTCTCGGCTAATGAGTCTCTTCTTGGAACCAGATTACAATCTGATCTTTACAGTTTTCAAACCTGGTGTCAGACCAATTTATTAAATTAAACTATAGTAAGTGTAAAGTAATGTCCTTCAGTAGGCGACTCCCCTTTTTAAACAACTACTTTTTGAATGGCAATTCTCTTCAAAGAATTGAGTCGATCACTGATTTGGGTATCCTTATGGATCCAAAGCTTAAGTTTGATAAGCATATTTTATCAATTACTAATCGTGCTTTTGGCGTCCTGGGCTTTATAAAGCGCTGGTCGAAAGAATTTAACGATCCCTATTTAAAATAAACACTACACTTCCTTGGTACGTCCTATTTTTAGACCCCGTACTCTAAAAAAGAGTATAGGGGTCTATTAGGTTTGTCAGAAGCGAAATGTGCGTAACAGGCAGAAGGAAGCTTTTCCGACCCTATCAAGTATATATATTCTTAATCAGCATCAACAGCCGAGTCGATATAGCAATGTCCGTCTGTCCGTCCGTCCGTCTGTCCGTCTGTATGAACACCTGGATCTTTTAAACTACAAGAGCTAGAGAGCTATGATGTACGCAGATCAAGTTTATTTCAAATCAAGGCCACGCCCGCCACCGCCCCCGCAATAAGCAAAAAACTAGACACACCTCGCAAAAAATTGATGTTTTCTGCAAATATCTCCGTAAATATAGCACGTGGTCTGCAACGCCCCCTTTTTCCACAAGAACTAAAAAACTTTTCAAAATTTACATGCCGTTTTTAAAGCATTTGCTAATATATTACGGTATTGTAATTAAAAAATTTGTTTAAAGACTAATTATATTAAACTACCCTGAAAGTTTCATAAAAATCCAACTATAAACAATTGAGCAATTAGGTAACAAATTATCACTTTAAGTGCATTGTGAATGCACGTGGTTGAAAGAAAAGAAATATCACTATGTTTATCTATACATTAGCCGCAGAAGTTTGCAAAGGAAGCGTGGCCCAGGTACTAGAGACTCCTTGTATGTAAACACAAGACCTGCGGTTCGAACACCGGCACAGACTTAGAAATTTAATTTTTTTATACTCTCTGCAAGAGTATATTGCGTTTGTACAAATGTATGTAACAGGCAGAAGGCGGCGTGGAAGACCACATAAAGTATATATATTCTTGATCAGCATCACAAGCCGAGTTGATATAGCCATGTCCGTCTGTCTGTCTGTCTGTCCGTCCGTATGAACAAACAGATTTCAGAGATGGTAAGAGCTACAAGTTCGAGTTTAGTCTCAATCGACTCGATATTTAGTCAGTCAATACAAGAATCTTTTTTTTTTCGATGACACGCCCCATTCGCCCACAATGAGTAAAAAACCCGTCACACCTCGAAAAAAATCTATGTTTTCGGCGAATATCTCAGTAACTATGGCACCTAGGAATACCAATTTTGGTACACGTGTTCCTAGAGCCCGCATAAATGCAATGACATCAAAAGTTTTGGGCTGCCACGCCCCCTTTTTCCGCAATAAATAAAGGAAAATTTCAAACTTGCATGCCGTTTTTAAAGCATTTATCCTTATCGTACAGTGTTGTTATTTATGATTCGTTTGAAGAGGTTTCATGTCAAACTCACCTGAAAGTTCTGTAAGAATCCGACCATAAACAAGAAAGAAATGAAGCAACAAAGATTTTATTCGAGAGCAATGAGTGCGAGAGAGACAGCGCTAGTCGTGCCGACCAATATTATTCATACTCAAATATGTATGTGCATACATTTAACGTTAAACGAATTTGTATGTACATACAGACAAACACATGTATGTTCGATTATGATTAGCTTTTTTTTTGTTTTAACGTGTTCTACTACAAGAACTATCTATTGTAATATCCGGATACCGATTTAAGCATTATAATTAGGAATAAAAGCAGAGAGTAGTATACGGTCGGGCGTGTTCGACTGTACTTTTCTTTCTTGTTTTTTTTTTGTACTTGTTATAAAACAACTTTATTATATGTAAATGAAAATAATCGGACTTGTGTCAAATGTGGGGCGTGGTGCTATTGATAGGGTTGCGGCGTGTTCTGCAAGTTGCGTATAAGATCGCAGGTTCAATTTCCGACAGTGAAATTTATTAATATACTTTTTTAAATTTCAAACAAAACTGTTAATATACAATATTAAATGGTGGAACAGTGTAGGGTTGCGGTTAGTCGTTTGGCGTATAAATTGTAAAATTGTATAAATGTAATTTATGTGCACGTGGTTGAAAGAAAAGAGATAACTCTATGTTTTCTTATATTAGTCACGACAGTTACCGAACAGAGTGTGGCCTAGGTAGTGGTAGTATTTCTCCCTAAACGAATGGTCTGCGGTTCAAACCCGGCACAGACCCAGTAATTTAATTTTTCTTTTTTATACTCTCTGCAAGAGTATATTGGGTTTGTGCAAATGTATGTAACAGACAGAAGGAGGCGTGGCAGACCCCATAAAGTATATATATTCTTGATCAGCATCATAAGCCGAGTCGATATAGCTATGTCCGTCTGTACGTCTGTCTGTCCGTCCGTATGAACAAACAGATTTCAGAGATGGTAAGTGCTACGAATTCGAGTTTGGTCTCTATCGACTCGATATTTAGTCAGTCAATACAAGAATCTTTTTTTTTTTGATGCCACTCCCCATTCGCCCACAATGAGCAAAAAACTGGGCACACCTCGGAAAAAATAGATGTTTAATGCGAATATCTCAGTAACTACGGCACTTAGGAATACCAATCTTGGTAAGCATTTTCCTTAAGTCAGCATAAATACATTGCCACTTAAAATTTTGGACTGTCACGCCCCCTTTTTCCGTAAGAAAAAAAATTGTTATTTATGATTCCTTTGAAGACAAATCATATCAAACTATGCTGAAAGTTGTATAAAAATCCAACAACAAACAAGTAAGAAAAGTACAGTCGAACGAGCCCGACCGTATAATACTCTCTGCTTTTATTCCCAATTATAATGTTAAAATCGGTATCCAGATATTACAATAGATAGTTCTTGTATTAGAACACGTTAAAACAAAAAAAAAGCTAAGCATAATCGAGCATATATGTGTTTGTCTGTATGTACATACAAATTCGTTTGATGTTAATGTATGCACATACATATGTGTGTATGAATACTATTGGTCGGCATGACTAGCGCTGTCTCTCTCACACTCATTGCTCTCAAATAAAATCTTTGTTGCTTCATTTCTTCCTTGTTTATGGTCGGATTCTTATGAAACTTTCAGAAGAGTTTGACATGATACGTCTTCAAACGAATCATAAATAACAACACTGTACAATAAGAATAAATGCTTTAAAAACGGCATGCAAGTTTGAAATTTTCTTTTATTCCTTGCGGAAAAAAGGGGCGTGGCAGCCCAAAACTTTTGATGCCATTTCATTTATGCGGTTTCTAGGAACACGTGTACCAAAATTGGTATTCCTAAGTGCCATAGTTACTGAGATATTAGCCGAAAACATAGATTTTTTCGAGGTATGTCTAGTTTTTTGGTCATTGTGGGCGAATGGGGCGTGGCATCGAAAAAAAAAAGATTCTTGTATTGACTGACTAAATATCGAGTCGATTGAGACCAAACTCGAACTTGTAGCTCTTACCATCTCTGAAATCTGTTTGTTCATACGGACGGACAGACAGACAGACAGACAGACGGACAGACGGACAGACAGACGGACAGACGGACATGGCTATATCGACTCGGCTTGTGATGCTGATCAAGAATATATATACTTTATGGGGTCTGCCACGCCTCCTTCTGCCTGTTACATACATTTGCACAAACCCAATATACTCTTGCAGAGAGTATAAAAACAGAGCTACCGATTATGAAGTTAATATTTAGGTCAATGCATGAGTGCGAGCGCGACAGAAACATACAAGCATATATTCGAACTCTTTTGATGCATGTGTGGCGGCAATAGTATACATACAAACATATACATATATGTACATGTGCATACATATAACGTCAAACAAATTTTTATGTGCATACAGAGAAACAAATGTATTTTCGATTATAAATTGCTGTTATTGTTGTAACGTGTTCTAATACAAGAACTATCTATTGTAATATCCGGATACTGATTTTAATATTATAATTGGGAATAGAAGCAGAGAGTATTATACGAAAATAATCGTATTTGTACAAAATGAATAGTGTGGTGCAACTAGTAGGGTTGAAAGATGTTATGCTGCTTCAGTTAGCGCGGGTTCGAATCCCATCACTAACTTGATTTTTCTTTAAATTTTATTTTAAAACTAAAATTTTAAATTACAGTCGCATTCAAATATTAATTTTGAATATAAGGATAGTACGGGGTCTTTTACAGTAGGCGCGCTCGACTGTAGCCTTTCTTACTTGTTGAATATGGATCTTGTATTTGGTCTCCCCAGTATAGGATTCATTAAGACAGAATAGAATCTGAACAAAAACAATTCCTTCTTTTTGCCCTAAGGGCCCTTAACTGGAACCCTAATATACGCTTGCCATCCTACCATAGTAGACTTTACTAATAAATCTTCCTTCTTTGTCTGATCGTAGGACAGTGCTCGGTGTAATTTTCTTACACAAACTAATCAACGGCGAAATTGATTCTTGTGAATTAATTAGCCAGATTAGTTTCGCTGTTTCCATCAGACCCCCTAGAAACGTTCTTCCCCTCTCTCTTCAACCTTGTACTACTAACTTTGCCACACATAACCTTTTCCGGGTATTGTGTAGTAACTACAACAAACTATCTCGAGTTGTAGGTAGTTCTACTTCAATCCCTTTAATTAGAACTTCTCTTCTCTGTCATCTATCTAGATCTTAATTAATATAGTTTAAACTATTATATTATGTGTATTGTATTGTATTTTTATATATTGTAATTCGTTTTTAACAAATAAACTCGTTTCGCGTTTTCGTAGCCGTACGTTATGCGGTGTGCCCTCGGCCGGTTGGGCGGGAGGTGGCTGCATTGTCTGCAGGGTTCCGCGCGCTAACAAACACGTTGCTTGGTGTTGCTGGACCACTTGAATGTACTGTCTCGTTAGTACATCAACGTCCATATACTCACTACAAGCCACTGTGACATATCTGGAAATGAAGAGGCTGACGCACTAGCCAAAGCTGGCGTCTTGCTTCCCATGCATATGGAAGAGGACGTCGCAATATCGCTGAAATCACTGCATAGTGGTCTTGAGAAGAGTTCAAAAGATCGCTTCGATCGTATGTGAAGAAATACTTCATCATGCAGAACTACATGGATTATGTGCAAAAAACACAACACCCACCTCAGTCGGAAGAAATGCAGGCTGTTGGTGGGTTTACTTACAGGCCACTGCCTAGCAGCTGCACACGCAGTCAAACTGGGCTTAACTCACGACGCAAACTGCAGGAAATGTAAAGAACCTGACAGACTTCAAGTAACAGATTCTTCCAGGACCGGACCTAAGGGGATAGAAGTAGAACTACCTACAACTCTAGAAAGTTTGTTGCAGTTACTACATCGGACTCGGGAGGGATTAAGTACGGCAAAATTGGTACAACATGATTGAAAAGAGAGTTGAAAGAAGTTTCTAGATGGTCAGATCAGATCAGCGAAACTAACACTAAAAAGTGTTTTTGTTCGTTAAATTCTTTTGACCATCGCTTTATTAAGCCCAGGACACTAAAAGCACGATTGCTAATTGACAAAACATGCTTATCGAACTTGAGCCTAGGATCCATAAGGATACCCAAATCAATGACTGACTCAATTCTTTTAAGGCTTGAAAACTATAAAGATCCGATTGTAACCTGGGACAAAGAAATACAGAGTTTAACGTCGTCGGCATATATAAGCACTCGAGAGTAACTGATTGCAGATCATTTATGAACAATATAGTTAACAAAGGACCGAGATTACTTCTTTGTGGAACGCCCGAAGTAACTTGACCAGATTTAGACAAAGTGTGTTTAAAATAAAATTGTTCTTTTCTAGAACTTAGTAATTTAAAGTCCACAGAATAAAGTTATAGAAACGACCAAAAAGATTGATCTTATGTGTTAAGAGACTATGGTTAACGGAGTCGAAAGCTTTACTGAAATCTGTGTAAATGACGTCAGAATGCAATTTACTATCAAAACCCTTTAATGCAAATGATGTGAATTCTAAGAGGTTAGTTAAGGAAGTCGATGAAGGAAGTCGTTGAACTACACCACATTGTGGCCTTTATTGACCGCAGTGACGATGCGAAGATGCCTACCATTGACGGTGCTAGGTTGATCAATGGGGCAAAAATCCTCAAATGTAAGGATGACCCGAAGCTCAGCTTGCTGAGGCAAACGGTTCCTGTGGGTCGATGGTCGAGGTGTGGGATGGGGCCAAACTGGATGTGGTAGACAGGGATAATATCCCCGTTCAATGGAGACTAGGCGCAGGACGTTCCATCTAATGACTGGAAGGTCCTTCACACTGGCACCTTCTCCGCTGTAGAGGGAGGCCAACACGTCATCCTGCAAGTAAATAATGAAGTTCTACGCACGCTACGGCAAGTAGACGTGGGGTGTAGGAAGCGTCTTTCAGAGCCTAAAAAAGCGGCATTATCTCTAGAGCTAGTATTCATGACCCTCCGTATTAAAGATTCCTTTAAAAAGTCATGTAGACCGAGACCAGTGAAGCCTGGACTGGTGAAGGGTGAAGAAGGCAACCGCTGGCAAGGAACGGAAAAGATAACCTACCTAGCTGGCATGGAAAAAGTACAAAGACAGGCGCTCCTCTGCGTTACAGGAGCTTTTAGAAGCAAACCAACAAAAGCTCTGCAGACACAGATGTATGCAACGTCAATATACTAGTAGCTAGCCAAGCAGCAATAAAGTCAATGATGTGAGCAGAGAAGCATTAGATGATATATGCATGACCAAGTCAGTGCACATCTACTGGGTTCAAAGTCACCAGGGCATACACGGCAACGAAGAGGCAGACACTCTAGCCAAAGCTGGTGTCGATTTCCCTATGCTCATGAAAGAGGACGTCGCAATCTAAGTGAGATCACTGCGTAGTGATCTGGAGAATAGCACCATAGAATGCATCAATCGCATGTGGAGGAACACTACGTTCAGCAAAACCACAAAAATTGTGTGTAACGGGCACAACATTTACCTCAGCCGATATAAAATGCGGAATCCGCGGAAGGAATGCAGGCTGGTGGTGAGTATACTCAAGCATATACTCACTATAAGCATGCTCGCATTCTGTTAGACTACAAGTAACAGATCCTCCAAGATCCTCCACTAAAGGCCACCAAAGGCCTATGCACGGTTCTCTTGAAGGGCGTCCGGCTGAACTTAACGTAACTCAATATACATAAACAATTTCCTATATGCTCAGATTAAATTTCATTTAAATAGGAAGTCTGTTTTATAGCCTTAGGAGCAATTAATGATTAAAACAAAATTAACGCAGCATGCTTGACTGCAAGAGTATTTAACATAAACGTTTTTCTGGTTTGACCCAGTAGTCAAAAAAAGAGTTGAGGAGTCAATTAAGTTTGTCTGAAGCGAAATGTGCGTAACAGGTAACAAGAAAGAAAAGTACAGTCGAACACGCCCGACCGTATAATACTCTCTGCTTTTATTCCCAATTATAATGCTTAAATCGGTATCCAGATATTACAATAGATAGTTCTTGTATTAGAACACGTTAAAACTAAACAAGTAAGAAAAGTACAGTCGAACGAGCCCGACCGTATAATACTCTCTGCTTTTATACCCAATTATAATGTTAAAATCGGTATCCAGATATTACAATAGATAGTTCTTGTATTAGAACACGTTAAAACAAAAAAAAAACCTAAGCATAATCGAACATACATGTGTTTGTCTGTATGTACATACAAATTTGTTTGTCGTTAAATGTATGCACATACATATGTGTGTATGAATACTATTGGTCGGCACGACTAGCGCTGTCTCTCTCGCACTCATTGCTCTCAAATTAAATCTTTGTTGCATCATTTATTTCTTGTTTATGGTCGGATTCTTACAAAACTTTCAAGAGAGTTTGACATGATTCGTCTTTAAACGAATCATAAATAACAACACTATACGATAAGAATAAATGCTTCAAAAACGGCATGCAAGTTTGAAATTTTTTTTTATTTCCTGCGGAAAAAGGGGGCGTGGCAGCCCAAAACTTTTGATGTCATTGCATTTATGCGATCTCTAGAAACACGTGTACCAAAATTGGTATTCCTAAGTGCCATAGTTACTGAGATATTAGCCGAAAACATCAATTTTTTTCCGAGGTATGTCTGGTTTTTTGCTTATTGTGGGCGAATGGGGCGTGGCATCGAAAAAAAAAAAAGATTCTTGTATTGACTGACTAAATATCGAGTCGATAGAGACCAAATTCGAACTTGTAGCTCTTACCATCTCTGAAATCTGTGTGTTCATACGGACAGACAGACGGTCAGACGGACAGACGGACATGGCTATATCGACTCGGCTTGTGACGCTGATAAAGAATATATATACTTTATGGGGTCTGCCACGCCTCCTTCTGCCTGTTACATACATTTGCACAAACCCAATATACTCTTGCAGAGACTATAAAAAGAAGCTTTTCAGACCCCATAAAGTATATATAATCTCGATCAGCAGCAACAGCCGAGTCGATATAGCAATATCCGTCTGTGAGAACACCTGGATAAAATTTTACCTAATTTTGAATGAAAAGTCCGTTTATGAAGTACGCAGGTGAACTTTATTTCAAATTATTGCCATGGCCCTTATCGCCCCTTAAAAAACTGCTGTCTCCTCACCAAAAACTGTGTTGAATTATTTTAATCTATTTACACGTGTTGGAAAAAAAAGAGATAACTCTATGTTTACATATGCATTAGCCACACTAATTTGCAAACGAAACGTAGCCCAAGTAGTAGTGATACCTGTTTTTATACTCTCTGCAAGAGTATATATTGGGTTTGTGCAAAGTATGTAATAGGCAGAATTAGGCGTGGCAAACCCTACAACATATATATCCTCGATTCAGCATCAGAAAGCAAGTCGATATAGCCATGTCCGTCTGTCCGTCCATCAGTCTGCCCCTCTTTATGAACAAAGGATCTCAGCAACTATTAGAGCTAGAAAGACCTGAGAAGACGCAAATGAAAGATGTTTTTGACACGCCCACTTTAGGGCGTCCTATGTTCATATAAAGGTAAAAGGACGCAAAAATTTTATGTTTTAAAATAGGAAACTTTTTTTACGTTATACGAACCAAATCCACATAGGATATACATATTTACGGCGTGCATATGCTGACCAAGTTTGATCGAACTACTATATCGAACAGCTCCCATAGGAACAATCGGTCAAAAATTCGCTCCTAGAATGAATTTGTATCAAATTTGTTTGTATTTATTAAGTTCTCTTAATGAAACTGACAGAGAATATATTTATTGATAATATAAACATACTGACCAAGTTCCATCCATATCGGACTGCTATATCGTATAGCTCCCGAAGGATTAATCTGTCAAAAATATGCTCTGATCATAAATTTGTATAAAAATTTTCTGTGTTTTTCAAACTATCTTATCCATTCCCTTAACTATTGCACTTATAATATTATCATTACCCATTGTTAATAACATATTAAAACTGAGTATCGGGTACCCTAAAGTCGCGAGGCGACCATAGCATTCTTTCTTGATTTTTCTGCCGAAACCTCCTATTTTTCCATGTTATATCTTTTCATGAACAAAATCAAACTTGTACTGCTTTGAACCTCTCTATTTTCTGACTTAACCGACCATCTGAAAGTTAAATAAAAACGACAAGTAAGAAAGTAGAGCGCGCCGACTGTAAAAGACCCCGTACTCTCCATGTATTCTAATTCGGGGCGGGGCAGCCACAAATTTTAAATGTCATTGCATTTATGCTGTCTTTAGGAACATGTGTACCAAAATTGGTATTCCTATGTGCCATAGTTACTAAGATATTAACCGAAAACATAGATTTTTTCCGAGGTGTGTCGGGTTTTTGAATCATTGAATCATTTTAAATCAAAGATTCTTGTGTTGACTGACTAAATATCGAGTCGAATGAGACCAAATTCGAACTTGTAGCTCTAACCATCTCTGAAATCGGTTTGATCAAGAATATATATACTTTATGGGGTCTGCCACGCCTCCTTCTGCCTGTTACATAAATTTGCACAAACCCAATATACTCTTGCAAAGAGTATAACAAGTAAGAAAAGTACAGTCGAACGAGCCCGACCGTATAATACTCTCTGCTTCTATTCCCAATTATAATGTTAAAATCGGCATCCAGATATTACAATAGATAGTTCTTGTATTAGAACACGTTAAAACAAAAAAAAAGCTAAGCATAATCGAGCATACATGTGTTTGTCTGTATGTACATACAAATTCGTTTGATGTTAATGTATGCACATACATATTTGTGTATGAATACTATTGGTCGGCATGACTAGCACTGTCTCTCTCGCACTCTTTGCTCTCGAATAAAATCTTTGTTGCTTCATTTCTTTCTTGTTTATGGTCGGATTTTTATGAAACTTTCAGGAGAGTTTGACATGATACGTCTTCAAACGAATCATAAATAACAACACTCTACAATAAGAATAAGTGCTTTAAAAACGGCATGCAAGTTTGAAATTTTCTTTTATTCCTTGCGGAAAAAAGGGGCGTGGCAGCCCAAAACTTTTGATGTCATTTCATTTATGCGGTTTCTAGGAACACGTGTACCAAAATTGGTATTCCTAAGTGCCATAGTTACTGAGATATTAGCCGAAAACATAGATTTTTTTCGAGGTATGTCTAGTTTTTTGCTCATTGTGGGCGAATGGGGCGTGGCATCGAAAAAAAAAAGATTCTTGTATTGACTGACTAAATATCGAGTCGATTGAGACCAAACTCGAACTTGTAGCTCTTACCACCTCCGAAATCTGTTTGTTCATACGGACGGACAGACAGACAGACAGACAGACGGACATGGCTATATCGACTCGGCTTGTGATGCTGATCAAGAATATATATACTTTATGGGGTCTGCCACGCCTCCTTCTGCCTGTTACATACATTTGCACAAACCCAATATACTCTTGCAGAGAGTATAAAAACGACAAGCTGAGACGGAAGCTTCTCGCCAGTCAAATATGTAACGTATCGGCATAAAGGCAATCAGCCAGACAGATAGTAACACACAATTGTATTAGTTGCTGAGCTGTAATAAAATAAATTTCCTCTTTTTACACACATGCTTCATGCATGCCTGGCATGTAGACACTGGTCTTCCTGTGTGTCTACCTCTAAAATATATATATATATATATATATATATATATATAGATATATATTTATACATCCATATATACAGATTTATATGTTCGTATAAAAGTACATGTATGTATATGTCTCTCAGACTGTGGTTGCTCTTGACTTTGATGAGCTTCCTTAAAAGAGATGGCTTAAGACTAAGACGATGTTGAAGGTGCTATTGGCATAGATAAAAATAGCAAAACAATGTGTGTGCTAAAAGTAAGCTGCCTCCAAACCAGTTGTGCCATCAACATCACTTGACATTAATAACGGTAAATTAATTAATTGCTCAATGAGTTGATCATATTAATTATTATGTATACCTCTTCCATAGAAAATTTTTGTTCAATATTATTTCTTTTCCATTTTCCGTTTTTTATTTTTAACATTATTTTTAAACATGTCAAAGCAACAACGTGTCATACAAAGATACTTGACATGCCCACAACCCGGCAGCCTTTTCGTGCAAACTTGCAAATACTCATTCGCCCGGATTTGAGATACAGTTCATACGCGTCGGCCACCTAATGAACTGGAAAGTGGTGTGAATGCAAAAAGTCCTTTGATGAGCAACCATAGGCTCTTCTCCCTCTTACGTACATGTTTTTGTACTCTCTGCAAGAGTATATTGGGTTTGTGCAAATATATGTAACAGGCAGAAGGAGGCGTGGCAGACCCCATAAAATGTATATATTCTTGATCAGCATAACAAGCCGAGTCGATATAGCCATGTCCGTCTGTCCGTCTGACCGTCTGTCTGTCCGTATGAACACACAGATTTCAGAGATGGTAATAGCTACAAATTCGAATTTGGTCTCTATCGACTCGATATTTAGTCAGTCAATAAAAGAATCTTATTTTTCGATGCCACGCCCTATTCGCTCACGATGAGCAAAAAACTGGACACACCTCGAAAAAAATATACGTTTTCGGCGAATATCTCAGTAACTATGCCAATTAAGAGTACCAATTTTCTTAGGGACAGCATAAATGCATTGCCATTAAAATTTTGGAGTGCCACGCACCCTTTTTCCGTAAGAAATAAAAAAACTTTTTAATCTTCCATACCGTTTTTAAGGCATTTGTTCTTATCGTACAGTATTGTTATTTAAAATTCGTTTGAAGACAAATTATGTTAAACTCTCCTGAAAGTTTCATAATAATCCAACCATAAACAAAAAGAAAATAATGCCAATGCGTGAGTGCGAGAAAGACAACGTTGGCCGTGCCGACTAGTAGTATACATACACACATATGTATGTGCATACATTTAACGTCAAACGAATTTGTATGTACATATAGACAAACACATGTATGCTCGATTATGCTTAGCTTTTTTTTATACTCTCTGCAAGAGTATATTGGGTTTGTGCAAATGTATGTAACAGGCAGAAGGAGGCGTGGCAGACCCCATAAAGTATATATATTCTTGATCAGCATCACAAGCCGAGTCGATATAGCCATGTCCGTCTGTCCGTCTGACCGTCTGTCCGTCTGACCGTCTGTCCGTCTGTCTGTCCGTCCGTATGAACAAACAGATTTCAGATATGGTAAGAGCTACAAATTCGAGTTTGGTCTCTATCAACTCGATATTTAGTCAGTCAATACAAGAATCTTTTTTTTTTTCGATGCCACGCCCCATTCGCCCACAATGAGCAAAAAACTGGGCACACCTCGAAAAAAATAGATGTTTAAAGCGAATATCTCAGTAACTACGGCACTAAGGAATACCAATTTTGGTACGAATTTTTCTAAAGACAGCATAAATACATTGCCACTCAAAATTTTGGACTGCCACGCCCCCTTTTTCCGTAAGAAAAAAAAAACTTTTTAAACTTGCATGCCGTTTTAAAGGCATTTGTTGTTATCGTAGAGTATTGTTATTTATGATTCCTTTCAAGAAAAATAATATCAAACTATGCTGAAAGTTGCATAAAAATCCAACAACAAACAACAGAGCTACCGATTATAAAGTTAATATTTAGGTCAATGCATATATATGTGCATACATATAACATCAAACGAATTTGTATGTGCATAAACACAAACATATGTATGTTCGATTATAAATTGTCTTTTTTGTTGTAACGTGTTCTAATACAAGAACTATCTATTATAATATCCGGATACTGATTTAAACATTCTAATTGGGAATAGAAGCAGAGAGTATTATACTGTCGGGCGCGTTCGACTGTACTTTTCTTACTTGTTTTGTTTTAACGTGTTCTAATACAAGAACTATCTATTGTAATATCTGGATACCGATTTAACCCTCTAAGCCCACTTTCTAAAGTTTTGAAGGAATATACCTCAAATAATTTTTTCTAGGGTAATTTGGGGTAATTTTGTTGTAAACGTTTTCGTTCACCTGTAAGGTCAAAAAAACTGGATGAGGTCTTTAAGACACTCTTGGACATTTAGGTCAAAAAACAAAACAATTTGTATAATTCAACATTTTTTTCCAATACGTAGTATATTAACCAACCTTTAAGGAAAAAAATTACAAGCTTTATTGGATGTTTATTATTTTTACAATTTACACCTGAAAATTCAACTTGCGGCTCATAAAATTTTTGGTGCGTAAAATAATATCTTCTGTACAAAGTTATTCAACACTACCATTTAAAAGCTTTTGGGCGCTTTCAAACACTACAACTATTATTTTGGGAATAATTAGTAACATTCACAAATTGTTAAAATAAAAAAAAAGTTGTAGTTTTTCTGCTACAGTAAAAAATGTTATCAAGGTCCTCCAGGCACTCTTGTGCATTAGAGGGTTAAGCATTATAATTGGGAAGTGTGACGGGTTTTTTACTTATTGTGGGGGAATGGGGCGTGGCATCGAAAAGAAAAAAGATTCTTGTATTGACTGACTAAATATCGAGTCGATTGAGACCAAACTCGAACTTGTAGCTCTTACCATCTCTGAAATCTGTGTGTTCATACGGACAGACAGACAGACAGACAGACAGAAGGACGGACAGACGGACATGGCTATATCGACTCGGCTTATGATGCTGATCAAGAATATATATACTTTACGGGGTCTTCCACGGATCTTTCTGCCTGTTACATAAATTTGCACAAACCTAATATACCCTTGCAGAGAGTTTAAAAAGAGAATAGGGATCTATTAGGTTTGTCAGAAGCGAAATGTGCGTAACAGGTTAAAGGAAGCGTTTCCGACCCCATAAAATATATATATTCTTGATCAGTATCGATAGCCGAGTCGATATAGCCATGTCCGTCTGTCCGTCCGTCCGTCTGTGTGAAGACCTGGATCTCAGATAATATAAGAGCTAGAGACACCAAATTTGTAGTAAAAATTCCATAACTTTCGCGAGCAGATCAAGTTTATTTCAAATCAATGCCACGCCCCCTACCGCCCCCGCAATAAGCAAAAAACTAGAAACACCTCGGAAAAAATTGATGTTTTCCGCGAATATATCCGTACCTATACCACTTAGGAACACCAATTCTGGTACGCATTTGGTAATATAGTACAGTATTGCAATTCAAAATTAGTTTAAAGACAAATTATATCAAACTATCCTGAAAGTTGTATAAAAATCAAATTATAAACAAACGAACCAGGTAACAAAGTTTTACGGTTAAGCGGAATGCCAATGCATTAATACGAGAGAGACAGAAACATACGCTGCGCATGTTTGGCAGCCATAGTATACATACGTACACACATATATACATATGTATGTGCATACATATAATGACAAAGCATTTTTTTTTTAATATTTAAATTTTAAATTAAATACAGTCAGATTTAAATATTAATTTTTAATTGGAATACAAGGAGAGTACGGGGTCTCTTACAGTCGGCGCGCTCAATTGTAGCCTTTCTTACTTGTTTAGCTTTAGTCTACCCAATTGAAGAAATTACAATTTGAAATTACTTTGTTTCTTGCGGAAAAAAAGAGTATAGGGGTCTATTAGGTTTGTCAGAAGCCAAATGTGCGTAAAAGGCAGAAGGAAGCTTTTCCGACCCCATAAAGTATATATATTCTTGATCAGCATCAACAGCCGAGTCGATATAGCAATGTCCGTCTGTCGGTCTGTCTGTCTGTCCGTCCGTCTGTATGAACACCTGGATCTTTTAAACTACAAGAGCTAGAACCACCAAATTTGTAATAAAAATTCAGTAACTTTTGCAAGCAGATCAAGTTTATTTCAAATCAGTGCCACGCCCCCTTCCGCCACCGCAATAAGCAAAAAACCAAAGACACCTCGAAAAAAATTGATGTTTTCCGCGAATATCTCCGTAACTATGGCACTTACGACCACCAATTTGGGTACGAAGGTTCCTAGGGACAGCATAAATGCAGTGCCATTAAAATTTTTTTGCTGCCACGCCCCCTTTTTTCACAAAAAAAAAAATAAAATGTTCATTTTCGATGCCGGCATTTGTCCTCATCGTACAGTGTTGTAATTTAAGATTCGTTTAAACACAAATCATATCAAACTACCCTGAAAGTTGCATAAAAATCCAACTATAAACAACTGAGCAATTAGGTAACAATTCGCTTCGCACTCGCTTTGCAAACGGTCGTGTTTTTTTTTCCTTCCTCGCTTAAAAGTCACTTTTCGTCGCTTTTTTTCATATCATAAATCAAATAAAGTCAACTACAATTTTGTTTTTGTAAGTCCGCTGTATTTGTGCTCTAACTTAGCATCTGTTTACTTAACCCTTGTGTATATCTGTCATTCTTTTTAACACTCTATACAAATTTATAATTTGTCTATTTTTTTAATTTATATTTTTTTTATCGCAGTTCAATTTTTTTTTTTCACTTCGCTGTTTTTTTTAAATTAAAATTTATCCACTATGTATGTCTGCTATAATAAAAACTGCCACGTGCGAACAAATGTAAAAGTGGGTTATGTTTGCTGCTGGCTGTGTGATAATGTATCACACGAAAAATGTGCTGGCCTTAACGGCCGTATTATCGACCTGATTAATTCTAATTCGGGTATAAAATGGACATGTGAGTCTTGCAGGGATGTTGAAAGGGATATGATGGGCTTTATGAGGCAAACAAAAAGAGGCTTTGGGGAACTATTTGGCAGATTTAAGAACCTGCTTGATAGTTTCACCTCGTTGGATAAAGATTTCAAGAGTATAAACCTTTTGAATGATTCTCCAAAGAGGAAAAGGCCAATTTTAGATTGTCAATTGGTCCAAATGAACTTTCCGTTCCACCACATATCTCCATAAATTCTGATCCGTCTCTAATAAATCTTTCTTCCCCGTCCCCACCTAGTATTATCAGTAGGAGGGATAATTTTACTTCTCCCACTGAAGTTACTCCTACGGACACCGAGCCAGCCCCTGATACAGTTGCTGTCAATGCTGTTGTTGTTGAACAACATACTAGTGATGACATTTCGACTGCATCAGCTAGTCAATCAACCAGTGCTAAAAGTTCGAAAGACGATATAGTAGTGGATGATAATAATATGACTCTGATAGGTATCCCACCGAAAAAACAAATCTGTGTTTCACGGTTAGCCCCTGATACTACATCTGATGATGTCAAGGCTTTTATACAGGCCAAATCTATAGCCAACATTACGGTGGAAAAGTTCAAATTTTCTTATGCTCGGGAGATTTCCTCATTTAAAATAAGTGTTCCGGCTGAACAATTTAACAAAATATGCTGTAAAGAGTTCTGGCCGGACCACTTGGTGGTGAAAGAATATACTGCAAAAAAACGAAATCGGACTCCGATTGCTCTACCGTCACTATCTTCTTCTAACCAATCAGCTACCATTAACAAAAAAAACTAAACTCCTCCCTCTCGCTTGCCTATCAGAATGTAAGAGGTCTTTGTAGCAAACTTAGCAACCTTTACTTATCTAGTGTTTCTTTTCCTTTTCATGTCATTGCCTTTACTGAAACTTGGTTAAGGCCTGACATTCTTAATACAGAGATATTCTGTGATAAGTGTTCACTTTTTAGAAAGGATCGTACTTGTCGTCGTGGTGGTGGTGTTTTGATTGCTGTTGATGGTGATATTTCCTCTGAAGTAGTTAACCTTAATATTTCTACAGAATTGGAATTTATTGCTATAAAGCTTAGTATTTTTAATGTTAGCACTTTTATTACTTGCTCTTATATTCCTCCTTCTTCTGATAATTCTGTTTATTTTGAACATTTCTCAGCTATCAAATCTGTTTTTTCCTTAACTTCTGATCGGGATATCCTCGTGGTTCTGGGTGATTTTAACATTGCAGGAACTACTTGGATCTCTACTCCGGGCTCTGCTGTATTGACCTCCACCACACAGAATGATTTCCTTGATCATTTATTTGAGATTTCTTTATCACAAATTAATGGCATTCCCAATTCTTTAAGTAAGATGCTTGATCTTATTTTTATTTTAGATACTTCATTTCCATCTGTTTCCCGTATTGCTCCCCTTTCTCTTCCTGAAGATTCATATCACCCGACTTTGGAATTGTTGATGGAATTGCCTACCCAAATGGGAAAGTCCAGCTTAAGACCTAGAAATCGTATTCGCCAGTTTCGGAAGGCTGATTTTAACAAGTTAAATCAGCTTTTATCCCAAACTGACTGGTCATGGCTTTTCAAGTGCAGGGATATGGATGAAGCAGTTGCATTTTTTTATCTTACTTTAAATAATTTATTTGATCTTTGTGTTTCATCTTGTACTCCAAGTATGTCTAAAAAACCTATTTGGTTTACACGGGAATTAACACAATTAAAAAACGTTAAATCTAAATTTTATAAGAAATTCAGAGAAACTGGGTCTTCCCTGGATCTCTCTCGTTATTTAATTGCTCGATCTGATTTCTCTGCCTTGAACAACCTGTGCTATCGGAATTACCTTAGAAGCTGTGGTCAGCAGTTTCGAAGTAATCCTAAACTTTTTTATAACTTTGTTAACGCTAAGCGCAAATCATCAACACTTCCCTCCTCAATGGTCTTTGAAAATGAGACTGCTAACTCTGATCAGGCTATAGCCGATTTATTTGCCGATTTTTTCCAATCAACTTATTGTACTCATCAAAATAATCTAAACTTGACTTATCCCTACAGTGTAAATGCTTCAAATTGTAACTTTAGGCTATTGATCACTGAGGATTCGCTTCTGAGAGACCTAAAGGCTGTTAAACCTGTCCTCTTTCCGGGTCCGGATGGAGTTCCTGGTTGCGTCCTCAGAAATTGTGCCGATGGCCTCATGAAACCTTTGTATATTTTATTTAATTTGTCTGTTGAGTCGTGCCGCTTCCCTGACATTTGGAAAGCATTGTTTATTATTCCCCTTCATAAAAAGGGTACTAAATCTAACACTTGTAACTATAGGGGTATCTCTAAATTGTCTGCAATTCGTAAAACTTTTGAGAAATTAATTACTTCTCAACAACTTACTTACTTACTTACTTACTTACTTACTTACTTCTTGCAACATCTTTGCAGATCTATTGTTTCACCTTGTCAGCATGGGTTTACGAAATATAGATCTACTACCACTAACTTATTAGAATTTACTTCCATTGAAACACAGGGGTTTCAAAATAAATTGCAAACAGATGTCACTTACACTGATTTTAGCAAAGCTTTTGATTCTGTTAATCATAGTCTATTAATACATAAACTTAATTTGCTTGGATTTCCTGATAAACTAATACTTTGGATTGCAAACTATTTATGTTCTAGAACTCAACAAGTTAATTTTAATGGAACTTTATCCAAGCCAGTGCGTGTTACCTCGGGTGTTCCTCAAGGTAGTCATCTTGGGCCTTTACTTTTTTCACTATTTATTAATGATTTGCCTTCTGCAATTTCTAGTTCCCGGGTTCTGATGTATGCCGATGATGTAAAACTTTGTTTGTCACCAACTGAATCTTGCGTGAATCACGGTCTACAAAGTGATCTCGACGCACTTCAAGCCTGGTGTAAAGTTAACGTACTTCATCTCAATTTTAGTAAATGTAACGTAATGTCCTATAGTAGGCGAACACCTACCTATAATAACTACTTTCTTGACGGCAAGCCTCTTCAGAGAATAGAGTCGGTCAATGATTTGGGTATCCTTTTTGATCCAAAACTAAAATTTGATAAGCACATCTCTTCTGCTGCTAATCGAGCTTTTGGTGTCTTGGGATTCATAAAGCGGTGGTCTAAGGAATTTGACGATCCCTACCTAACAAAAACTCTTTATACTTCACTTGTACGCCCTATTCTTGAATATGGATCGTGTGTATGGTCCCCCCAATACATGATTCATCAGGAAAGATTAGAGGCTGTACAAAAACAATTTCTTCTTTTTGCACTTAGAGGCCTTAGTTGGAGTACTAATACTCGATTACCTTCGTATCGTAGTAGACTATTGTTAATTAACCTCCCTTCCCTTTCGGATCGCAGAACCATGCTTGGTGTAGTTTTCTTACACAAACTAATTAATGGTGAGATAGATTCCTTGTATCTAATTAGCCAAATTAGTTTTGCGGTTCCGTTCCGAAATACTAGAAACTTTCTTCTTTTGTCTCTTCAGCGCTGTACCACGAATTATGCTTTACATAATCCGCTTCGTATCTTATGTACTAACTATAATAGTCTTTCTCATGTAGTGAGTGGAGCCACTTCTTTGTCTTCTCTTAGAAGGACACTTCTCTTTTACTTATCTAATCAATCTAAATAGTAATGTTTTCCTTTAATGTTATATTGTAGTACTTAGTACTCTTTTAATATACTAATTGTCGCTTATCGATCTCGCGTATTTCGTTTTCCGCGTGCCTTACCGTTGATCACCGCGTCACTAACATTTGACTTAATTTTTCTCTCTTTCGTTTGGTCTGGTTAGTGTTTTTCTGGGGTTTTCCTAACCCTTGCAACGAATGTTGGACCAACGTTTCTTAATGTTTTTAATTTTTGTAATACTTCCCCAGTTAGTAAATTAATTAAAGTTAATTTAAATCTTAATGTCAACTTGAAAATAATGAAAAAAAATTTTTTTTTTTTATATAGTTTTGAAATTTAATTTTAATATTATCTCTTAAATTTTTTGTATATTTTATTTTTACACTAATTTAATCTTTAGTTTTGTGTCGACTGCCCATAGTCTGACAATAAATAAATAAATAAATAAAAAACAAGTAAGCAAAGTACAGTCGAACGAGCCCGACCGTACAATACTCTCTGCTTTTATTCCCAATTATAATAGATAGTTTTTGTATTAGAACACATTACAACAAAAAAGACAATTTATAATCGAACATACATGTGTTTATGTTTATATGTGTGTGTGTATACTATTGCCACCACACATGCATTAAAAGAGTTCGCATATATGCTGGTATGTTTCTGTCGCGCTCGCACTTATGCATTTACTTTAATATTAACTTTATAATCGGTAGCTCTGTTGTTTATTGTTGGATTTTTTTGCAACTTTCAGGATAGCTTGATATAATTTGTCTTCAAATGAATCATAAATAACAATACTGTACGATAAGAACAAATGCCTCTAAAACGGCATGCAAGTTTAAAAAAGTGTTTTTTTTCCTACGGAAAAAGGGGGCGTGGCAGCCAAAAATTTTAAATGGTAATGTATTTACGCTGTCTTTAGGAAAATGCGTACCAAAATTGGTATTCCTAAGTGCCGTAGTTACTGAGATATTCGCTTTAAACATCTATTTTTTCCTAGGTATGTCTAGTTTTTGGCTCATTGTGGGCGAATGGGGCGTGTCATCAAAAAAAAAAGATTCTTGTATTGACTGACTAAATATCGAATCGATAGAGACCAAATTCGAATTTGTAGCTCTTACCATCTCTGAAATCTGTGTGTTCATACGGACGGACAGACAGACAGACAGACAGACAGACGGACAGACGGACATGGCTATATCGACTCGCCTTGTGACGCTGATCAAGAATATATCTACTTTATGGGGTCTGCCACGCCTCCTTCTGCCTGTTACATACATTTGCACAAACCCAATATACTCTTGCAGAGAGTATAATAAATAAATAAATAAATTATCAATTAAAGCGCGTTGTGAATGCACGTGGTTAATAGAAAAGGAATAACACTATGCTTATATATACATTAGCCGCAGTACTTTGCAAAGAGAGCGTGGTCCGGGTGGGCCACGCACTTGTTTGTAAACACAAGACCTGCGGTTCGAACGCCCGCACGGACTCAGAAATTAAAGCTTTTTTTTTTTTAATTTTAATTTAGCACTATTATATCTGAATGAAAATTATCGGAGCCGTCTCACAAGGAGGTGGTGGTGCAATTAGTAGTGCTGCGGCGTGTTTTGCAAGTTGAGTATAAGCTCGCAGGTTCAATTCCCGACAGTGAAATTTTCTAATATACTTTTTAAATTTAAAAAAAAAATGTAAATATAAAATATTAACTGGTGCAACAGGGTTGGGTTGTGGTTGATGTCGAGTGTATGGAGTGGCGCAACTAGTAGGGTTGGTGCATGTTCTGGAACCTGAGTCTGATAGCGCGGGTTCGATTCCCATCAGGGACTTGATAAAAATTTTTATCCTCTCTGCAAGAGTATATTGGGTTTGTGCAAATGTATGTAACAGGCAGAAGGAGGCGTGGCAGACCCCATAAAGTATATATATTCTTGATCAGCATCACAAGCCGAGTCGATATAGCCATGTCCGTCTGTCCGTCTGTCCGTCTGTCTGTCTGTCCGTATGAACAAACAGATTTCAGAGATGGTAAGAGCTGCAAGTTCGAGTTTTATCTCTATCGACTCGATATTTAGTCAGTCAATACAAGAATCTTTTTTTTTTTTCGATGCCACGCCCCATTCGCCCACAATGAGTCAAAAACCGGACACACCTCGGAAAAAATCTATGTTTTCGGCGAATATCTCAGTAACTATGGCACTTAGGAATACCAATTTTGGTACACGTGTTCCTAGAGACCCCATAAATCTAATGATATTAAAAGTTTTTGGCTGCCACGCACCCTTTTTCCGCAAGAAATAAAAGAAAATTTGAAACTTGCATCCTGTTTTTAAAGCATTTATTCTTATCCTACAGTGTTGTTATTTATGATTCGTTTGAAGACGTATCATGTCAAACTCTCCTTAAAGTTTCATAAGAATCCGACCATAAACAAGAAACAAATTAAGCAACAAAGATTTTATTCGAGAGAGACAGCGCTAGTCTGCCGACCAATAGTATTCATACACACATATGTATGTGCATACATTTAGCGTCAAACAAATTTGTATGTACATACAGACAAACACATGTATGTTCGATTAAGCTTAGCTTTTTTTTTGTTTTAACGTGTTCTAATACAAGAACTATCTATTGTAATATCTGGATACCGATTTAAGCCTTATAATTGGGAATAAAAGCAGAGAGTATTATACGGTCGGGCGTGTTCGACTGTACTTTTCTTTCTTGTTTTTTATTAAATTTAATTTTATAACTTAAATTTTATTACAGTCGTATTCAAATATTAATTTCGAATACAAGGAGAGTACGGGGTCTTTTACAGTCGGCTCGCTCGACTGTAGCCTTTCTTACTTGTTTTCGATTATAATGTTTTCAAATTTTTCAATCTTTCTCATAGGCAGCAACGAATTCATTATTCGCTCTTTTTTTTTTGGGGTTTACACTCTTTTTTCTATGACATAATAGTTGAACTATATAAATAAGTAAAAGAAACATTTTAAAAAGCTTTTAGACCTCCACATTAGGAGCAGTGTTTCCACAAATCAGGACGCCTACATCAAGGGGAAATCATTGGAAACAGTACTACATTCGCTAGTAGCTTCCATCGAAAGAGCTTTCTATCATCAGGAATGCGCACTTGGAGTCCTCTTCGTAGACATATCGGGAGTTCAACAATGTAAGCACTGAAGCCAACGTTGATAGTCTAGTGTCAATAGACTCTCACCCAACTATAGTGCACTGGATACACATTCTCCTAAGCTGTAGGAGAGTCCAGTCAGAATGGGGAGCAGCCACAGCGACTAGAGGTGTGAATAGGGGCACCCTGCAAGGTGGAGTCCTTTCAACACTGCTGTGAAACCTAGTAGTAGAGGAATTAATGAAGAGATTTGATAAGGAGGCCCCCAAAAATAACTGGTTATGCGGACGACGTAAGCATAATTATTACGGGAGTCTGCCCGTCAACCTTCAGCGCAATCATAGGTAGGACACTCAGGGAGATATGCAGATGGGCAGATAGTGTCGGTGTGCATATCAATTCATATCATCCTCTTCACAAAGAAGTACAAGGTACCGCAATGGATCACCCCGACACTTAACGGCGTCCGACTAGAGGCATACTCTCAAGTAAGATACCTGGGAACAGTATTGGATAGTAAGCTCACGTGGAGGTGCAATGTTGAAGAACGGGTGAAAAAGGTAACCATAGCGGTACATACTGCATCTTCCTCGGAAGGAATGCAGGCTGTTGGTGGGTTTACTTTTTGCCCTCTGCCTAGCAGCTGCACACGCAGTCAAACTGGGCTTAACAGACGACGCAAACTGCAGGAAATGTAAAGAACCTGTGACTGACGAAACACTAGAACATCTCCTCTGTCACTGTCCCGTTCTAGCCCGCACTGAAGTATCTAGGCTGAACTATCTAGGAGCACATAGGCTACATTCACTCAAGGATGACTCCAAAAGGGAGTCTAAAGACCTGCTTGCCTTTGCAAAGCATGCCCACATCCTGACGGACTTCAAGTAACAGATTTCTCCACGACTGGACTACTAAGGGCCATCTAGTGGCCTATGCACTGCCCTTTTGAATGGCGTTCGGCTTAACCTAACCTAACCTAACCTAAAAATGTAAATTTAAACCGAAATTGTCAAACAAAGATAAGTGAGAAACGCTTCACTCGAGTAAGTCGAATGTAAAAGACCACGTCCTCATTTTTATTTATTTATTTATTGTCAGACTATGGGCAGTCGACAAAAAACGAAAGATTAAATTAGTGTAAAAATAAAATAAAAATTTAAAAAATAAGATTAAAATTAAATTTCAATACAAAAAAAATTATTCAAATTGACAATTTACTAACTGGGGAAGTATTACAAGAATTAAAAATATTAAGAAACGTTGGTCCAACATTCATTGCAAGGGTTCGGAAAACCCCAGAAAAACACTAACCAGACCAAACGAAAAAGAGAAAAATAGCATCAAATGTTAGTAACGCGGTAACGATAAGCGACAATTAGGCACATAGAAAAGTATATTAAAGAATACTAAGTACTACAATATAACATTAAAGGAAAACAATACTATGTAGATTGATTAGATACGTAAAAGAGAAGTGTCCTTCTAAGAGAAGACAAAGAAGTAGCTTCACTCACTACATGAGAAAGACTATTATAGTTAGTACATAAGATACGAAGCGGATTATGTAAAGCATAATTCGTGGTACAGCGCTGAAGGGACAAAAGAAGAAAGTTTCTAGTATTTCGGAACGGAACCGCAAAACAATTTCGCTAATTAGATACGAGAAATCTATCTCACCATTAATTAGTTTGTGTAAGAAAACTACACCAAGCATGGTTCTGCGATCCGAAAGGGAAGGGAGGTTAATTAACAAAAGTCTACTACGATACGAAAGTAATCGAGTATTAGTACTCCAACTAAGTCCCCTAAGGGCAAACAGAAGAAATGGTTTTTGTACAGCTTCTAATCTTTCCTGGGGAGACCATACACACGATCCATAATCAAGAATACAGCGTACAATTGAAGTATAAAGAGTTTTTGTTAGGTAGGGATCGTCAATTTCCTTAGACCACCGCTTTAAGAATCCCAAGACACCAAAAGCTCGATTAGCAGCTGAAGAGATGTGATTATCAAACTTTAGTTTTGAATCGAAAAGGATACCCAAATCATTGACCGATTCTATTCTCTGAAGAAGCTTGCCGTCGAGAAAGTAGTTATTATAGGTAGGTGTTCGCCTACTATAGGACATTACGTTACATTTACTAAAATTGAGATGAAGTACGTTAACTTTACACCAGGCTTGAAGTGCGTCGAGATCACTTTGTAGACCGTGATTCACGCAAGATTCAGTTCGTGTAAAGCAAAGTTTTACATCATCGGCATACATCAGAACCCGGGAATTAGAAATTGCAGAAGGCAAATCATTAATGAATAATGAAAACAGTAAAGGCCCAAGATGACTACTTTGAGGAACCCCCGAGAACATATGTATTAAGAGACAATGATTAACAGAATCAAAAGCTTTGCTAAAATCAGTGTAAATGACATCTTTTGCAATTTATTTTGAAACCCCTGTATTACAATGGAAGTAAATTCTATTAAGTTAGTGGTAGTAGATCTATATTTCATAAACCCATGCTGACAAGGTGAAACAATAGATCTACAAAGATGTTGCAATTGAGAAGTGCCCATATTCCTTACAAATAAATAATTTTTGACTGATTTGTCTTGGTTATGGTTGTCTGATCTAGATCAAATTTGGTGAAGACATACACGAACTATGTGAATTACGTCAAAGTTATGTAGTTTTTACAATTTTGCGGGGGCGGTAGTGGGCGTGGAAGATAATAAATAAACTTGATTTGCTCGGAAAACAGACGGACTTTCATTCCAAGTTTGGGGTCTCTTGCTCTAATAGTCTCTGTGATCCTGGTGTTTATACTGACGGGCACACAGGTAGGCGGACAGACGGACATTGCTGATCAAGATTTTATATACTTTATGGGGTCGCAACAGTTTCCTTTTGCCTGTTACGAACATTTTGCTTTTGACAAACTTAATGGACCTATCTACTCTTTTTTAGAGTACAGGGTCTAAAAACAATAATTAACCTAGTATTCATAGTGAAAATATATCGTATTTATCTAGTATTCATAGCACTGCACGTCAAAAAAGAAAATCTAGAATAAATTTCAAAATTTTTCAAAAAGGCTTTGTAGAAGATGTCAGATTTTTTATTTATATAGATTTTAATAATTTTCACTAGTAGGTTGATAATGTATTTTTTGACAAATAATTGAAGAAGTACTTGATTCAAAAGGTTATTATGACATCATTTCAAAATGTAATTAGATTAAAAAAATGTTTTTTCAAGAACTTTTAATACAAGAACTATCTATTGTAATATCGAGATACCGAGTTATACACTATAATTAGGAATAGAAGCAGAGAGTATTATACGGGCTCGTTCGACTGTACATTTCTTACTTGTTTTTTTTAGACCCCGTACTCTTAAAAAGAGTATAGGGGTCTATTAGGTTTGTCAGAAGCCAAATGTGCGTAACAGGCAGAAGGAAGCTTTTCCGACCCCATAAAGTATATATATTCTTGATCAGCATCAACAGCCGAGTCGATATAGCAATGTCCGTCTGTCCGTCTGTCCGTCCGTCTGTATGAACACCTGGATCTTTTAAACTACAAGAGCTAGAACCACCAAATTTGTAATAAAAATTCAGTAACTTTCGCGAGCAGATCAAGTTTATTTCAAATCAGTGCCACGCCCCCGCAATAAGCAAAAAACTAGACACACCTCGGAAAAAATTGATGTTTTCGGCGAATATCTCCGTAACTATGGCACTTAAGAACACCAATTCTGGTACGCAGGTTCCTACAAACAGCACAAATGCAACGTCATTAAAAATTTTGGTCTGCCACGCCCCCTTTTCCCACACGAACTAAAAAACTTTTCAAATCTTACATGTCGTTTTTAAAGCATTTACTAATATAGTACAGTATTGTAATTTAAAATTTGTTTAAAGACAAATCATATTAAACTACCCTGAAAGTTGCATAAAAATCCAACTATAAACAACTGAGCAATTAAACAACAAAGTAGCCCATGAAGCGCGTTGTGAATGCACGTGGTTAAAAGAAAAGAGATAGCTGTATGTGTATATATACATTAGCCGCAGTAGTTTGCAAAGGTGGCCCACCTGGACCACGCACTTGTTTGTAAACACAAGACCTGCGGTTCGAACCCCAGCACGGACTCAGAAATTAATTTTTTTTTTTTTTTTTATAATTTAGCACTATTATATCTTAATGAAAATAATCGGAACCGTTTCATAAGAAGGGGTTGGTGCAATTAGTAGTGTTGCGGCGTGTTCTGCAAGTTGAGTATAAGTTCGCAGGTTCAATTCTCGACAGTGGAATTTACTTTTTTAAATTTAAACAGAAATGTAAATAAAGAATTTTAACTGTTGCATCAGGCAATGGTCTGCGGTTCGAACCCGGCGCAGACTCAGAAATAAAATTTTGTTTTTTGTGATTGTTATATAATAACATTATTACATGTAAATGAAAATAATCGGATCTCTGTTTAATGTGGGGCGTGGTGCGACTGATAGGGTTGTGACGCGTTATGCAAGCTGCGTATATGTTCGCAGGCTCAATTCCCGACAGTGGAATTTACTTTTTTAAATTTCAAACAAAAATGTAAATAAAGAATTTTAACTGGTGCAACAGCCAATGGTCTGCGGTTCGAACCCGGCACAGACCCAGAAATTTAGTTATTTTTTTATTTTTTAAATAACTACATTATTATATGTAAATGAAAATAATCAAATTTCTGCCAAATGAATGGTGTGGTGTAACTAGTAGGGTTGCAACATGATATGGAACTTGCGTCAGTAAGCGCGGGTTCGAATCTCATCAGTGACCGAATCAAATTTTTTTTTTAAATTTAATTTTAAAACTTAAATTTTAAATTACAGTCGTATTCAAATATTAATTTCGAATACAAGGAGAGTACGGGGTCTTTTACAGTCGGCGCGCTCGACTGTAGCCTTTCTTACTTGTTTGTTTATCCGGATGCCTATTTTAACATTATAATTGGGAATAAATGCAGAGTCGGGCACGTTGGACTGTACTTTTCTTACTTGTTTTAAATTGTTGCCACGAAAATTGTAAAAATGTAATTTATGTACACGTGGTTAAAAGAAAAGAGATAACTCTACGTTTACCTATATTTATTAGTCACGATAATTATCAAACGAAGTTTGGCCTAAGTGGTAGTGATGCCAGTTATCAATATTTGTATTTGTATGTAAACCAATGTGCGGTTCGATCCCGGCACGGAGAGGCATTTACTTCTTATACCCGTTACTCGTAGAGTTCAAGGGTATATTGTAATCGTTGGAATGTACGTAACAGAGACCTGCAACGAGTATACTCGAGTATGTTTGAACTATTCATCAAACGATCGGGTAACGATTAATTCGATGGGCTGTCCGAAAGTTGTTCGAATCACAACGATCAGTTGCCCGTTTTATGAATGATTCGAACCTGATCGTTTGAAATCAAACATTTTGGTTTCGATCAGAACGATCAGCCCCAAAGATTGTTTGCTGATCGTTCGAATACTCGTTCGACGCAACCTTCTTCAGTACAAAACGTTTGAGTATCAAGCAAGTTCGTTGGTTCGCTTGCAAAAAGCAAAAAGGCTAAATTCCAATGAAGAACAAGTAAGAAAAGTACAGTCGAGCGCGCCCGACCATATAATACTCTCTGCATTTTATTCCCGATTATATAATTATATTATTTATATCGGTATTTTGGGTCCTACAAAAAAAAACAAATTATATTCGAACATGCTCGATTACTAGTATAGTACGCCGCTCGAGTTCGTTCCCGATTTAAATAATAATAAATAACTTAAATCAGTATCCAGGGAACACCACGTGGAGGTCATTGCAATGCAATTAGATCTTTTATATAGATCTTCGAGTCGACTTGAAACATGTAGTTTTTAGAAAATTACGTACTTCCCTGTTCCCCGCACGGAAAAAAATAACAAAAAAAAATTCCCGACCTATCAACTTACAGACTACCTGAAATACTAACGGAAATCGCGTCATGAATGCTGTGCACTGTCTCATAAGTTTTTGCGCTGGCTTGGCCAAACGACACATTTGAAAATGCCCAATCAATGTGTGTGTCGTCACGTGTTGTGGACATTTTCAAATCTAAAAGGGATCTAAATCCCTTCCTAACCAAACTATCATAAGTTACCGTAGCCTGAGTGAGAGAGCTGAAACATAAATTGAAATCTCCTAAAATGACTGCTTCCCTACCTGAAATGTCGCTATGTTCTACAAAACCTATAGACTTAAACTTTAAAACTGAGAATTCGAATACGTGCGAACTATCAATATTGCGACCTGTGGAACAAAGACTAACATTCTCAAAATTTCGTTCCTGACGAAGACAAGAATGCCTCTATGTGATCTAGTCCTACCTCCACTTAAACAATCTCAACGTACAGCAATTCTAAACCCTGGGACTTCATAAGTCTCATTTGGCAAGGTCGAGCCTTCAGCAAATCAAAGCATTGATGCCTGATGCATCAGCTTATCTAACTGGACACTTTTAATATGACAGTGCAGACTTTGGACATTGTGGAAAATAATCTCGAAATTTGAACTGTTAACTAAATAGTCGAAATGTGTACTAAGCAACTTAATGGAGCGTAACAGTCCAGCTGTCGCTCTACTACAGCCCACATATAAAGCTGCTCGATCTAAACTATCGGAAATGTGGACCGCCACCTTGTTAAAAGTTGCTTCCTGACTCTTGTGGATAGTAATACCTTCTGCATGTACGATCGGAAACTGTTTGCGATCTATAGTAACATTTTCATTTTTCCTCAACTGAAAACTTCGAACAGTTTTGACTACTGGGGTCCACAATGGATTGGGTAGATTTCTATATTTTAAACGTAATTCTTTTCCTACTCTTTCCTCAAGGAAATCTTCCCATAGAAGAATTGGATGACTGTTTGAATCTAAATCTATCTGTATAAGTATTCCTGTTGCTCCATTAACTAAACCATCTGAAGTATCTATGTTAACAGTCATCATATATTTTGCTGTAGTCTTTAAAAAAGAGGACAACACAAACCCTGTGTTTCTGAAGTTTTGAATCCTTATTGGCCTTATCTAAATTGTTACCCTTTAAAAAATCCTCAGCACTAGAACAATATTGGGTGGTCGCAATTCGATTCACTTTTAAAGCGTTGTATATATTTGTTGCGTCGTTGGAATGGAAAAGATGAATAGCATCTTCTGGTATCATGTCTTCCTTTACTACTCTGGATCTAAACAGCTCAATATCACTGTGAGTCATATGAGCAGATGCCATATTATTAAGGGCTACAGCAAATGGTTGCTCATGCCGCTGACGCATTATTTCGGTCAACTCGAAAAATTCAAATCTAATTAGATTATTTTCCCACAGTGTGCCATGTTATTCACTGTAGTCGTCCCTAGAGGATTGTTGAAAAAACCACCTGTCCACCACAGGCCTCAGTTGTCTGAGATCGCCGAACACGATGACAGGTATTCCTCCAAAAAAGTGATTACTTTTGAAAATTTGCTGTAGCCTCAAGTTTATAAAGCCAAACATTTTGGCTCCTACCTTTGAAATTTCGTCAATAATGAGAAGTTTGAGATCGATCAATCTCGAAGGTAGCGTATTAAGTGAGTCAGCGAATAAGGCCCCAATTCGATCGGACTGATTTACAGGAAGACTAAACATGGAATGGAGTGTACAGCCATCAATTCCGAAAGTGTTACTATTTGGGCCATTGGCATTCTCGTCATTTCCTATTATTTTTCTATTATCTAAATTTTCCTGATCATCTGCATTATCTAACTCATCGACCTAATTATCATCTACTACACTTCTCAGAGCATCGGCTAACTCACTATCGTCTAAAACATTGAATCTACTACGGTTGCTTCAATTAAATCATTATCTCTGCAAAACTCTTCTCAATTCCTACTAACTAGCTCCAACATATACAACATTACTACTTCCCTAAAATAATTCTCTCTATCGTGACTAAAGTTAAATCTCCTATAACGTATTATCCGTGGACTACGTCTTCTTCTGATATATCCGCTACCATTGCGAAGAGGATATACTTTGGTTGCACCGAATTCTGCATTTTCTACCTCATTCTGTGATTCTTGGCGAGTTCTACCTGCAGTTTTAGAGAAAGAATAAAATGCTCCAAAATCTGCTAAGCATAAACTATTTAGACCATCAGGACGGTCAATGTAATGATCTAATAGGCCCACTTCGAAAATATTCTTTGAGTCTTCGGGCAAACTTCTGAGTTGTGCCCTCGATTTGAGCATTCTAACTCGTTTGTCAGGCAAGACTTCTGCATTGCTGCTCTCTGACAACAACATTCCTAAACAGCAATAAGCTGCCTCCTGAGCAGATATTTCTGAGCCATTCATACACTTATGACCTATGTGCTGCAGTTTCTGCCTAATAGTAAAATTTCCTGAACGCGCTTCTTCTACAGCTTCTCGCATAAGCTTGGACATACCTCTTTGCGACTTATTGATGTAGTTAATTACACAACTGCAGCACGCATGCGGATCTAATGTAAACTGAATATCTATGTTGGCTCTTTGCATTAATAAAATATGCGTTTTATACGCATTCACCATTATGGCATCGAAACTTCTCTTTAAAAATATTTTTGGTCTGTTTAAACTAGATCTAATTGCTAAAATATAATCCTCATAACTAATACCAATTTGAGGTTGCGAGAGAAAATTATTAAACTCGTTAAGGGATTCCCTAACTTCACTATCTATGGGAGAACTCAAGAAACAGTTTATTTTCTCGAAGTTGTTCTGATGAATTGAATTATTCGGACAATCTTCAGGAAGAGGAAAGAGAATTTCTGTACTAGGCATTGGAGGATATGGTATATCAAAACGACAGATTTGCCTATTTCTGATGCTACGCTGGCATGACGGAGTATGCTTATGCGTTTGGTATAAAATGAAAGGTTTCAATTCATCGTTTGTTGGATTCTTTTCCGTCGTTATAAATTGATCAACAAACTCTAAAACTCGCGGACAAATGGAAAGATCTTTAGGATTAAATAAAGGGGCATCCTTTAACCAAAACATTCCATGAATGTGTGGTAAACGACTATGTTGAAACTCAACTAGCCAATAATATTTATAAACAAAATGTTGGCCTCTTTCATAACCTTAAGAAGCTGCCTATACCTATAAATAAAGTACCTTGCATAAATAACTGCGTCTGACCTAATCAGTTCTACAACTTCAGACCTTTCTACACAAGCTGTCTCTTCTTCGGTTAGAACTTGCTTCTTAACTGTTTTCTTTGAAATCACTATCAGCTATAACCACTTACTTTATGCAGCAGAGAGCGTAATGAAGAAAGAAGGAATGCCGAATTGTCTAATCATGGCCATTACCTTTGTTTGTAGCAGGGCGGAGAGAGGCTGCAGTACGTCGAGGTAGCGGCTTGCTGGCGTTCCAATTGCCGGTGTGTATGATAGTGCGGGTGCAATACTGCTACGGCTGCGCTGCAATGAACAAAAGAGGGGGTGGTCGCGCTCGTCACGACAAGAATGGCAAAATAAATAAGCACACACGAATTGTTGGTTGTGACAACGAAACTTTTCGAAACTTTATTTTTCGCAAAGAGGACCCACCCGAAGATGGTGCTCTGGGCGACAGGAAAGTTCCCAGCACTGGGAAGACAGCCAGCCTGGATGACATCTGGATAGATGTCACCCCCAAGAACAATGGACACGACGGACGGCTGGTGGAATTGCGGATCAGCCAGTACCAGGTTGGTGAATTGATTCCGCACGGTCTCGGATATTTCGCGCACGGGGTGCGGATCCGTAGGTCCTCTTCAACACTCAACACAATTTCCGGACGGAAGTTCGGGACAGTGGGAGACCCTAGGATTGCCATGCAGGCACGTTCAACCCCTACGCAGGTGATTGATAATCCCAGTGCCTTGGCGAAAGATGCATTGATGCGGCTCTCAGGCGCACAAACATCTAATACGGCGCCATCACCATCGTAGCCCGATGCTGGAGTAATGAGGTCAACGTCGGTGCTCTGGCTGAACCGACCTGATTAACATGGACCTCGGCAGGAGGGGGAGACCGTCGCACGGCGTTGCATCTCGGTACAGACGGTCGGTAGCGGATGACAGGATTTATGATGATTCTGCCCGCAGATTCGACAGCTGTCACTGCTGCGACAAGTGCCAGACGAATGTTCATGGGCCAGGCAGTTGGGGCAGTACTTATTGACCAGCACTGCCCGAAGTCGTTTCTCCGCGCGTAGATTGAGGAATCGCCGACACTGGCGGAGCGCGAATTATGTATGCAGTTTACGGCGAATACGAATATTATTGTATAAAGCGGTTTCACGGCGAATACAAATATGTATAAAGCTGTTTTACGGCGAATACAAATAAATTGGTATTGTAAAGTTATTATCTGGCCGGGGTAAGAGTCTCAGTCTGACCCGGGCCCAACTTTGCAAGAAAATTTATATTTTCATGCAAAGACGCTGCAGGTGGAGTGGGTGTGCAAACGTGCTAGCACAAGAGAACTACAACGGCCTCAACTAGCACTCTTCGCCGGGTTTACCTCTCGGCTGGCGGGATCAAATCCGCGCCAATCTAACAAGTAACAGGGAGCAGGAGCAGAGTTGTTAATGTTAAGCCATGCCGGGAATACCCACGGCGGATGGGATCAAATCCACATCAATCTACTAATAAACAGTTAGTAATAGAGGAGTTGTGAGTAGTATACCATGCCGGGAATACCCACAGCAGACGGGATCAAATCCTCGTCAATCTATTATTTAGTAGTTAGTAATAGAAGAGTTATGAGTAGTATACCATGCCGGGAGTACCCACAGCGGACGGGATCAAATCCTCGTCGATCTACTATTTAGTAGTTAGTAACAGAGGAGTTATGGACGAGAAATAAAGAAGGCTTACGAATCGGCTTCGATACAATTCTTTATTCTCTATTAATAATTAGTTTAAACATTAGTCGTAGGGCCCTATATTCCCTGCTGCACAACCTAGCCAAACTATGCTACTTACTCGGGGAATATTCTAGACGCGCCAATCCGCTGCGTCTGTTCTCCTCTGTTGCCGATCAAAAAGTAAAACGGCGCTCTCGATCTAACAGCGCAGCAAGCTCACGTTTCACAACTCCACCACGAAAACTCTCTCTTCACCACCGAGTTTTCGCGCAGAGTTGTACCCGGCCGCCCCTTTGCACTGTCGGTAGAGGGCGTCGCCTTCCTAATTCAAACTCCTGCCGCTACCTCTGAATAAATAACAGCTGACTGTTTCTTCTTAAACTTATGATTTAATTGCCTTCAGTGGCGTTGCAAATAACGTAAATTAAAAGATAATTATAATAAAAACTTAACATAATAAATTCAACAAACTTAAAATTAACGGGTTCAACCCTTCAAATACGGCGCCTTCACTGGCGTGTTTATAAACAAAAATTATAAATAGAAAACGATGTAAGGCGGTTAGTCCAGGGGCCGCCTTACACCCCCCCCTTTCTCCAAAGCGTTGACCACCACCGCTCCCGACCTAGCGATGGTCACGCTCAGCACGTACTGGCCGCTGACCGCCTTGAAACGCGTGCGGCGATTCCTCCCTCCGTGCGCGGCTATCTCCCGGTGAAGCAGCGCAATCGCGTCGGCGTCTAGGGACGTGTCGACCGGGAATATCCTCCAATTGGCGGGTATCGGGGGCACTTCTGGCGCGGATATGACCGATAGCAGGTCGTCGAAATCCTGTCTCCAGCCTTCCAGCACATCCTCCAAGTCGGCCAGCAGCTCCTCCTCCGGTGGTGCGCCTGCACGGTCCGCGCCGTTTTTGGCTGGCATGGCCGACGGGACTACCTCGTCACTCTCCACCTGCGCCCGGTACACCGGAACCTCGTACGGCCGCGTTTCTTGCGCCGCGCCAACAGGATACAGGTCCTCCGGGTCATGATGCCGCTTCCGAGGGTGCATCGGCGCCGTAGGCGACGAAGCCGGGAGACACGCGTCGGTTGCCCTTCTTTTACCAGGGCTCCCGGGCGATCGGTTCGACTGCCGTCTGCGCCTCTTCGGCTGTCTTTGCGGGTTCGCCTTCGGCCAGTATCTGATGGTGACCCTCGGGAAGCTGCTCGCCTGGTCGACCTCGAGGTGCATGTGTTCGAAGCGGCGCCGAAATAGTGGACCTTCCTCCTCGTCCGAGTCGGCCGGCTCGAAATGTGCCACGTATTCCGACCTCGGGATTACTTCGACGGGCAGCGGGTTCCGTGATGGGACAAGGTTCTCCCCAGCCATGCTACCGGCACTCTCCTCGTCCGTCTCCAAGAAGGGAGCGGTCCCAGGGAGCTAATCTTCCTCGACGACGCCTGACTCCTTTATGGCGGATTCTCCACGGCCTTCGGGGAACGATTGGTCGGCCTCTTCCTCCTCCATTACCGGGGGATAACCCTCCCGGTCGGGACCTCTCTCCCTCGCGGCGTCGTCCGCAGGGTGCTCGGCGGTCTCCTCGGGGTCGTCGGGTAGCGGCTGGTCGGCGCACTTCTCCTCGAACACCGGGGGATCAACCTCCCGGTCGGGAACTCTCTCCTTCGCGGCGTCGTCCACAGGGTGCTCGGCGGTCTCCTCGGGGTCGTCGGGTAGCGGCTGGTCGGCGCACTCCTCCTCGAACACCGGGGGATCAACCTCCCGGTCGGGAACTCTCTCCTTCGCGGCGTCGTCCACAGGGTGCTCGGCGGTCTCCTCGGGGTCGTCGGGTAGCGGCTGGTCGGCGCACTCCTCCTCGAACATCGGGGGATCAACCTCCCGGTCGGGAACTGACATTTCGGCTTCGTCGCTCGTTGCCATTTGAGCCGGCCCGTCGTCCGGCGGCAAGAGCATCGTCGCCCGCTCCGGGGACGGGGGCTCCTCGTAAAACGGCGGCGTGCGGCGAAGGTTTGGGGCACTGATATACACGGCTGTGGTCGTGACCCTCATTGCCACAAAGGCATCCTCTAGCCGCTCGAAAACGTTGACCGTCGAGCGGTAAACTGTGTGTAGCGGCCTCGCCTCCGGTCGTGGGCGATAAAACGGCCTGCCTCGGCGGGGGTCCCTCGGACCAGGGCGTGCGCGCGGATCGGGAGCCGGTTCCGTCGTGTCGCTATCGACGTCTTCCACATGATAGTTGGCACCTGCCTCTTCGTCGCTACTGATCGAAATAATCTCTTCGTCCATCTGAAACTTGAAAAGATTAGCTACTATGTCTTAACTACTCCTCTATTCCCTATCAGTGCAGCTGACAGACTACGTAAATGCTTATTATTAGTTACATTAATCTACTTGAAATTTTAGTGTGTTATTGGTAGTTAGTTGTGAAGGGACGAAGTCAAGTTACTGCGCCCTAAACACGCCGCTCTCGCCTCCGTCTCGCTGGTTCCGTCCCCGTCGGGCTGGGCGTCGTCTTCGCCATGGTGATCACTTAGCTCTCCGTCAATGTTCTGAAAGAAAGGCTTTAAAGCGTTCAAATTAGCCACCCACTTCTTTCGCTCGCCCTTGCGGGTGAGACGCACGATGTTGGGGGAAACAAAGTGTGACACCTTGTAGGGCCCGTCATACTTGGGCGCTAGCTTCGCCGCAAAACCCTCAGCTGCGTTCGACAGTTGATGTCGCCTCAGCCATACCAAAGCTCCGATCGCCGGGCGCCATTCTCGTCTCCTCAAATTGTACGCCCTTCCCTGGTCTTTTGATGCCCGTTGTAGATTGCTGCGAACCACCTCGAAGACCTCCTTCATCTTGGCCTCCTTGTCCTTCGGGTCTAACTTGCTCGTGGCAGACCCGGGAGTCACTTCGTCGTAAAACGCTGCGGGGGGCGCGGTTCCCTTCCTTGTACCAGGTACGCCGGACTGAACCCTGTAGAGTCAGACACGCTCGAATTCACTGCCAACGCTATCTCCGGTAACAGTTCGTCCCAGGAATTCTGCTGTCCATCCACGAACTGCGCGATCATCGTTTTGACCGTTCTGTTGGTCCTCTCGGTGGGATTCTCCTGGGGGCAGTAAGGCGCTGTGTGTTGCACCGCCACTCCTAAGGACTCCATGTATGCCTTGAACGCTTTGCTAATAAACTGCACCCCATTGTCGCACACGAACACTTTCGGCACTCCAAATCTGGACAGGATCCTCTCGCGAAATGCTCGTTGTAACAGTGCTGCTGTCGCTCTTCTGAGGGGGATCAATTCCACCCATTTCGAGAACGCGTCGTGAAAGACTAGCAGGGCCGTGTTTCCTTGCTTTGAGCGAGGGAGGGGTCCCACGAAGTCCGCACACATCACCGCCATTGGCTCGGCCACCTGTCTTGTCAGCATCTTCCCCACTGGCCTTCTTTGCTCTGTCTTGAACCTCTGGCACTTCTCGCAACCCTTCACGTGTCGAGCGGCATCTCTAAACATTCCCGGCCAGTAATAGCGCTGCGCCAACCTCTTCACCGTCTTCCTCACGCCCTGGTGTCCGGCTGTGGGAGCGTCGTGGCATTCCTCTAGAACTCGTACCCTCTTATCCTTCGGGACACAGAGCTTCCAGGGTATATAATCCTCGTCGTCTATCCTGTGACCAAGATTCCTGTAAAGATTCCCATTTTCTTCCGCATAGTCTGCGAACTTTTCCGGGTTGTCGCTAATCAGACCGCGCATCTTGGTGATCCACCTGCATGGGGTATCGACCACGATGGCCTGCTGGCATACTCCAAGCGGCTGTCGGGAGAGTGCATCTGCCACCACGTTGAACTTACCCCGGCGATAGCGAACGTCAAATTGGAACTGTTGCAATTCGAGCGCCCATCTCGCGATCCTTCCAGTGGGACTCTCAATTGAGTTTAGCCACTTGAGAGCTAAGTGATCCGTCACCACCTCGAATCGGTATCCCTCGAGGTAGCATTGCAGCTTCCGGATCGCCCAGACGATCGCCAGGCACTCCTTTTCCGTTGCCGAGTAATTCATCTCCGCCTTCAACAACTTTCTGCTGGCGTATGCGATGACCCTCTCCTGCTCGTCGACGGTTTGCGTCAGGACCGCTCCGAGACCATAGTCACTTGCGTCGGTTTGCAGCACAAACTTCCTCGTGAAATCGGGACACGCAAGGACGGGAGCTGACGTTAACCTTTCCTTTAGCTGCTCCAATGCCTTGTCCTGTTCCTCGCCCCACACCCATTTGTGACCCTTCTTCAGAAGGGCCGTCATAGGTTCTACTAATGTTGCGAAGTTGGGCACAAAACGCCGATACCACGAAGCCATCCCCAAACACTGGCGTAACGTTTTCAGATTGTGGGGGGCGGGAAGACTCCTTATCGCTTCCACTTTGTCCGGATCGGTACAAATGCCTTCGCCGCTGATCACGTGCCCGAGGTACGCCAACCTCTCTCTGAAGAAGCTACACTTCTTCCTGTTAAGTCGCAAGTTCGCGGCTCTGAGTCGGCGGAAAACCTCCCTGAGATTTTCGATGTGCTCCTTTTTCGTAGCGCCAATCACCACGATGTCATCCAGATATGCAAAGGCGTGGGGTTCCATTTCTGGCCCGATCACCGTATCCAAGGCCCTCTGGAATGTCGCGCCGGCCGAGTGCAACCCGAATGGCATGACCCGCCACTGAAACAAGCCTCTTCCTGGCACTGTAAAGGCCGTGCACTCACGACTGTCTGCTGCCATCGGGATCTGCCAGTAACCGTGCTTCAGATCCAACGTCGATATATATCGAGCATGCCTTAACCTCTCAAGGATATGATTAATCCGAGGGACAGGGTACGCGTCTGGAATAGAGTGTGCATTAAGCTGGCGATAGTCTATGCACATGCGCCATTCCCCCGTCTTCTTCTTCACCAAAACTATTGGGGCGCTGTGTGGACTTCGCGACTTTTCAATAGCACCCACCCGGATTAGCTCGTCCACCTGTTCATTGATCACCCTTTGCATCGCTGGGTTTTTGGGATAGTATCGTTGTTTTAGCGGCTTGTCGTCACGCATCCTTATGCTATGCTCAGCAATCTGCGTGACGCCTTCCAGTCCCTCGAATAACGATAGCTCCATTTCCAAAAATCGCTGAATTTCCGGCTCCAGATTCGTTGGCCACTCCCCTCTGGTGACTGGGGACCCCACTTCCTCTTCCTCCATTCCCAGCATCCGGACACCCTGTGGAGGCCCGCAGCTAATGGATGTGCCCATGAAGCACAAAAAATCCATTCCCAGAATGGCATGATCCAACATGGTGGGCATGACTAACATGCGCAACATTACGCTCTCTCCGGCGAAGCTGACCCTTAATTTCAATGCCCCTGCAACGTCCAAGGCCGAACCATCCGCCAAACGAATTCGCGCGCTCTCCTTCACCACCTCTCCACTGATTCCCCTTCTCTTTATCCAATCTCCACTAATGAAACTCCGTGTCGCTCCCGTATCGATCGTGGCTGAAACCTCCCTGTCAGCGATCGATACCTTTGCGGCAATCTTCCCCCCCTCCATTGTTAATGGGGAACTCTTGGTCGGGATTCCCGGTCGCCGGCGCCGCCTCCCTCCCGGGCTGAGGGACGCCTCTGGTCGTTTCCCGCTCTCGCGCGCTCGCAACACTCCCAGCTGTTTTTGCCCACCGTGCCACAAGCGCGGCAAAAAGTAATCCTTGCATTTTGGCATTCCCGAGCGAAGTGCCCCGTTTGCCCGCAACGGTGGCACGCTCGGCGCGGGTCGAAGCCTGCAATTCCGTCGTGCGTCATCATCCGGTTGGTGACCTCCGCCTGAATGGTCCCCGTACGCGCTTCCTCTCTAGGTGCTTGAGCTGGGGGCCCTCCCATCGTTGACCTAAAGGGATTATCCGGCCGTTCCCTTGGTACCGTTGACCGGCCCAAATTCCCATGGGGTGAGCCATGTGTGGCTCCCCCGGCGTTACCCTTCGCAAACGCCCACTCCTGATCTCGCACGCTCTCAAATTCGGCTGCCATTTGGGTAAGCTGGGCCAACGATGCGAAATCTTGCCTCCGGACATACAGCCTGCATTCCGGGGAGGAGTTCTCATACACGCGGTGCAACTCTTGCGCCGCGTTGTACCCAGCATGGCGCATAAGTAGCCTGATATCCACCAGATAATCCTTAAACTTTTCCCCGAATTGCTGGCGACGGGACCGAATTTGGTCTTCAAGACGCTCGAAATATCGGGGAGGCAGAAAGAACTCTAGAAATTCTTTCCGGAAGGTGGCCCACGTCGCTTCTCTCAATCTACTCGTCAAAAACCATGAAGCTGCCTTCCCGTACAACGCCTCACTTACGGCTCCGGGCAAATATGCCAGATCGATACCGTACGTTATGGCTCGTTGTTCAAGGGTTTCAATAAACCCAAGCGGGTCTGATTGCCCGTCGTACCGCATACCCCACTTTCGCACCTGGTCTGCCACGCCCCTTGAGGGGCGGGATTCTTCGTATCCCGGATACGCGCGTTCTTGGGGCCTACTGTTCGCGGGATCAATCGGCCCAGGAGCGTCCCTGACAGCCTCTCGGACCCCCTCCACCCGAATTTCTGGCGGAAACTTTGTGTCTACGGGGGCTGGTCCCCATGACGGTGGCTCCACATGCCCATACGAGCGTGCGCCCCGTAGGTCGGGCTTCGACCGCTGCAGCGACAGACCGCCGGCGCAAGTCAGCGTGTTCGTATGTGTCTGCTCTGTAAGCTTTGCATACTGGGCCTCCAGCTCCGCTAACCTCGCCCATGTGTCCGCCGAATGGCCGCCCGTTTGGATAAACGCTGCGAGCCTTTTGCGCAGGTCCTCCACACGGCCCCCGTCCTCCAACCCGAACTCCCGCAGCACCGCCGTCAGATCCTCCCTGCGCCTGTAATACACCCAGCGCACGCCTACCCCGGGATTCTTCGACTCACCTGACTCCATTACTGACTTTGGCGAAGTTTCGGGTTTGTTTCCTTTCACCCTCTCTCTCTTTTCCAAAAAAAAACACTTTTAGTTTATTCGTCTATCAGTTTCCTTTTTTTTTTTTTCTTTTTCCTCGTCACAACTCGCTCACACAACACGTATGCATATACTCCTGTATATATATTTATATAAAAAAAAAATTTTCTGAAGAGAGTTTAAAAAAAAACACAGCATGTGGCCCACCGTTCGCGCTTTAAACCACGTTCTCGGCGCCAGGCCCACCTTTTTTTTTTTTTTTTTTAAAACCAACGTTCGGGACACAAAACACTTGTCTCTGGCCCACTGTTCGGGTATTTCGCAAAAGTATTTCACATACCACAAATCACAGACTTTTCACTGGCCTCTGGCCCACTGTGCATATGTTCCCGTATATTCAAACATGTATATGTCGTTCATATATATATATATATATATATATATATGTATATTTTCTATATAAAAAAAAAAACACTTTTCTGCACTTAACACTGGCCGGTGGCCCACGGTGCAGCTATCTCACCACTTGCGCGCCGTTGTTGCTGGCTGCAAACTCAACGCCGAACCGTGGCACCCTGTACATTATTTTTTCTTCCGCGCACCGTTATTTTCGAACGCGTACGTCTGTGTGCCCAACTGCGACGCGGCTGTGTCTGTGTGTCGGCGAGTGAGCGCGCGTCCCGTTAGGTTTATTATGTGTGTGCCTTCGTCGACACTAGGCTCGCGTACTCTTTGATCGCTGTTTCCCCTCTAATTCTCTAATTTTCCCTCTAATTCTCATGCACACTTGTTTGCATGTACGCTGACGGGTCTTTATGCCGCCAGAGTACAATCTCCAAAACTGCAGCGTCCCTGCTCGGGCGCCACTTGTAAAGTTATTATCTGGCCGGGGTAAGAGTCTCAGTCTGACCCGGGCCCAACTTTGCAAGAAAATTTATATTTTCATGCAAAGACGCTGCAGGTGGAGTGGGTGTGCAAACGTGCTAGCACAAGAGAACTACAACGGCCTCAACTAGCACTCTTCGCCGGGTTTACCTCTCGGCTGGCGGGATCAAATCCGCGCCAATCTAACAAGTAACAGGGAGCAGGAGCAGAGTTGTTAATGTTAAGCCATGCCGGGAATACCCACGGCGGATGGGATCAAATCCACATCAATCTACTAATAAACAGTTAGTAATAGAGGAGTTGTGAGTAGTATACCATGCCGGGAATACCCACAGCAGACGGGATCAAATCCTCGTCAATCTATTATTTAGTAGTTAGTAATAGAAGAGTTATGAGTAGTATACCATGCCGGGAGTACCCACAGCGGACGGGATCAAATCCTCGTCGATCTACTATTTAGTAGTTAGTAACAGAGGAGTTATGGACGAGAAATAAAGAAGGCTTACGAATCGGCTTCGATACAATTCTTTATTCTCTATTAATAATTAGTTTAAACATTAGTCGTAGGGCCCTATATTCCCTGCTGCACAACCTAGCCAAACTATGCTACTTACTCGGGGAATATTCTAGACGCGCCAATCCGCTGCGTCTGTTCTCCTCTGTTGCCGATCAAAAAGTAAAACGGCGCTCTCGATCTAACAGCGCAGCAAGCTCACGTTTCACAACTCCACCACGAAAACTCTCTCTTCACCACCGAGTTTTCGCGCAGAGTTGTACCCGGCCGCCCCTTTGCACTGTCGGTAGAGGGCGTCGCCTTCCTAATTCAAACTCCTGCCGCTACCTCTGAATAAATAACAGCTGACTGTTTCTTCTTAAACTTATGATTTAATTGCCTTCAGTGGCGTTGCAAATAACGTAAATTAAAAGATAATTATAATAAAAACTTAACATAATAAATTCAACAAACTTAAAATTAACGGGTTCAACCCTTCAAATACGGCGCCTTCACTGGCGTGTTTATAAACAAAAATTATAAATAGAAAACGATGTAAGGCGGTTAGTCCAGGGGCCGCCTTACAGTATAAAGCAGTTTTGCGCGAATACATGTACTTTATTTGAGTTTGAAAAAACAACTGATCTCTTATACAATCTAGGGTTCCGATCAAATCTCGGATGTCGTCTTATTTAATTCTAAGTGTATACATTATGCAGCAAGAGCGGTGCCAAAATGTTTATGTTTACAATATGCAGCGAGAGCTGCGCCAAAATATTTATGTTTACAATTGTGAGTTTTACTTATGCTGGGTTATTGGAGATTGCTTACATGGAGTTTTAATTGAGTTAATAAATGTCAACAATTCTTATGACACTTTGGGTTAATGGTCAGCGGTCGGTATATCTGTCAACTAATCTTGTGACACTTTCTGTATTTCTTATTAGACCCCGTACTCTAAACAAGTAAAAAAAGTACAGTCGAACGCGCCCGACCGTATAATACTCTCTTCTTCTATTCCCAATTATAATGTTAAAATCAGTATCCGGATATTACAATAGATAGTTCTTGTATTAGAACACGTTACAACAAAAACGACAATTTATAATCGAAAATACATATGTTTCTCTGTATGCACATAAAAATTCGTTTGACGTTATATGTATGCACATGTACATATATGTATATGTTGTATGTATACTATTGCCGCCACACATGCATCAAAAGAGTTCGAATATATGCTTGTATGTTTCTGTCGCGCTTGCACTTATGCATTGACCTAAATATTAACTTCATAATCCGTAGCTCTGTTGTTTGTTGTTGGATTTTTATGCAACTTTCAGCATAGTTTGATATGATTTGTCTTCAAAGGAATCATAAATAACAATACTCTACGATAACAACAAATGCCTTTAAAACGGCATGCAAGTATAAAAAGTTTTTTTTTTTTCTTACGGAAAAAGGGGGTGTGGCAGTCCAAAATTTTAAGTGGCAATGTATTTATGCTGTATTTAGGAAAATGCTTACCAAGATTGGTATTCCTAAGTGCCGTAGTTACTGAGATATTCGCATTAAACATCTATTTTTTCCGAGGTGTGCCCAGTTTTTTGCTCATTGTGGGCGAATGGGGCGTGGAATCAAAAAAAAAAGATTCCTGTATTGACTGACTAAATATCGAGTCGATTGAGACCAAACTCGAATTTGTAGCAATTACCATCTCTGACGGACAGACAGACGGACAGACGAACATGGCTATATCGACTCGGCTTGTGAAGCTGATCAAGAATATATATACTTTATGGGGTCTGCCACGCCTCCTTCTGCCTGTTACATACATTTGCACAAACCCAATATACTCTTGCAGAGAGTATAAAAAGAGTATAGGTGTCTATTAGGTTTGTCAGCAGCCAAATGTGCTTAACAGGCAGAAGGAAGCTTTTCCGACCCTATAAAGAGAGCGACTGATAGGGTTGCGTCGTGTTATGCAACTTTCGTATAAGTTCGCAAGTTCAATTCCCGATAGTGGATTTTATTAATATACTTTTTTTAAATTTCAAACAAAAATGTAAATAATGAATTTTAACTGGTGCAACAGCAAATGGTCTGAGGTTCGAAACCGGCACAGACTCAGAAATTTAATTTTTTTTTTATTTTTTAAATAACTACATTATTATATATAAATGAAAATAATCAAATTTCTGCCAAATGAATGGTGTGCTGTAACTAGTAGGGTTGCAACATGATATGGAACTTGCGTCAGTAAGCGCGGGTTCGAATCTCATCAGTGACCGAATCAAATTTTTTTTTTAAATTTAATTTTAAAACTTAAATTTTAAATTACAGTCGTATTCAAATATTAATTTCGAGTATAAGGAGAGTACGGGGTCTTTTACAGTCGGCGCGCTCGACTGTAGCCTTTCTTACTTGTTAGACCCCGTACTCTTAAATAGAGTATAGGGGTCTATTAGGTTTGTCAGAAGCCAAATGTGCGTAACAAGCAAAAGGAAGTATATATATTCTTGATCAGCATCAACAGCCGAGTCGATATAGCCATGTCCGTCTGTCCGTCCGTCTGTATGAACACCTGGATCTTTTAAACTACAAGAGCTAGAACCACCAAATTTGTAATAAAAATTCAGTAACTTTCGCGAGCAGATCAAGTTTATTTCAAATCAGTGCCACGCCTCCTACCGCCCCCGCAATAAGCAAAAAACCAAAGACACCTCGAAAAAAATTGATGTTTTCCGCGAATATCTCCGTAACTATGGCACTTACGCAGGTTCCTAGGGACAGCATAAATAAAGTGTCATTAAAATTTTTTTGCTGCCACGCCCCTTTTTTCCACAAGAAAAAAAATAAAATTTTCAATTTCGATGCCGTTTTTAAGGCATTTGTCCTCATCGTACAGTGTTGTAATTTAAGATTCGTTTAAAGACAAATTATATAAAACTACCCTAAAAATTGCATAAAAATCCAACTATAAACAACTGAGCAATTAGGTAACAAAGTGTCACTTGAAGCGCGTTGTGAATGCACGTGGTTGAAAGAAAAGAGATAACTGTATGTTTATATGTACATTAACCGCAGTAGTTTGCAAAGAGAGCGTGGTCCGGGTGGGCCACGCACTTGTTTGTAAACACAAGACCTGCGGTTCGAACCCCCGCACGGACTCAGAAATTAAAGTTTTTTTTTTATACCCTTGCAGAGGGTATATTGTTTTTGTCACGATGTTTGTAACGCATTGAAGGAGGAGTGGCAGACCCCATAAAGTATATATATTCTTGATCAGCATCACAAACTGAGTCGATATAACCATGTCCGTCTGTCTGTCTGTCCGTATGAACACACAGATTTCAGAGATGGTAAGAGCTACATGTTCGAGTTTGGTCTCAATCGACTCGATATTTAGTCAGTCAATACAAGAATCTTTTTTTTTTCGATGCCATGCCCTATTTGCCCACAATGAGTAAAAAACCCGTCACACCTCGGAAAAAATCTAAGTTTTCTGCGAATATCTCAGTAACTATGGCACCTAGGAATACCAATTTTGGTACACGTGTTCCTAGAGACGGCATAAATCTAATGACATTAAAAGTTTTGGGCTGCCACGCACCCTTTTTCCGCAAGAAATAAAAGAAAATTACAAACTTGCATTCCGTTTTTAAAGCATTTATTCTGATCGTACAGTGTTGTTATTTATGATTCGTTTGAAGACGTGTCATGTCAAACTCTCCTGAAAGTTTCATAAGAATCCGACCATAAACAAGAAGGAAATGAAGCAACAAAGATTTTATTCGAGAGCAATGAGTGCGAGAGAGACAGCGCTAGTCGTGCCGACCAATAGTTTTCATACACACATATGTATGTGCATGCATTTAACGTCAAACGAATTTGTATGTACATACAGACAAACACATGTATGCTCGATTATGCTTAGCTTTTTATACTCTCTGCAAGAGTATATTGGGTTTGTGCAAATGTATGTAACAGGCAGAAGGAGGCGTGGCAGACCCCATAAAGTATATATATTCTTGATCAGCATCACAAGCCGAGTCGATATAGCCATGTCCGTCTGTCCGTCCGTCCGTCTGTCTGTCTGCCTGTCTGTCCGTATGAACAAACAGATTTCAGAGTTGGTAAGAGCTACAAGTTCGAGTTTGGTCTCAATCGACTCGATATTTAGTCAGTCAATACAAGAATCTTTTTTTTTTTCGATGCCATGCCCCATTTGCCCACAATGAGTAAAAAACCCGTCACACCTCGGAAAAAATCTTTGTTTTTGCCGAATATCTCAGTAACTATGGCACCTTGGAATACCAATTTTGGTACACGTATTCCTAGTGACCGCATAAATACAATGACATCAAAAGTTTTGGGCTGCCACGCACCCTTTTTCCGCAAGAAATAAAAGAAAATTTCAAACGTGCATCCCGTTTTTAAAGCATTTATTCTTAATGTACAGTGTTGTTATTTATGATTCGTTTGAAGACGTATCTTGTCAAACTCTCCTGAAAATTTCATAAGAATCCCACCATAAACAAGAAAGAAATGAAGCAACAAAGATTTTATTCGAGAGCAGTGAGTGCGAGAGAGACAGCGCTAGTCATGCCGACCAATAGTATTCATACACACATATGTATGTGCATACATTTAACGTCAAACGAATTTGTATGTACATACAGACAAACACATGTATGCTCGATTATGCTTAGCTTTTTTTTTTCTTTTAACGTGTTCTAATACAAGAACTATCTACTGTAATATCTGGATACCGATTTAAGCATTGTAATTGGAAATAAAAGCAGAGAGTATTATACGGTCGGGCTTGTTCGACTGTACTTTTCTTTCTTGTTAGACCCCGTACTCTTAAAAAGAGTATAGGGGTCTATTAGGTTTGTCGGAAGCCAAATGTGCGTAACAGGCAGAAGGAAGCTTTTCCGACTCCATAAAGTATATATATTCTTGATCAGCATCAACAGCCGAGTCGATATAGCCATGTCCGTCTGTCCGTCCGTCTGTATGAACACCTGGATCTTTTAAACTACAAGAGCTAGAACCACCAAATTTGTAATAAAAATTCAGTAACTTTCGCGAGCAGATCAAGTTTATTTCAAATCAGTGCCACGCCTCCTACCGCCCCCGCAATAAGCAAAAAACCAAAGACACCTCGAAAAAAATTGATGTTTTCCGCGAATATCTCCGTAACTATGGCACTTACGCAGGTTCCTAGGGACAGCATAAATAAAGTGTCATTAAAATTTTTTTGCTGCCACGCCCCTTTTTTCCACAAGAAAAAAAATAAAATTTTCAATTTCGATGCCGTTTTTAAGGCATTTGTCCTCATCGTACAGTGTTGTAATTTAAGATTCGTTTAAAGACAAATTATATCAAACTACCCTGAAAGTTGCATAAAAATCCAACTATAAACAACTGAGCAATTAGGTAACAAAGTGTCCCTTGAAGCGCATTGTCAATGCACGTGGTTGAAAGAAGAGATACCTGTATGTTTATATGTACATTAGCCGCAGTAGATTGCAAAGAGAGCGTGGTCCGGGTGGGCCACGCACTTGTTTGTAAACACAAGACCTGCGGTTCGAACCCCGGCACAGACTCAGAAATTAAATTTTTTTTTTTTTAATTTTATAATTTAGCACTATTATATCTTAATGAAAATAATCGGAGCCGTCTCACAAGGAGCGGTTGGTGCAATTAGTAGTGTTGCGGCGTGTTCTGCAACTTGCGTATAAGTTCGCATGTTCAATTCACGACAGTGGAATTTATTAATATACTTTTTTAAATTTCAAACAAAAATGTAAATAAAGAATTTTAACTGGTGCAACAGCCAATGGTCTGCGGTTCGAACCCGGCACAGACCCAGAAATTTAATAATTTTTTATTTTTTAAATAATTACATTATTATATTTAAATAAAAATAATCAAATCTCTGCCAAATTAATGGTGTGGTGTAACTAGTAGGGTTGCAGCATGATATGGAACTTGCGTCAGTAAGCGCGGGCTCGAATCTCATCAGTGACCGAATCAAATTTTTTTTTATACTCTCTGCAAGAGTATATTGGGTTTGTGCAAATGTATGTAACAGGCAGAAAGAGGCGTGGCAGACCCCATAAAGTATATATATTCTTGATCAGCATCACAAGCCGAGTCGATATAGCCATGTCCGTCTGTCCGTCTGTCTGTCTGTCCGTCTGTCCGTCCGTATGAACACACAGATTTCAGAGATGGTAAGAGCTACAAGTTCGAGTTTGGTCTCAATCGACTCGATATTTAGTCAGTCAATACAAGAATCTTTTTTTTTTTCGATGCCATGCCCCATTTGCCCACAATGAGTAAAAAACCCGTCACACCTCGGAAAAAATCTTTGTTTTTGCCGAATATCTCAGTAACTATGGCACCTTGGAATACCAATTTTGGTACACGTATTCCTAGTGACCGCATAAATACAATGACATCAAAAGTTTTGGGCTGCCACGCACCCTTTTTCCGCAAGAAATAAAAGAAAATTTCAAACGTGCATCCCGTTTTTAAAGCATTTATTCTTAATGTACAGTGTTGTTATTTATGATTCGTTTGAAGACGTATCTTGTCAAACTCTCCTGAAAATTTCATAAGAATCCCACCATAAACAAGAAGGAAATGAAGCAACAAAGATTTTATTCGAGAGCAATGAGTGCGAGAGAGACAGCGCTAGTCGTGCCGACCAATAGTTTTCATACACACATATGTATGTGCATGCATTTAACGTCAAACGAATTTGTATGTACATACAGACAAACACATGTATGCTCGATTATGCTTAGCTTTTTATACTCTCTGCAAGAGTATATTGGGTTTGTGCAAATGTATGTAACAGGCAGAAGGAGGCGTGGCAGACCCCATAAAGTATATATATTCTTGATCAGCATCACAAGCCGAGTCGATATAGCCATGTCCGTCTGTCCGTCCGTCCGTCTGTCTGTCTGCCTGTCTGTCCGTATGAACAAACAGATTTCAGAGTTGGTAAGAGCTACAAGTTCGAGTTTGGTCTCAATCGACTCGATATTTAGTCAGTCAATACAAGAATCTTTTTTTTTTTCGATGCCATGCCCCATTCGCCCACAATGAGTAAAAAACCCGTCACACCTCGGAAAAAATCTATGTTTTCGGCGAATATCTCAGTAACTATGGCACCTAGGAATACCAATTTTGGTACACGTGTTCCTAGAGAACGCATAAATGCAATGGCATCAAAAGTTTTGGGCTGCCACGCCCCCTTTTTCCGCAAGAAATAAAAGAAAATTTCAAACTTGCATGCCGTTCTTAAAGCATTTATTCTTATCGTACAGTATTGTTATTTACGAATCGTTTTAAGACGTATCATGTCAAACTCTTCTAAAAGTTTCATAAGAATCCGACCATAAACAAGAAAGAAATGAAGCAACAAAGATTTTATTCGAGAGCAATGAGTGCGAGAGAGACAGCGCTAGTCGTGCCGACCAATAGTATTCATAGACACATGTGTATGTGCATACATTTAACGTCAAACGAATTTGTATGTACATACAGACAAACATTTGTATGTTCGATTATGCATACCTTTTTTTATTGTTTTAACGTGCTCTAATAAAAGAACTATCTATTGTAATATCTGGATACCGATTTAAGCATTGTAATCGGGAATAAAAGCAGAGAGTATTATACGGTCGGGCGTGTTCGACTGTACTTTTCTTTCTTGTTTAAATTTAATTTTAAAACTTAAATTTTAAATTACAACCGTATTCAAATATTAATTTCGAATACAAGGAGAGTACGGGGTCTTTTACAGTCGGCGCGCTCGACTGTAGCCTTTCTTACTTGTTTTTAATTATTAATGTGTCGTCGTCGATTTCTTCAATATTTGTGATGTTATTAAATACAAATTTGTAATTATTCGTAAGAGTACAACTTTTGCTTAATTTAAGTTCTTTCAAAAAATTGTTTGGTCATATACCATTAACAAACAAGAGAGAAAAGTACAGTCGAACACGCCCGACCGTATAATACTCTCTGCTTTTATTCCCAATTACAATGCTTAAATCGGTATCCAGATATTACAATAGATAGTTCTTGTATTATAACTCGTTAAAACAAAAAAAAAAGCTAAGATATGTTTGTCTGTATGTACATACAAATTCGTTTGACGTTAAATGTATCACATACACATGTGTCTATGAATACTATTGGTCGGCACGACTAGCGCTGTCTCTCTCGCACTCATTGCTCTCGAATAAAATCTTTGTTGCTTCATTTCTTTCTTGTTTATGGTCGGATTCTTATGAAACTTTTAGAAGAGTTTGACATTATACGTCTTAAAACGTTTCATAAATAACAATACTGTACGATAAGAATAAATGCTTTAAAAACGGCATGCAAGTTTGAAATTTTCTTTTATTTTTTGCGGAAAAAGGGGGTGTGGCAGCCCAAAACTTTTGATGCCATTGCATTTATGCGTTCGCTAGGAACACGTGTACCAAAATTGGTATTCCTAGGTGCCATAGTTACTGGGATATTCGCCGAAAACATAGATTTTTTCCGAGGTGTGACGGGTTTTTTACTCATTGTGGGGGAATGGGGCGTGACATCGGAAAAAAAAAAGATTCTTGTATTGACTGACTAAATATCGAGTCGATTGAGACCAAACTCGAACTTGTAGCTCTTACCATCTCTGAAATCTGTGTGTTCATACGGACAGACAGACAGACAGACAGACGGACAGACGGACATGGCTATATCGACTCGGCTTGTGATGCTGATCAAGAATATATATACTTTATGGGGTCTGCCACGCCTCCTTCTGCCTGTTACATACATTTGCACAAACCCAATATACTCTTGCAGAGAGTATAAAACAAGAAAGAAAAGTACAGCCGAACACGCCCGACCGTATAATACTCTCTGCTTTTATTCCCAATTATAATGCTTAAATCGGTATCCAGATATTACAATAGATAGTTCTTGTATTAGAACACGTTAAAAAAAAAAAAACCAAGCATAATCGAGCATACATGTGTTTGTCTGTCTGTACATACAAATTCGTTTGACGTTAAATGTATGAACATACATATGTGTGTATGAATACTATTGGTCGGCACGACTAGCGCTGTCTCTCTCGCACTCATTGCTCTCGAATAAAATCTTTGTTGCTCAATTTCTTTCTTGTTTATGGTCGGATTCTTATGAAACTTTCAGGAGAGTTTGACATGATACGTCTTCAAACGAATCATAAATAACAACACTGCACGATAAGAATAAATGCTTTAAAAACGGCATGCAAGTTTGAAATTTTCTTTTATTTCTTGCGGAAAAAGGGGGCGTGGCAGCCCAAAACTTTTGATGTCATTGCATTTATGCGGTCTCTAGGAATACGTGTACGAAAATTGGTATTCCTAGGTGCCATAGTTACTGGTATATTCGCCGAAAACATCAATTTTTTCCGAGGTATGTCTAGTTTTTTGCTCATTGTGGGCGAATGGGGCGTGGCATAAAAAAACAAAAAGATTCTTGTATTGACTGACTAAATATCGAGTCGTTTGAGACCAAACTCGAACTTGTAGCTTTTACCATCTCTGAAATCTGTGTGTTCATACGGACAGACAGACGGACAGACAGACAGACAGACAGACAGACAGACGGACAGACGGACATGGCTATATCGACTCGGCTTGTGACGCTGATCAAGAATATATATACTTTATGGGGTTTGCCACGCCTCCTTCTGCTTGTTACATACATTTGCACAAACCCAATATACTCTTGCAGAGAGTATAAAAACTAAACTGCTCCCTCTCGCTTGCCTATCAGAATGTAAGAGGTCTTTGTAGCAAACTTAGCAACCTTTACTTATCTAGTGTTTCTTTTCCTTTTCATGTCATTGCCTTTACTGAAACTTAGTTAACGCCTGACATTCTTAATACAGAGATATTCTGTGATAAGTTTTCACTTTTTAGAAAGGATCGTACTTGTCGTCGTGGTGGTGGTGTTTTGATTGCTGTTGATAGTGATATTTCCTCTGAAGTAGGTAACCTTAATATTTCTACAGAATTGGAATTTATTGCTATAAAGCTTAGTATTTTTAATGTTAGCACTTTTATTACTTGCTCTTATATTCCTCCTTCTTCTGATAATTCTGTTTATTTTGAACATTTCTCAGCTATCAAATCTGTTTTTTCCTTAACTTCTGATCGGGATATCCTCGTGGTTCTGGGTGATTTTAACATTGCAGGAACTACTTGGATCTCTACTCCGGGCTCTGCTGTATTGACCTCCACCACACAGAATGATTTCCTTGATCATTTATTTGAGATTTCTTTATCACAAATTAATGGCATTCCCAATTCTTTAAGTAAGATGCTTGATCTTATTTTTATTTTAGATACTTCATTTCCATCTGTTTCCCGTATTGCTCCCCTTTCTCTTCCTGAAGATTCATATCACCCGACTTTGGAATTGTTGATGGAATTGCCTACCCAAATGGGAAAGTCCAGCTTAAGACCTAGAAATCGTATTCGCCAGTTTCGGAAGGCTGATTTTAACAAGTTAAATCAGCTTTTATCCCAAACTGACTGGTCATGGCTTTTCAAGTGCAGGGATATGGATGAAGCAGTTGCATTTTTTTATCTTACTTTAAATAATTTATTTGATCTTTGTGTTCCATCTTGTACTCCAAGTATGTCTAAAAAACCTATTTGGTTTACACGGGAATTAACACGATTAAAAAACGTTAAATCTAAATTTTATAAGAAATTCAGAGAAACTGGGTCTTCCCTGGATCTCTCTCGATATTTAATTGCTCGATCTGATTTCTCTGCCTTGAACAGCCTGTGCTATCGGAATTACCTTAGAAGCTGTGGTCAGCAGTTTCGAAGTAATCGTAAACTTTTTTATAACTTTGTTAACGCTAAGCGCAAATCATCAACACTTCCCTCCTCAATGGTCTTTGAAAATGAGATTGCTAACTCTGATCAGGCTATAGGCGATTTATTTGCCGATTTTTTCCAATCAACTTATTGTACTCATCAAAATAATCTAAACTTGACTTATCCCTACAGTGTAAATGCTTCAAATTGTAACCTTAGGCTATTGATCACTGAGGATTCGCTTCTGAGAGAGCTAAAGGCTGTTAAACCTGTCCTCTCCCCGGGTCCGGATGGAGTTCCTGGTTGCGTCCTCAGAAATTGTGCCGATGGCCTCATGAAACCTTTGTATATTTTATTTAATTTGTCTGTTGAGTCGTGCCGCTTCCCTGACATTTGGAAAACATCGTTTATTATTCCCCTTCATAAAAAGGGTACTGAATCTAACACTTGTAACTATAGGGGTATCTCTAAATTGTCTGCAATTCCTAAAACTTTTGAGAAATTAATTACTTCTCAACAACTTACTTACTTACTTACTTACTTACTTACTTACTTCTTGCAACATCTTTGCAGATCTATTGTTTCACCTTGTCAGCATGGGTTTACGAAATATAGATCTACTACCACTAACTTATTAGAATTTACTTCCATTGAAACACAGGGGTTTCAAAATAAATTGCAAACAGATGTCATTTACACTGATTTTAGCAAAGCTTTTGATTCTGTTAATCATAGTCTATTAATACATAAACTTAATTTGCTTGGATTTCCTGATAAACTAATACTTTGGATTGCAAACTATTTATGTTCTAGAACTCATCAAGTTAATTTTAATGGAACTTTATCCAAGCCAGTGCGTGTTACCTCGGGTGTTCCTCAAGGTAGTCATCTTGGGCCTTTACTTTTTTCACTATTTATTAATGATTTGCCTTCTGCAATTTCTAGTTCCCGGGTTCTGATGTATGCCGATGATGTAAAACTTTGTTTGTCACGAACTGAATCTTGCGTGAATCACGGTCTACAAAGTGATCTCGACGCACTTAAAGCCTGGTGTAAAGTTAACGTACTTCATCTCAATTTTAGTAAATGTAACGTAATGTCCTATAGTAGGCGAACACCTACCTATAATAACTACTTTCTTGACGGCAAGCCTCTTCAGAGAATAGAGTCGGTCAATGATTTGGGTATCCTTTTTGATCCAAAACTAAAATTTGATAAGTACATCTCTTCTGCTGCTAATCGAGCTTTTGGTGTCTTGGGATTCATAAAGCGGTGGTCTAAGGAATTTGACGATCCCTACCTAACAAAAACTCTTTATACTTCACTTGTACGCCCTATTCTTGAATATGGATCGTGTGTATGGTCCCCCCAATACATGACTCATCAGGAAAGATTAGAGGCTGTACAAAAACAATTTCTTCTTTTTGCACTTAGAGGCCTTAGTTGGAGTACTAATACTCGATTACCTTCGTATCGTAGTAGACTATTGTTAATTAACCTCCCTTCCCTTTCGGATCGCAGAACCATGCTTGGTGTAGTTTTCTTACACAAACTAATTAATGGTGAGATAGATTCCTTGTATCTAATTAGCCAAATTAGTTTTGCGGTTCCGTTCCGAAATACTAGAAACTTTCTTCTTTTGTCCCTTCAGCGCTGTACCACGAATTATGCTTTACATAATCCGCTTCGTATCTTATGTACTAACTATAATAGTCTTTCTCATGTAGTGAGTGGAGCCACTTCTTTGTCTTCTCTTAGAAGGACACTTCTCTTTTACTTATCTAATCAATCTATATAGTATTGTTTTCCTTTAATGTTATATTGTAGTACTTAGTACTCTTTTAATATACTAATTGTCGCTTATCGTTCTCGAGTATTTCGTTTTCCGCGTGCCTTACCGTTGATCACCGCGTCACTAACATTTGATTTAATTTTTCTCTTTTTCGTTTGGTCTGGTTAGTGTTTTTCTGGGGTTTTCCTAACCCTGGCAACGTATGTTGGACCAACGTTTCTTAATGTTTTTAATTTTTGTAATACTTTCCCAGTTAGTAAATTAATTAAAGTTAATTTAAATCTTAATGTCAACTTGAAAATAATAAAAAAATTTTTTTTTTTTTTATAGTTTTGAAATTTAATTTTAATATTATCTCTTAAATTTTTTGTATATATTATTTTTACACTTATATAATCTTTAGTTTTGTGTCGACTGCCCATAGTCTGACAATAAATAAATAAAATAAATAAAATAAAATAAATATTCTAGTGTTTTATTGTTTACTGAAAAAATCTTTATTGTCTTTGCCCTTAAGGTATGTTATATCACAGTCAAATTCTTGTAATTTAAGAATCCATCTTTAATGTCTAGCTGTCATTTCTTTTTCTTTGAATTTTGAATTTAAGTATTTTATAGGGGCATGGTCTGTTATAATTTGGAATTTATTTCCTACCAAATAGTGTTTAAAATAATTTTCTGCATGTACAATGGATATAAATTCGTTATCAATTGTGCTATAATTTTTCTCTTGTTTGTTGGGTGTTCGTGATACAAATGCAATTGGTTGCCCTTGTTGTGACAAAACTGCACCTATTGCATAATCACTGGCATCGGTAGTTATTGTAAAAGGTTTGTCAAATTCTGGATACTTTAAAATTGGATGTGAGCTTATAAGCGTTTTAAGATATTCATACATATTCATACAATCCCATTGGTGTTATAAAAGCTGTTTTTTCAATATCTTCTTCTGCCATTGAAAATTTTTTCGGAATCACACATATTGGAGAACTGTATTTACTTTTACTTTTTCTTATAATTCCACTTTTTTCCATTTCAAATTTTTGCTTTTTAACTTCCTCTTCATATTTTGGAGAGACCCTGTAAAGTTTGGAATTAATGACATGATTTGTAGTAGGTTTTTTACTATGCACTATTGTGTTGATGTTGGTTAACTGATCGCCTTCTTTGAAGTATAATTTTTCATATTTTTTTGTAAGGTTTTTTATTATTTGTGCTTCCTCAACATTAAGATCTTCTAGCTTAAGGTAATCAATTTCACTTACTTCCAGTACACAAATATCTCTTGATAGTTTATATAGGAAAGGAATTTCGACCCCATTGGTAAGCTTTAATATTTTATTTATAAAATCAATATTTTCAAAATTTCCTTGGATAAAATCCATGCCCAATAGAAAATCATATGATTTTTCCCATCGTGTTTTTGCAAAATCTGAACATTCAAATTCACTTGGTACTTTTGTTTTAACTATATAGTTATTATTTTTAATTTCACCATTAATAGTATAAATTGTTTTTGAAAATTTTTCAATTATTTTGTATTTTGATGTATGTACATTTTTAGTGTTTAGTATGCTTATAGTAGATCCTGTGGTCACTAAAATTATAATTGTATCCCCCTCAATCGTTTCCTTTAAAAAAAATTTTCTTTTTGTCCGAGACTAATTGTTAAAAAACTGGTTCTGATTATCTTCCCTGTTTGTGTTACTATTTACTTCATCTTCATTTAAATTGTCTACACTCATTGCTTCTGGTGGAGGTTGCTGATGATTTTGCTGTTGGTTTAGGTTTTGGTTCTGCCTAAAGTTTTGACTCTGTTGTCTATTATAATTTTGGTTTTGTTTTACGTTTTGGTTTTGTTGTCTGTTGAAATTTTGTCTTACATTTTGACTTTGATTGTTTCTGTTCTAATTTTGATTATTCCTAACCATTTGACTACTTTGTTGTCTGTTTTGGCTTTGATTGTTATTGTTTTGTTGTTCCTGTCCTCGATTGTTATTAGTGTGTTGTTTGTTTTGATTTTTTTGTTCGTTGTGATATCTGTTGTTATTGTATGAACCGTGGTCATTATCTTTAGGGATTAAAAGTTTTCTATTTAAATTTTCGAAATTAAGTCCGATGAATTTAGCTACTTCATTTCTTATGTCTGATAGGGCAGTTTTATTCATTAAGGCTATTGCCATTGGTCTACAAGCTATTTGTTTTATTTGTTGTATTAATAGTCCACTAAGTATGTCAACAAGTCTACTGTTATTTTTAAAGACAGAGAAATCTATGATTTCATCAACAATTATTTTTATTTTATTGTCTAAACCTTTAACACTAGTTACCTTTAAATTCATTATCTTGCTGGTTAAGTCTAAGTCGAATCTTACAGTCTTCCCAAGTCGGTGGTGGGTTAATGTTTAACATGGTTCGAGCCTGACCTTTTATTTTGGTATTTAATATAACTGTGAAAACTTGTCCATCGTCGTCGTACTCCTGCATGATTTGGTCCACCGCAGAGATGAATCCATGCAACGTTCCTTCCTGTCCTTTAAATACTGGTAAATATCTGGTTTCCTTCTCAATACAGTTCCTTTGGGCTGTCACATGGTTTCCACGTTCTCCCTGCCTAGCTGCCACTGCTGCTGTCAGAAGTTCGATGCATCATTGCATCTCGATTATTTGTTGATTTGCCATTTCTTATTTTATTTTTCACGAATTTATTAAAGTGTATCAGTTTATTATTGTTGCGTTTGCTTGGATGTAATATCCAAAGTTTCTACAGTAATTTTTTTTCTGCACTTTTTAATAACTGTTTGTCAGTGTATTATTGTTTCGTTTACTTGGATGCAATATCCGAAGTTTCCAAAATAATTTTGCTGCACTTTGTACGAAATTTAGTCAGTGATTTATTGCTTCGTTTACTTGGATGCAATATCCAAAGTTTCCACAATAATTTTACACTTGAGTAATAATGTATACGGTTTACGGCGAATACGAATATTATTGTATAAAACGGTTTCACGCCGAATACAAATATGTATAAAGCGGTTCTACGGCGAATACAAATAAATTGGTATAAAGCGGTTTTGCGGCGAATACATGTACTTTATTTGAGTGCCAAAAGACAACTGATCTCTTATACAATCTAGGGTTCCGATCAAATCTCGGATGTCGTCTTATTTAATTCTAAGTGTATACATTATGCAGCAAGAGCGGTGCCAAAATGTTTATGTTTACAATATGCAGCGAGAGCTGCGCCAAAATATTTATGTTTACAATTGTGAGTTTTACTTATGCTGGGTTATTGGAGATTGCTTACATGGAGTTTTAATTGAGTTAATAAATGTCAACAATTCTTATGACACTTTGGGTTAATGATCAGCGGTCGGAATATCTGTCAGCTGATCTTGTGACACTTTCTGTATTCTCTATTATACCCTTGCAGAGGGTATATTGTTTTTGTCACGATGTTTGTAACGCATTGAAGTAGCCGTTTACGACCCCATAAAGTACATATATTCTTGATCAGCATCAACAGCCGAGTCGATATAGCCATGTCTGTCTGTCGGTCTGTTTCTATGCGGACTAGTCTCTCAGTTTTCAAGCTATCGTGATGAAACTTGGTACACATGTGTATTCTCTCTGTGCGCAGTTCATATGTTAAAATCGGCGAGATCGGATCACTATATCATATAGCTCCCATAGGAACAATCGTAACAAATGCTGAAAATGCTTTGGAGGGATGACAATGTTTAACATTTACGACCAGGTATAAAGTATAAGTAAATACCGATCCAATTCATCGAATTTTCTAATATTATTTTTTACGCTGCGAGGGTATTTAATCTTCGGCGTGCCGAAGATAACCTTTTTTTCTTGTTTTTAAATTAGAGTTGATTGTAAACCTTTAAAATCAGCGGAAAGGCTGGGTGTTGATGCTAATGGCATAACTCGCGTGAACGCCCCGACATACCCGACAACGGTATGAGTCAATTCCTCGCCGACTGGTTCGCTCTGCATGTTGAGGCCGTGGTTGCTTTGGAGCCATCTCTGTGTTACTGTCGGTCAAACTAGAAGGAGACGATCAATTATTGAAGATGTCTATCTCGTCAAGATAGAACAATACGACAGAACAAGACACACAAAAAAGACACTGGAAGGGATGGCTGTACTACTTAGGAGAGGTAGTTCCGGGATCGCTGAGGAGAAGAATCATATTCGCGACAGGACGTTTAATGCTGCCACGAGAAGTTTGTACATCAACAACGCGCACTAGACCGTCGGAGCCCGTATATACATCTTCAACGCGGCCCAAGCGTGGGAGGCAGATTATCCTCATATATAACGACTAGATCATCTTTCTAAAGATTGCGGTTCGGGTGCTGCCATTTGTTTCGCTTATGTAACTCTTTCAAGTATTCGTCCTTCCACCGACGACAAAACTGATGATGTAAGGCCTTAAGGCGCTGCCATCGGTTGATTAGGGACATCGGTTCTTCATAGATCTCAGGCCCACCTATGGACAGAAGGGGTCCTCCAGTGAGGAAATGAGCTGGGCTTAACGCAAACAAATCAGCCGACTCCTCGGACATAGGGGAAATAGGTCTAGAGTTCAAGCATGCCTCCACACAATAGGGTTAAAAGTTCCTCAAAGGTGTACTTGACTCCGGAGGTGGAGTTATAAAAGAGAGCCTTGAAGCTTTCGACTCCCGCCTCCCATAAACCCCCCATGTGAGGGGCGCTGGGTGTAAATCCGTGAGTCCGCGTGACGGATTGTATGGTGGCTTCCAAGAAGTCCTTGTCTAAACACGTAGACGCTCCGACGACGCTCCAAATGCGTTGGGGCAACCGACGTCTCGCGACAAATCGGGAGAACGCTGCGAGGAGTACTCGGAGCATAAGTTGATTGCCTCCGTGAAGTGTGATCTGATGAGTAAATCGTTCAAGCAGCCGAGCCAGACTAGAGTTGTGTGGCAGAATTACGGGGTGCCGCTCATCATAGGTGAGTGATCCAGAAACGGATTCAAGTTAAGCACCGCGCTCGATGAAGGAATGGGACGTTTGCCTTGCAGGCAGCGGAGCTCTGTGGGGTACTCTTGTTACTGTGTAACCGCAATGAACCGTCTCTCTGCGCCGACTGAATCATGTTGAAGATTCAGGGTCGGGTTGGAGTGAATTTTTCGGTAAACAAAGCGCTGGGCATAAGCGAACACTCGTAAGGCCTTGCCAAAGTCGGAAAATCGTTCAAGGAGATCGTTCGACGGAGGAAGATTAGACGTGTGACATTGCACTCGTTGCTCGATCTCTGTCTCCGGTATAGCATAGCGATTGACAGAGCCACTCTGGGCCGTGCCACCACAAATCACTAGCAGCCAGGTCAGGTTCGGATACCCCACGGCTAGCTAAGTCAGCAGGGTTGTCTTCCGAGCGGACATGTGCCCAATTATCGATAGCGGCCGCCTTAGACACGGCAGTTACCCGATTGGCAACGAAGGTGGTCCATCGGCATGGTGGTTTTTGGAGCCATGCCAACACGATGGTGGAGTCAGTCCAGAAGAAGGATTGGACGGGCTGAATTGGAAGGTTGTTAACAATGGCCGCATACAGGTCAGCAAGGAGAACTGCCCCACATAGTTCGAGGCGCGGGAGCGAGAGAGTCTTGACCGTGGCTACCCAGGTTTTCGCGGCAAGTAGATGAACGCTAATGTGGTGCTTATGTTGCACCCGCACATAAAGCGCCGCGCCATAGGCCCTTTGGGATGCGTCACTAAACCCATGTAGCTGCCATTGCGTCTCTAAATCTGTCTCTATCCACCTGGGAAAATGGATGGTTTGAAGGCCAGGATAGTCTTTAAGGAAAACACGGCATGGCTGCACGAGACACGCTGGAAGAGTGTTATCTCAACCAATCTCGGTGAGCCGAATTTGAATGTCCCAGCTCAATGTTCTGCGGAGCCTTGAATGGCAATGACACAATATATCTACCATCGCGCCTCCTTCTGGTGCTGTCGCGAAAGTGTTTTTCGCACTTAATATCTACTTCTCTTTCCAGTTTTACTGGGAGATCTTCCACCTCCCAAAACTTAGTGAGAAATGTGTCCAGTCGGATCTCTGGGGTAACCGATACCTGTGTGGACAGACACGATACGGATGGTGATAGCTTGCTGAGGATCGGACCACTAAGAACCCCACCCGAAAATGGTTTCTTGTGCAAGCAACGAGCCACAAATCTGAGTTTGGACCCCACTTAAAAGAATAGAATAGAATAGCCCCAATTAGCACATCAATTTGTGAGCTTCGATGGAAAAGCGAATCAGCCAATTGGAGATTCGGAAGATCTTGGAGTATACGGTCAGAAATGAAAACGTACGGAAGGGCGCCAGTTAATCGAGGCAATACGAGGGCAACTGTGTCAATGCACAGAAACTGCTTGCTACGCGGAGTGAATTGAAAGTGGCACGTCTTCTGAGAACGGGCGGAGACAGAGCCGTTTAGGTCACTGACTTGCGCCTTGACAAGTCGGTAGGCCGGTCGAATTAAAGTGGTCGATGAAAGTGCCTTCCGATCCGGAATCGATCAGAGCGCGAGCCGGGTAGCTGGTACCCAAATGCCAAATGCCCGCGTCTGAGTGCCAAAATAATTTTGAACTTCCGCCGGTGGTTGACGTACATCAGCCTGATTAACAATCATGGCTCGATCTTGTGCTGGTGCGGAGGCGGCGCTTGCTTCGGGTGAACCACCTCGACGAAGGAGGGTATGATGGCGAGCTTTGCAAATGCGGCAGTTATGGGGACTCGTGCAGTCCCGCAATTGATGTCCTCTTGCAAAAAAGTTCATACACAATTTCTGTTGTTTGATTTCTGGAAGCGACGCTGTGGTGGTTGAGCTTGACGGCCTGCCAATGGCTTTCAGCGTACGAAAACGGTCAATCAGAAAGTTGTTGAAGTCCTGCCATGACGGAAGCGCAGTTTTATCAAGAAGGGATTGATAATGTTGACACCAGAATGTTCTAGAGCAGTCAGCGCCCCGTGAACACTGCTCTGCAATTCCTTCAGGGCAGCTTCGGATTCATGAGCCATTGAAGCAATGCCAAAGATGACGCTAAGGTGGCTCGTCACAAACAGGCGTTTGTTTTCAAAACGTTCGCCGAGGTTATGCCACGCCGAGAGAAATCCGTCATTAGTTAGAGGAGACTTGGACACAATGGCTTTGTGGCGGCAATAGTATACACACACACATATATTCATATATATGTGCCTACATACATATAACGTCAAACGAATTTGTATGTGCATACAGACAAACATATGTATGTTCGATTATAAATTGTCTTTTTTGTTGTAACGTGTTCTAATACAAGAACTATCTATTGTAATTTCCGGATACTGATTTTGACATTATAATTGGGAATAAAAGCAGAGAGTATTATACGGTCGGGCTCGTTCGACTGTACTTTTCTTACTTGTTTTTTTATATATTATATATTTATATATATTATATTTTTTTTATGCCCTTGCAGATGGTATATTGTTTTTGTCACGATGTTTGTAAAGCATTGAACGAGGCGTTTCCGACCCCATAAAGTATATATATTCTTGATCAGCATCAACAGCCGAGTCGATATAGCCATGTCCGTCTGTCCGTCTGTTTCTATGCGAACTAATCTCTCAGTTTTAAAGCTATCGTGATAAAACTTGGTACACATGTGTAGGAACAATCGGTTAAAAATGCTGAAAATGCTTAGTATGAAAATTGTCAGTGTCTCTTGAACGATTTGAACCAAATCGCAATATGCATTCTTTACCATTTTCCATCAGCTGACCAAATTTTATCCAGATCGCACCACTATATCATATGGCTGCCATAGGAACAATCGGTTAAAATACTTTGTATGATCGATTTTATACGGACTACTATATCATATATCTTGATCGATTTTAAACGGACTTCTATATCATATATTTTTATTATACTCTTTGCAAGAGTATATTGGGTTTGTGCAAATGTATGTAACAGGCAAAAGGAGGCGTGGCAGACCCCATAAAGTATATATATTCTTGATCAGCGTCACAAGCCGAGTCGATTTAGCCATGTCCGTCTGTCTGTCTGTCCGTCTCTATGGACAAACAGATTTCAGAGATGGTAAGAGCTACAAGTTCGAATTTTGTCTCAATTGACTCGATATTTAGTCAGTCAATACAAGAATCTTTCTTTTTTTGGATTCCACGCCCCATTCGCCCACTATGAGCAAAAAACTAAACATACCTCGTAAAAAATAGATGTTTTCGGCGAATATCTCTTTAACTATGGCACTTAGGAATACCAATTTTGGTATACAGGTTCCAAGAGACAGCATAAATAAATTGCCATTTAAAACTTTAGAATGCCATGCCTCTTTTTCCGTAAGAAATATAAAACTTTTCCAACTTAACCGGATACTAATTTTAACATTATAATCGGGAATAAATGCAGAGAGTACTATACGTTCGGGCGCTCTCGACTGTACTTTACTTTCTTGTTTTATTTTATTTAGTATAAATAAATGTTGTGAGTTAATTAAACAAACTTAAGTCAATTAAACATATATGATTTTACGAAGTAATTCCATATTCATGCATTAATAAATGCTTAGTTTGAAAATTTTTAATGTCTCTTGAACGCAATATGCATTCTTTACCATTTTCCATTAGCTGACCAAATTTTATCCAGATCGGATCACTATATCATATAGCTGCCATAGGAACAATCGGTTAAACTGCTTAGTATGAAAATTTTCGATGTCTTTTGAGCGAATTAATTCAAATTCACGCAATATGCTTTTTTTTTGTCATTCCAAATGTGTTGAACAAATTTCATTCAAATCGAACTACTATATCATATAGCTGCCATAGAAACAATCGGTTGAAATACTTAGTATACAAATTTTCTATGTATGTTGATCGATTTTAACCAAATTCACAAAATATGCATTTATTATCATTTCCTATATGCTCACAAAATTTCATTCAAATCGGACTACTTATCATATAGGTACTGTTGGAAAAATTACCGATAAAAATAAAATTAACGCAATATGCGTCTGCAAGGGTATTTAATCTTCGGCTAGCCGAAGATAACCTTTTTTCTTGTTTTTATACTCTCTGCAAGAGTATATTGGGTTTGTGCAAATGTATGTAACATGCAGAAGGAGGCGTGGCAGACCCCATAAAGTATATATATTCTTGATCAGCTTCACAAGCCGAGTCGATATAGCCATGTCCGTCTGTCTGAACAAACAGATTTCAGAGATGGTAAGAGCAACAAGTTCGAGTTTGGTCTCAATCGACTCGATAGTTAGTCAGTCAATACAAGAATCTTTTTTTTTTCGATGCCACGCCCCATTCGCCCACAATGAGCAAAAAACTAGACATACCTCGGAAAAAATCTATGTTTTCGGCTAATATCTCAGTAACTATGGCACTTAGGAATACCAATTTTGGTACACGTGTTCCTAGAGACCGCATAAATGAAATGACATCAACAGTTTTGGGCTGCCACGCACCCTTTTTCCGCAAGGAATAAAAGAAATTTTCAAACTTGCATGCCGTTTTTAAAGCATTTATTCTTAATGTAAAATGTTGTTATTTATGATTCGTTTGAAGACGTATCATGTCAAACTCTCCTGAAAGTTTCATAAGAATCCCACCATAAACAAGAAAGAAATGAAGCAACAAAAATTTTATTCGAGAGAAATGAGTGCGAGAGAGACAGCGCTAGTCATGCCGACCAATAGTATTCATACACACATATGTATGTGCATACATATAACGTCAAACGAATTTGTATGTACATACAGACAAACACATGTATGTTCGATTATGCTTAGCTTTTTTTTTTTTGTTTTAACGTGTTCTAATACAAGAACTATCTATTGTAATATCTGGATACCGATTTTAACATTATAATTGGGAATAAAAGCAGAGAGTATTATACGGTCGGGCTGGTTTGATTGTACTTTTCTTACTTGTTTACTACTTTAAATCAGACAACGAAAGTTTCCGAAAGTTAATTGAACAGCGTCTTAATATTGGATCGACGGTGTGCATACATAATGGAAATTGGTTTTTGTTTCATTTCACATAATTTTAGGATTGGATTTCAATAAAGACATCATTGTGCTATTTTTTGTGTTTCTAGATTTTAAGGCTACTTATTCATACATATTAAATTATGTTTACAATTCTTACATCATGGCTTCTATTCTCACAGTGTATTTCTTTTGTGCTTTTGGTTTGGTTTCTTTTGGTTTCGACAATTAATTTAATGCAAATTTTTACGTAATTTTGTTTTTTTCATAATATTTTTATACTCTCTGCAAGAGTATATTGGGCTTTTGCAAATGTATGTAACAGGCAGAAGGAGGCGTGGCAGACCCCATAAAGTATATATATTCTTGATCAGCTTCACAAGCCGAGTCGATATAGCCATGTCCGTCTGTCCGTCTGTCTGTCTGTCCGTATGGACAAACAGATTTCAGAGATGGTAAGAGCTACAATTTTGACTTTGGTCTCTATTGACTCAATATTTTTTAGACCCCGTACTCTTAAAAAGAGTATAGGGGTCTATTAGGTTTGTCAGAAGCCAAATGTGCGTAACAGGCAGAAGGAAGCTTTTCCGACCCCATAAAGTATATATATTCTTGATCAGCATCAACAGCCGAGTCGATATAGCAATGTCCGTCTGTCAGTCCGTCTATATGAACACCTGGATCTTTTAAACTACAAGAGCTAGAACCACCAAATTTGTAATAAAAATTCAGTAACTTTCGCGAGCAGATCAAGTTTATTTCAAATCAGTACCACGCCCCTACCGCCCCCGCAATAAGCAAAAAACCAAAGACACCTCGAAAAGAATTGATGTTTTCCGCAAATATCTCCGTAACTATGCCACTTACGACCACCAATTTGGGTACGCAGGTTCCTAGGGACAGCATAAATAAAGTGGCATTAAAATTTTTTTGCTGCCACGCCCCCTTTTTCCACAAGAAAAAAAAAATTTTTCAATTTCGATGCCGTTTTTAAGGCATTTGTCCTCATCGTACAGTGTTGTAATTTAAGATTCGTTTAAAGACAAGAGAGAGAGATCATCAGCTGTGTCAGACGTGTTTTGTCAACGCTCCGCTTATTTAATTATCTTTACTTAATCTGCGAGTATTAATTAAATTTTATTCGATTATTACATTTGTGCTACGTGTTACCCTAAATCTGGTTTGTACAAATTGCGATTTCAGTGTGCATTGTAGTGTTATTTGAAAAATTTTATTTAATACAGCATTCTCTGCTGTGGTTTGTTTTTGCCCGTTTTGATTTTGACCTTTGATCCCTTCTCGTTGCTCAGCTGAGCTATACTAAGTTTGTGTGTTTGTGCTCTTGCACTCAATTCTCTTTTGCGTTTGCGTTCCCGCATTACTTTGGTGTCTAACTAAGCTATAAAAAGTTTGTGTGTTTGTTCGCCTGCACTCAATTCTCTTTTGCGCTTGCGTTCCCGCATTATTTTGGTGTCTAACAGTTGATAACATTTGTTATTGCTTTTTGTGAATTCTGTTTTCGAGTGTGTTTGTTTACATCTAAATTTTTTCTTACTCTCATATTTTTGTTTTTGTTTTCGCTCCAAATTTGCCCAGATTATTTTGAGTGAAATGGCCTGTTGCAAAAGCAATTGCTCATATGGTCCATCTCGTGACAGTGACCATCCGAATTATGTGCACTGTTGGCTGTGCGATAATATTATGCACATTAAATGTGCAGGCCTTACTGGGCGTGAGTTTGAGAAATTCATTTCCTCTGCCAAATCAGGGAGTGGGGGATTGCGATGGTCATGCCCAGTCTGTATTGAGTTGCAATGTGATTTTTCACGTATGTATAATACTGTGAAGACACAATTCCTCAAGTTGCGCTCACTCGCTAAGCAGCTTAGTACTGTTTTTGATATTAGTGCTGACTTGCTTAGTGATTACAAGTTCGAGACTCCACCTGATAAGTCGTTGAGTTCTACACAGTCTTTAACTCTACCTGTGCCCCCTGGATCATTAATTACATCACCCCTTCATAATGGTCCTCCCCTCTTATCCTTTTCTCCTTCCCCCCGTAACTCCTCTCCACCCAGTTCATCCGTCCCCTCTGTAACATCCCCTGTACCTGATCGACCTTCCGTCGCCTCAATTGCAATTGTTGCCTCACCCGCCACATCCATTGTCCCTCCACCACCATCACCATCTGTAATAAAATCCGTGCCTATTCATGGAGTAAGGGCTGTGGGTAAGAATTCGAAGAGTCCCCCCAATCGGCGTTCCAGTCGTACTATTGCCTCCTCTGTTGCTTCCACTTCTCAACCTAATGTAACTGCAGTACCTGGCATTAACTCAAACGTATTGAGCCCTTCACCTACGTTTCAGCCTCCCCTGCTTACGGTCGTGGCTCCTCGCAAGCATATTTTTATACTCTCTGCAAGAGTATATTGGGTTTGTGCAAATGTATGTAACAGGCAGAAGGAGGCGTGGCAGACCCCATAAAGTATATATATTCTTGATCAGCATCACAAGCCGAGTCGATATAGCCATGTCCGTCTGTCCGTCTGTCCGTCTGTCCGTCTGTCCGTCTGTCTGTCTGTCTGTCTGTCTGTCTGTCCGTATGAACACACAGATTTCAGAGATGGTAAGAGCTACAAGTTCGAGTTTAGTCTCAATCGACTCGATATTTAGTCAGTCAATACAAGAATCTTTTTTTTTTTCGATGCCACGCCCCATTCGCCCACAATGAGTAAAAAACCCGTCACACCTCGAAAAAAATCTATGTTTTCGGCGAATATCTCAGTAACTATGGCACCTAGGAATACCAATTTTGGTACACGTGTTCCAAGAGATGGCATAAATGCAATGACATCAAAAATTTTGGGCTGCCATGCCCCCTTTTTCTGCAAGAATTAAAAGAAAATTTCAAACTTGCATGCCGTTTTTAAAGCATTTATTCTTATCGTATAGTGTTGTTATTTATGATTCGTTTGAAGACGTATCATGTCAAACTCTCTTGAAAGTTTCATAAGAATCCGACCATAAACAAGAAAGAAATGAAGCAACAAAGACTTTATTCGAGAGCAATGAGAGCGAGAGAGACAGCGCTAGTCGTGCCGACCAATAGTATTCATACACACATATGTATGTGCATACATTTAACGTCAAACGAATTTGTATGTACATACAGACAAACACATGTATGTTCGATTATGCTTAGCTTTTTTTTTGTTTTAACGTGTTCTAATACAAGAACTATCTATTGTAATATCCGGATACCGATTTAAGCATTATAATTGGGAATAAAAGCAGAGAGTATTACACGGTCGGGCGTGTTCGACTGTACTTTTCTTACTTGTTATTTCTAGATTGGCTGCAGATACCACTAATGAATCTGTTGCAGCATTCATCGCTACCAAAATCTCCGGTAGTGAGATTCTAAATTTAATTTCTCTCAGCCTAGAGAAATTTCATCTTTTAAGATCAGCGTTTCCCCTGATCTTTTTCCTATAATATGTGATCCAAATTTTTGGCCTACATATATGATAGTTCATGAGTTCAAACCGAAAAATAGAACTCGCTCAATTCCTATCAGCCTTCCGACTTGTGCTTCGACTCAAGCACCCACAGCCTCAAAAAACTAGATTCTGGTCAACTTCTGATTCATTATCAGAATGTTAGGGGTCTTGGGTCTAAGCTTAAACAGTTGCATTTGAATAGTTCTTCATTTGATTCTGACATTATTGCATTTTCAGAGACTTGGCTTAATTGTAACTTATCTGATAATGAAATAATGTCACCTAATTTTAATATCTTTAGGCGTGATCGTCTTAATCGCCGCGGTGGAGGAGTTCTTATCTCAGTAAAATCTTCACTTAATGCTGAGTTGGTTGATCTTTCTCCACTTGATGGTATTGAGATTGTTGCCGTTAAGGTAACTTTCTCTTCTTTTGTCCTATATGTAACTTGTTCTTACGTACCTCCTTCTTCTGAATTGATGATTTATTTGCATCATTTCAATTACATTAAAGAAATATTTGGTCGAATTCGCGATTGTGATTTCGTTGTAGTGTTAGGTGACTTTAACTTGCCAAACGTTTCCTGGACGTTTTTTGACAAGCTAAATTATTTAGTACCCACACCTAATAATGATTTTTTAGACAGTTTGATTGATCTTCCTTTTTATCAAATCAATCAGGTGTTTAATCGTCTTAACCGAATGTTAGATCTTATTTTCGTTAATGACCCATCCAGTGCTACTGTCATTGCATCTTCTCCTGTAGTTGTACCTGAAGATTCATTTCATCCTACTCTTGAGCTTTCCTTATCACTCCCTAACTTAACCTGTTCACCCACTTCCTCATCTTCTAAGTCGCGTCGTTGCTTTCGCAAAGGAAATTTTTCTTTGTTAAATCAACTGATTTTTGCAACTGACTGGTCTGTACTTTACAGTACGAATGATATTAACATAGCTGTCGAGTATTTTTACAACACATTAAATTCAATCTTTGATGTCTGTATTCCTAATAGTGTTGTAAAGTCCGTTTCACGTAAGTCTCCTTGGTTCTCACCAAGACTATCCAGCTTAAAAAATACAAAATCTAAATACTTTAAAAAGTTTAAGCAGACTGGCTCTAGTTTAGACTTTTTAAATTATTCTAAAGTAAAAGCAGCCTTTACCCTTCTTAATTCTCAATGCTATGAAAATTATCTAGTTCGTTGCAAGACTCAATTTGCGCGTGATCCTAGACAATTCTACAATTTTGTTAATTCTAAACGTAAGTCTTCTACTTTACCCAATTCTTTTTTCTTCAATTCTACTAAAGTAAGCGACGACTCGGCAGCTTCCGATCTCTTTGCTAGCTTTTTTCAATCTACTTACACTTCTAGTTTGCCTACTAACTTAACTTACCCCTATAAACTCCTTTCCTCTAATTTGCTTTTTTCCCCTGTATATTACTGATAACTGCCTACTTTCCTCAATAAACTCTTTAAAATCTTCCTTCTCTATTGGTCCTGACAACATTCCTAGTTGTGTACTTAAGGAGTGCAGTTCTTCTTTATTAAAACCTCTTTTATTTCTTTTTAACATCTCTTTAGATTCCTGTGTCTTTCCTTTATTATGGAAAGAATCTTACATTATCCCATTGCATAAAAAAGGGTGCAAGTCGGATATATCTAATTACAGGGGAATTGCGAAGTTGTCTGCAATCCCTAAGCTCTTTGAGAAAATAATTTCATTGACTTTGCAACACCTCTGCAAGTCAATTATCTCTCCTGCCCAACATGGGTTTTATAAGAGTCGGTCAACTTCGACCAATCTATTAGAATTCACCTCTTTTATAAATGAGGCCTTTCTTAATAGAATGCAAACTGATGTCATTTATACTGACTTTAGTAAAGCGTTTGACTCTGTTAATCACAATCTCCTGTTACATAAACTTAGCATTCTAGGTTTTCCGCCTTCCCTTCTTCTGTGGATATCTTCATACCTTACAGGCAGGACCCAAAAAGTTATGCTTAGATCAGCCATTTCTAAATCGGTTTTGGTTACATCTGGAGTTCCCCAGGGTAGCCACTTAGGCCCCTTATTTTTTAATCTTTTTATTAATGACCTTCCCTCATCGCTATCCCACTGTCGCATACTTATGTATGCCAATGATGTGAAATTATTATTATCTTATAAGAACACTTCTGACCATTTGCTACTACAGGATGATTTAAATTCAATGCACAACTGGTGCATATCTAATCACTTGCATCTAAATTTTTCTAAATGCCTGTTTATGACTTTTAGCAGGGTTACTCCTTACTTAGCCAATTTCTGCATTGACAATGTTCCCTTGAAACGTATACTGTCAGTTGATGACCTTGGTGTTCTTTTTATACTCTCTGCAAGAGTATATTGGGTTTGTGCAAACGTATGTAACAGGCAGAAAGAGGCGTGGCAGACCCCATAAAGTATATATATTCTTGATCAGCGTCACAAGACGAGTCGATATAGCCATGTCCGTCTGTCCGTCTGTCTGTCCGTATGGACAAACAGATTTCAGAGATGGTAAGCGCTACAATTTTGACTTTGGTCTCTATCGACTCAATATTTTTTAGACCCCGTACTCTTAAAAAGAGTATAGGGGTCTATTAGGTTTGTCAGAAGCCAAATGTGCGTAACAGGCAGAAGGAAGCTTTTCCGACCCCATAAAGTATATATATTCTTGATCAGCATCAACAGCCGAGTCGATATAGCAATGTCCGTCTGTCAGTCCGTCTATATGAACACCTGGATCTTTTAAACTACAAGAGCTAGAACCACCAAATTTGTAATAAAAATTCAGTAACTTTCGCGAGCAGATCAAGTTTATTTCAAATCAGTACCACGCCCCTACCGCCCCCGCAATAAGCAAAAAACCAAAGACACCTCGAAAAAAATTGATGTTTTCCGCAAATATCTCCGTAACTATGCCACTTACGACCACCAATTTGGGTACGCAGGTTCCTAGGGACAACATAAATAAAGTGGCATTAAAATTTTTTTGCTGCCACGCCCCCTTTTTCCACAAGAAAAAAAAAAATTTCAATTTCGATGCCGTTTTTAAGGCATTTGTCCTCATCGTACAGTGTTGTAGTTTAAGATTCGTTTAAAGACAAGAGAGAGAGATCATCAGCTGTGTCAGACGTATTTTGTCAACGCTCCGCTTATTTAATTATCTTTACCTTAATCTGCGAGTATTAATTAAATTTTATTCGATTATTACATTTGTGCTACGTGTTACCCTAAATCTGGTTTGTACAAATTGCGATTTCAGTGTGCATTGTAGTGTTATTTGAAAAATTTTATTTAATACAGCATTCTCTGCTGTGGTTTGTTTTTGCCCGTTTTGATTTTGACCTTTGATCCCTTCTCGTTGCTCAGCTGAGCTATACTAAGTTTGTGTGTTTGTTCGCTTGCACTCAATTCTCTTTTGCGTTTGCGTTCCCGCATTACTTTGGTGTCTAACTAAGCTATAAAAAGTTTGTGTGTTTGTTCGCCTGCACTCAATTCTCTTTTGCGCTTGCGTTCCCGCATTATTTTGGTGTCTAACAGTTGATAACATTTGTTATTGCTTTTTGTGAATTCTGTTTTCGAGTGTGTTTGTTTACATCTAAATTTTTTCTTACTCTCATATTTTTGTTTTTGTTTTCGCTCCAAATTTGCCCAGATTATTTTGAGTGAAATGGCCTGTTGCAAAAGCAATTGCTCATATGGTCCATCTCGTGACAGTGACCATCCGAATTATGTGCACTGTTGGCTGCGCGATAATATTATGCACATTAAGTGTGCAGGCCTTACTGGGCGTGAGTTTGAGAAATTCATTTCCTCTGCCAAATCAGGGAGTGGGGGATTGCGATGGTCATGCCCAGTCTGTATTGAGTTGCAATGTGATTTTTCACGTATGTATAATACTGTGAAGACACAATTCCTCAAGTTGCGCTCACTCGCTAAGCAGCTTAGTACTGTTTTTGATATTAGTGCTGACTTGCTTAGTGATTACAAGTTCGAGACTCCACCTGATAAGTCGTTGAGTTCTACACAGTCTTTAACTCTACCTGTGCCCCCTGGATCATTAATTACATCACCCCTTCATAATGGTCCTCCCCTCTTATCCTCTTTTGTAAGAGCTACAAGTTCGAGTTTAGTCTCAATCGACTCGATATTTAGTCAGTCAATACAAGAATCTTTTTTTTTTTTTCGATGCCACGCCTCATTCGCCCGCAATGAGTAAAAAACCCGTCACACCTCGGAAAAAATCTATGTTTTCGGCGAATATCTCAGTAAATAAATCACCTAGGAATACCAATTTTGGTACACGTGTTCCTAGAGACCGCATAAATGCAATGACATCAAAAGTTTTGGGCTGCCACGCCCCCTTTTTCCGCAAGAATTAAAAGAAAATTTCAAACTTGCATGCCGTTTTTAAAGCATTTATTCTTATCGTACAGTGTTGTTATTTATGATTCGTTTGAATTCGTATCATGTCAAACTCTCCTGAAAGTTTCATAAGAATCTGACCTGTCTGTCTGTCCGTCTGTCTGTCTGTCCGTATGAACACACAGATTTCAGAGATGGTAAGAGCTACAAGTTCGAGTTTAGTCTCAATCGACTCGATATTTAGTCAGTCAATACAAGAATCTTTTTTTTTTTCGATGCCACGCCCCATTCGCCCACAATGAGTAAAAAACCCGTCACACCTCGGAAAAAATCTATGTTTTCGGCGAATATCTCAGTAACTATGGTACCTAAGAATACCAATTTTGGTACCCGTGTTCCTAGAGAACGCATAAATGCAATGGCATCAAAAGTTTTGGGCTGCCACGCCCCCTTTTTCCGCAAGAAATAAAAGAAAATTTCAAACTTGCATGCCGTTTTTAAAGCATTTATTCTTATCGTACAGTATTGTTATTTACGAATCGTTTTAAGACGTATCATGTCAAACTCTTCTAAAAGTTTCATAAGAATCCGACCATAAACAAGAAAGAAATGAAGCAACAAAGATTTTTTTCGAGAGCTATGAGTGCGAGAGAGACAGCGCTAGTCGTGCCAACCAATAGTGTATGTGCATACATTTAACGTCAAACGAATTTGTATGTACATACAGACAAACATATGTATGTTCGATTATGCTTAGCTTTTTTTATTGTTTTAACGTGCTCTAATACAAGAACTATCTATTGTAATATCTGGATACCGATTTAAGCATTGTAATCGGAAATAAAAGCAGAGAGTATTATACGTTCGGGCGTGTTCGACTGTACTTTTCATTCTTGTTTTATTTTATAATTTAGCACTATTATATCTTAATGAAAATAATCGGAGCCGTCTCACAAGGAGCTGTTGGTGCAATTAGTAGTGTTGCGGCGTGTTCTGCAACTTGCGTATAAGTTCGCGGGTTCAATTCCCGACAGTGGAATTTATTAATATACTTTTTTAAATTTCAAACAAAAATGTAAATAAAGAATTTTAACTGGTGCAACAGCCAATGGTCTGCGGTTCGAACCCGGCACAGACCCAGAAATTTAATTATTTTTTATATTTTTTAAATAATTACATTATTATATATAAATGAAAATAATCAAATTTCTGCCAAATGAATGGTGTGGTGTAACTAGTAGGGTTCCGGCATGATATGGAACTTGCGTCAGTAAGCGCGGGTTCGAATCTCGACAGTGACCGAATCAAATTTTTATTTTAATTTAATTTTAAAACTTAAATTATAAATTACAACCGTATTCAAATATTAATTTCGAATACAAGGAGAGTACGGGGTCTTTTACAGTCGGCGCGCTCGACTGTAGCCTTTCTTACTTGTTTTTTTTGATGCCACGCCCCATTAGCCCACAATGAGCAAAAAACTAGACATGCCTCGGAAAAAATCGGTGCTTTTGGAGAATTTTGGTACGCAGGTTCCTGGAGACAGCCTAAAAGAATGATATCTTTTAAAACTTGCATGCCGTTTTAAAGGCATTTGTTCTAATCGTGCAGTATTAGTATTTTACCCTTGCAGACACGCGTTAATTTTATTATTATCACTAATTGTTCCAACAGTAGCTATATGATATAGTAGTCCGATTTGAATGAAATTTTGTGAGCATATAGGGACTGATATTAAATGCACAAGGTTTGAAATTGGTTAAAAAATTTCATACTGAGCATTACAACCGATTGTTCCTATGGCAGCTATTTGATATAGTAGTCCGATTTGAATGAAATTTGGTCAACACATTGGGAATGTTAACAAATGCATATTGCGTGAATTTGGATGAAATCGCTCAATAGACATCGAACATTTTCAAACTAAGCATTTCAACCGATTGTTCCTATGGCAGCTATATGATATAGTAGTCCAATCTGGATAAAATTTGATCAGCTGATGGAAAATGGTAAAGAATGCATATTGCGAGAATTTGATTCAAATCGTTCAAGAGACACTGAAAATTTTTATACTAAGCATTTTCAGCATTTTTAGACCCCGTACTCTTAAAAAGAGTATAGGGGTCTATTAGGTTTGTCAGAAGCCAAATGTGCGTAACAGGCAGAAGGAAGCTTTTCCGACCCTATAAAGTATATATATTCTTGATCAGCATCAACAGCCCAGTCGATATAACAATGTCCGTCTGTCCGTCTGTCTGTCTGTCCGTCCGTCTGTATGAACACATGGATCTTTTAAACTACAAGAGCTAGAGACACCAAATTTTTTAATGAAAGTCCGTCTATGATGTACGCAGATCAAGTTTATTTCAAATCGGCGCCACGCCCCTTACCGCCCCCGCGATCAGCAAAAAACTGGACACACCTCGAAAAAAAATTGATGTTTTCTGCGAATATCTCCGTAACTATAGCACTTAGGAACACCAATTCTGGTACGCAGGTTCCTAGAGACAACACAAATGCAACGTCATTCAAAATTTTGGTCTGCCACGCCCCCTCTTCCCACAAGAACTAAGCAAATTTTTCAAACTTATATGCCGTTTTTAAAGCATTTGGTAATATAGTACGGTATTGCAGTTCAAAATTTGTTTAAAGACAAATTATATCAAACTAACCTGAAAGTTGCATAAAAATCCAACTATAAACAACTGAGCAATTAGACAACAAAGTAGCCCATGAAGCGCGTAATGAATGTAGTGGTGCAACTAGTGGGGCAGCATGATATGGAACTTGCGTCAGTAAGCGCGGGTTCAAATCCCATCAGTGACTGATTTAAAATTTTTTTTTTTAATTTAATTTTAAAACTTAAATTTTAAATTACAGTCGTATTCAAATATTAATTTCGAATACAAGGAGAGTACGGGGTCTTTTACAGTCGGCGCGCTCGACTGTAGCCTTCCTTACTTGTTTACCGATTGTTCCTGTGACAGCAATATGATATAGTGGTCCGATCGTCTGTTGATGCTGACCAAGAATATATATACTTTATGGGGTCGGAAACGCCTCCCTCAATGCATTACAAACATCGTGTCAAAAATAGTATACCCTCTGTAAGGGTATAACAAGCAACTAAGTTTATATTTGAGCACATACATGCATACATATATATGTGCATACATGTAATGTCAAACGTATGTATATGCGTGACAGATGTACATATATTCGATTATGCTTTGTTTTTATACTCTCTGCAAGAGTATATTGGGTTTGTGCAAATGTATGTAACAGGCAGAAGGAGGCGTGGCAGACCCCATAAAGTATATATATTCTTGATCAGCATCACAAGCCGAGTCGATATAGCCATGTCCGTCTGTCCGTCTGTCCGTCTGTCCGTCTGACCGTCTGTCCGTCTGACCGTCTGTCTGTCCGTATGAACACACAGATTTCAGAGATGGTAAGAGCTACAAGTTCGAATTTGGTCTCTATCGACTCGATATTTAGTCAGTCAATACAAGAATCTTTTTTTTTTTTTGGATGCCACGCCTCATTCGCCCACAATAAGCAATAAACTAGACATACTTCGGAAAAAAACGATGTTTTCGGCGAATATCTCAGTAACTATGGCACTTAGGAATACCAATTTTGGTACACACGTTCCTAGAGACAGCATAAATGCATTGCTATTTACAATTTTGGGCTGCCACGCCCCCTTTTTCCGTAAGAAATAAAAAACTTTTCAAACTTGCATGCCGCTTTAAAGGCAATTGTATGTTCGATTATGCTTAGTTTTTTTTTGTTTTAACGTGTTCTAATACAAGAACTATCTAACGTTATATCCGGATACCGATTTTAACATTATAATTGGGAATAAAAGCAGAGAGTATTATACGGTCGGGCGTGTTCGACTGTACTTATCTTGCTTGTTATTCTCTCTGCAAGAGTATATTGGGTTTGTGCAAATGTGTGTAACAGGCAGAAGGAGGCGTGGCAGACCCCATAAAGTATATATATTCTTCATCAGCATCACAAGCCGAGTCGATATAGCCATGTCTGTCTATCTATCGACTTGATATTTGGTCAGTCAATACAAGAATCTTTTTTTTTTTTTTGATGCCACGCCCCATTTGCCCACAATGAGCAAAATACTAGACATACCTCGGAAAAAATAGATGTTTAAAACGAATATCTCAGTAACTACGGCACTTAAAAATACCAATTTTGGTATTCAGGTTCCTAGAGACAGTATAAATGCATTGCCATTTAAAATTTTTGGCTGCCACGCCCCCTTATGCCTTAAGAAAAAAATAAAATTTTCAAATTTGCATGCCGTTTTAAAGGCATTTTTTCTTATCGTAGAGTATTATTATTTATGATTCCCTTGAAGACAAATTATATCAAACTATGCTGAAAGTTGCATAAAAATCCAACAATAAACAACAGAGATACCGATTATAAAGTTAATATTTAAGTCAATGCATGAGTGCGTGCGCGACAGAAACAAACAAGCATATATTTGAACTCTTTTGATGCATGTGTGGCGGCAATAGTATACATACACTCATATATATATATATATATATATATATATATATATATATATATATATATATATATATATATATATATATATATATATATATATATATATATATATATGTGCATACATTTTGTATGTGCATACAGACAAACATATGATTGTTCGATTATAAATTGTCTTTTTGTTGTAAGGTGTTCTAATAGAAGAACTATCTAATTCGGAATAAAAGAAGAGAGTTTTATACGGTCGGACTCGTTCGACTGTACTTTTCTTACTTGTTTTTTTCTCAAATCGCTTGGGTAAATATATGTGGGTGGAAAGGCACTTGCACAATGGACACAAAACTAAGGTACGCTTATGTCTACCGAATATTAGCGTGCCACAGAGACAGTACTGGAACAACGGAATACCACTAATGTTTTCGCAGCTGTTGCTTAGGTGGATTTTACGTATGTGTGCAATGCACTTGCACAAGGCGCAAAAATGAAAGACATTAATGCCCACACTGCACATTGGCTTGCCACTGTTCACATCTGGAATATAACCAAAGCCCTGTGGACAATCGGTGGATAGCGCAACTGTTTCACGTGCGGTTATGTGTGGCTGGAGCCTCTAGAAATGACTATACTTATCAGTTCCTCCACCGATGAACTTGCTGAAGCGAGGGGATTTATATTATCCGGCTCGAAGGACCAATGTTTGTAGCAGGGCGGAGAGAGGCTGCAGTACGTCGAGGTAGCAGCTTGCTGGCGTTCCACTTGCTGGTGTGTTTGATATTACGGGAGCAATACTGCTACGGCTGCGCTGCAATAAACAAAAGAGGGGGGGTGGTCGCGCTCGTCACGACAAAAAAAAATGTAAAAAAGTAATGGTGATACCCTGGTGAAAAAGTACTGATCATGCCAGTACAGTGTGACCAGATCTCACTCAGGCTAGAATACCGAGTAATTGTTTCCGACGATCACACTTCCTGGCGTGAACAACCTTCTTCTTCTCTGCTTCCCAATAAGAAGAAGACGAACGAATGCCTTTTAAAATCTTAAATCCCTCATCAAACTGTATTAACCTATCTATTTCTTCTTCGATAAGGGCTGTCCTAACTGTAACGCCGCAGGAAGCGCTGTGCTTTCTCAAGCAAATGGAATAATTATTCTGTAAATTTATAAGCTGCATTTTCCTCAAATTATACAAAAGTTTATCTACCCTACAAGCCCTTCTATCAAAATTCCTAAGCTCTGATCCAGGATCAAGTTCTTGCTCTTCTACTGGAGATGAATAACCTCTGCGTCACTAAAAGCCCTTGGAAGGGAAGTTATGATATTCGCAACTGGAACTGGCACATTAACTACTGCTCCATTTATGCTATTTTGGCGATCATAATCTAAAGATTTTATGATCATGAATGGAATTCTTGGAGAAACTATTCTTTCTTCTAAGCTCTGTAAGTCTTTCAGACATTCTGGAAGTTCTGGCAAGTCTAAGCCATTGGTAATGGAATTCTTGGGTTTTTTTCCATCCTTAATTAAACGGCTGCAAGATTTGCAAAATGAATGCATGCCGTTTGCAGATGGAATCTGATCGGACAAAAACAGAATGTCTGCGCTAAACTCATTATTTTCTAAAATATATTCGCTACTTTTACTATCTATTTGGTGAGGAAACCACAAACCTTTACAACAAATGCAAACATGGGCGGGGCCTTGTTTAATTTTTTTTGTTGTAGGTGGCTATTAAACTTTCTAAACTATTTCTAATGGGTCGTGCCTCTTCTTCAATGACATTCTCTCGTTCCTGCTCATTACGAGCAGCATTACGCTCATTTTCTGCTGCCCTATTCTGAGAAATACTCCTATACTGACTAACTCTTTGCCTTAAATTTTTAATTGAATCTGCTGCTATCTGACGGTCTCTTATCCTAGCACTTCTTCTTTGAACTGTATTTCTAGCTCTTTCCACTAACCTACGAACAGGGTCATTTCGAACCTGTGACCTAGCTATTCTATCTAATTCTCTTTCTAAAATTCTTATTTCTACATCCTGCCTCCTTTCGAAGTGTGCCTGGCTGTTGCGCACTTGCTCTATTCGCTTAACTAAAATATCCTGTCTTCTTTGCGATCTTCCCAAAGTGTCAACTGCCCTCTCGCTCTGCCTAACCTGTGGATCATGTCTCCTAATTCTCCTTCGCGAAGTATTAGCTGCCTGTTCAATAACTCTTTCTTGAGAATTTTACCTACGACTACGTATGCGTAGAGCATCTGATGCCCTCTCGCTCTGCCTAACCGTGGATCGTGTCTCCTAATTCTCCTTCGCGAAGTATTGGCTGCCTGTTCAAGATCCCTTTCTTGAGAATTTTCCCTACGACTTCGTCTGCGTTGAGCATCTGATGCCGTCTCGTTCTGCCTAACCTCTGAATCTGTTCTCCTTATTGTCCTATGCAAAGTATTGGCTTCCTGTTCTATTTCTCTTAAACGCGTGATCGCTGGTGTGAATTCCCAATCTGTTCAACTAACCGATTTTCGCTAACTGCCCTACAGATTCTTTGAGATTGGGAGTTTAATTCTCGCTCTCTCTCTGCATACTGTGCGTCTTCTCTATTTAGCCTATTTCTTTCACTGCGCCTTTGAGATTGTGGAGCAGCAGATAATTGCCTTCTGCGGGGCATTTCAAATATATAAAATTAAATATTAAAATTAAATTTATAAAATATTATAATTTAAATATATATATTAGGACCTTGAATAAGTTTTCGCTGTTTTTTTTTTGTTTAAAAAAAAATTATTTAAAATACAACGCTTACAATTATATTACTCACAGTATTGTCCACCATGAGAGACCATTTTCTCCCATCTTTCTGGCAGCAATTGAATCCCCCGTCGGAAAAACGACTCATCTTTCGAGGCAATCCATGAATCAAGCCATTTTTCGGTTTCTTCAAAAGAATGGAAGTGCTGCTCGCTTAAACCGTGCGCCATCGACGGAAACAAGTGGTAATCGGAGGGGGCTATGTCCGGTGAATACGGCGGGTGGGGTAGAACTTCTCTTTCTCTTCTGCCGTTGAAGCAACAATTTAAACATGAGAAAACGTCGCTCTAAGTCAACCGGCTTCAATTCATAGGGCACCAATGTCCTTGCTTTTGGATCATTCCTAACGCTTTTAAACATTTTGAAACTGTTGACGCATCTACTTGTAATGTTTTCCCGAGTTCTACTAACGTCTGACATGGACCTTCTTCAAGCAATGCCTCCAATTCTTTGTCTTCAAATTTTGTCGGTGCTCCAGAACGCTCTTTGTCCTCAAGGTCGAAATCATTACTTTTGAAGCGCCTAAACTAGTCTCTGCACGTTGTATTCGACAAAGCATTGTCACCATATGTCTCAACGAGAATTCTGTGAATAAAGCAGTGCAATAAAATTCCCCGCAAAAACACTTTATTTGGCACAAAAGTACACATTTTCACAGAGGGCAAATAAATATGTAGTCGCCACTTTGGTAAACTATACTCTACTATAATTTGAGGTTACATATAGTACTACGTTGGTGATTCGTTACCGTACGAAATTCCATGCACAGAGTGCCGCAACGCCATTTTTAAAAAACAGCGAGAACTTATTCAAGGACCTAATATAAAAATTTAAAATTTATATAACTTATATAAATTGAAAAAAATTATTCATTTAAAAATGAAATGATCAATTGTTATTATTATTTTATAATTAAATAATTATTTTATATATTTTAAAAATTAAATTATTAATTTAATAAAATAAACAAAAACAAGTAAGAAAGGCTACAGTCGAGCACGCCGACTGTAAGAGACCCCGTACTCTCCTTGTATTCCAATTAAAAATTAGTAATTAAATCTGACTGTATTTAATTTAAAATTTAAATATTAAAAAGAAAATTCGTTTGTTATTATATGTATGCACATACATATGTATATATGTGTGTACGTATGTATACTATGGCTTGGCACGGCTGCCAAAAATGCACAGCGTATGTTTCTGTCTCTCTCGTATTCATGCATTGGCATTCCGCTTAACCGTAAAACTTTGTTATCTAGTTCTTTTGTTTATAATTTGATTTTTATACAACTTTCAGGATAGTTTGATATAATTTGTCTTTAAACATATTTTGAATTGCAATACTGTACTATATTAGCAAATGCCTTAAAAGCGGCATGTAAATTTGAAAAGTTTTTTAGTTCTTGTGGGAAAAGCGGGAGTGGCAAGCTAAAATTTTTAATGACGTTGCATTTGTGCTGTTTCAAGAAACCTGCGTACCAGAATTGGTGTTCCTAAGTGCTATAGTTACGGAGATATTCGCAAAAAATATATATATTTTTCCGAGGTGTGTCTAGTTTTTTGCCTATTGCGGGGGCGGTAGAGGCGTGGCACTGATTTGAAATAAACTTGATCTGCTTGCGAAAGTTTAGGAATTTTTATTACAAATTTGGAGTCTCTAGCTCTTATAGCCTCTGAGATCCAGGTGTTCATACAGACGGACGAACGGACGGACGGACGGACAGACGGACATTGCTATATCGACTCGCCTATCGATGCTGAGAAAGAATATATATACTTTATGGGGTCGGAAACGCTTCCTTTAACCTGTTACGCACATTTCGCTTCTGACAAACCTAATAGACCCCTATACTCTTTTTAAAAGTACGGGGTCTAAAAATTAAAAGTGTATATAACAATGGTAATTATTTAATTCAAAATTATACAATTTTATAAAATTTAAAATCGAACAAAATCGGACAATTCTTAAAACTTACTACAATGAATGCGACAAGTATTTCGCGTTGACCAAAAACCGAACGAAAAAATCGCACGCGGTTTCCAGCCCACGCGAACGCGATCCTTTGAGTATCGCGGACAGAAAATCGCGCGCGGTTCAAACGTTCGCGAAGTCTACCACACAGATTAATAACGAATGACATAGACAGTGTCTATTAGACACACTCAAGAACTAACGCACTTATTCTAATCTTAATTGTTTAATTGATATATTAATATTAACTATATTAATATATATACACTAATACACTAATATTAATTAAAATCACGTTTTGTTTTTGTTTATTCCTAATTAAAATCACGTTTTGTTTAGTAGTTTATCGAAATTGAGGAAAAATGTAAATCGATGCACGATGACACCCGCTCGAAAAGTTCGCAACGAATTAAATCAAAACGAATGACGAAATTACACAGATGGGAGTATGGGAGAGGATTTCTCTCTCACAGAAATGAGACAAGCATAGTGCGAGTCTAGGATTGAGAGAGACAGGCTAGAAGGAATAACGGTAAAAGTCGTTACGTTTGATGCGCGGTAAAGCAGTGCTGCCAGAAACTCTGAATCAAAAGTAGCTAGATTTGCGAACTATTTAATAAAAACTGCTAGATTGTATTTAAAAATAAAATGCAAATTCAATGATCGTTTTGTATTAAGCAATTTAATTTTTTAATAGAGAAAAAATTAAAATTAAACATGTTTGATTCAAAATAAAATGAATATATATGATGAATTTAGTATCATTGAATAAAAAAAAAAATTAAAAATAGTAATGAATGATTATATAGCTATTTAGATCCAGCAATTTAAAATGAAAATATTTTATTTTTAAAAAAGTTTAAATTTTTTTTATTTAATGACAAACTGTCTTCTTGTTGGGCAGGGCAAAAGTTTTTATACATTTTAATTCGGCGAAGTTTAAATAATAGAACAATTTTTATTAAATAAAAATTGTTGATATTGGTTTTTATTAATAGCTTAATAAAAAAATTCTGTATAAAAAAAAAGAAAATAAATTATCCGTGCCAGCATTGGATTGGAATTTCGAACCCACGCTATACAGCGCACTGTATCAAAACTCTACCAGCACAGCCAGAGCCATACTCGAACAGCTGTCGTCTAAAACAATACAAAAGAGTCATGTCTTCCATACTCGATCGCTATTTTGTCGAAAACACAAATTTTAGCAGCCAGCCAGTTGCTTAAATGAGCTGTTGCGAGACTTCGTAAAATGTGTGTATCTTGCATGCTAGAAAAGACAAACATATAAATACGAAACGAGAGCACAAGCGACATAGACCTGCTCATCGTTTCGCTGACTGAGGCAGACTAAAAATATATTTGTCTGCTTTGAAATTGCTGAGAGGCGATCGGCTCTCCGGGTCGCTATGACGTTCGTCTTTTTGCCGAAGCTCTCTGGGGGTCCATGAGTAGCAGTGTTGCCAACTTTTCTTGAGCAAAAAAAGTTGTTTTTAGTGGGAATTCACAAGAAAACAAGAAAGAATGCTATAGTCGCCTCGCGACTTTAGGATACCCGTTACTCAATTTCAATATATAATTAACAATGGGTAATGATAATAATATTAGTGCAATAGTTTAGGGGATGGCTAAGATAGCTTGGAAAACACAGAAAATTTTCACACAAATTTATGGTCAGAGCATATTTTTGACAGATTGTTCCTATGGGAGCTATACGATATAGTAGTCCGATTTGGATCAAACTTGGTCAGTACGTTTATTTTTCTGATAAATATATTCTGTGTCAGTTTCATTAAGATAGCTTGGTAAATACAAAAAATTTTCATACAAATTAATTTTAAAAGCGAATTTTTGACCTATTATTCCTATGGGAGCTATACGATATAGTAGTCCGATTTGGATCAAACTTGGTCAGCTTATGTACGCCATGGATATGTACATCCTATGTGAATTTGGTTTGGATAGCGTAACTAACAAAAAAGTTTTCTAAACTAAAACATGATATTTTAACCACCTTTTACCTTTATATGAACACAGAACGCCCTAAAGTGGGCGTGTCAAAAAACAAAAACAAACTTGTACTGCTTGCAAAATGTATCTTTCATTTGCGACCTCTTGGGTCTTTCTAGCTCTTATAATTGCTGAGATCCTTTTGTTCATACAGACGGACAGACGGACATGGCTATATCGACTCGGCTGTTGATGCTGATCAAGAATATATATACTTTATGGGGTCTGCCACGCCTCCTTCTGCCTGTTACATACATTCCAACGACTACAATATACCCTTGTACTCTACGAGTAACGGGTATAAAAAGCTCAAAATGTAAAGAAAAAAACTAGGAAAAAAGCTGATGTTTTAGGCCTTTTAAGGGCTTGTTTTTACAGTTGGAGAAACATCAAATAAACAAAGGGCCGCTTCCTGCTCCTTGGTTTTGGTTGTGTGTCCAGAAAAGGTTATACTGTTTTTTTTTCACTCAATTTCGCAATTATACTACCTTTGCAATAACTGGTGATCAGAAAAAAAAAGTTTAAAAACTCTGAAAGTTATTGAATTTCTCTATGGCATGAACCAACAAAACTGAAAAAAAAAAATTTTATAAAATGGCGGCTTTTAAAATAATTAGTTCGGTTTTTCACTCCTTTCTTAACTTTTTCGGATTTTTTAAACATTTTTAAAATTAAAATGTCAAATTTTGTTGGTTATAGAGATTTGTTTTAAGAATTGAAACTTGAGATATAGTGGCGACGGTATCAAAAAAAGTGGTTTTGAGAAAAACGCATTTAAAGTTTTACATCCGCTCAATGCGCCATAGCAGCTAAATCACCAAAACAGCTGTTACTTCGAAAATTATTCGTATTTCGGGAAATCCTTTAGGGGACACATTTATAAGAACTTAATCCATCGAATTATGAAAATAAAAAATTTCTATACTAGAAGACCTCCTCAATCGAAAAAAATGATAATTTGTTCAGTATAAAAAAAAAGCGGAAAAAAAACAATTTATTTTTTTTAAAAAGCCAGAATTCCTTCTGCCCGCTGATTTGGATTTTTTCCCGCAAATGGACTTTCAAACAAGTAAGAAAAGTACAGTCGAACGAGCCCGACCGTATAATACTCTCTGCTTTTATTCCCAATTATAATCTAAAAATCAGTATCCGAATATTACAATAGATAGTTCTTGTGTTAGAACACGTTAAAACATACATATGTTTGTCTGTATGCACATACCAATTCGTTTGACGTTAAATGTATGCACATACATATGTATGTGAGTATTTATACTATTGGTCGGCACGGCTAGCGTTGTCTCTCTCGCACTCATGGCATTGCGCTCGAATATACACTTTATTGCTTGTTTTCTTTTTTGTTTATGGTCGGATTCTTATGAAACTTTCAGGAGAGTTTGACATGATTCGTCTTCAAACGAATCATAAATAGCAATACTGTACGATAAGAACAAATGCCTTAAAAACCGCATGCAAGTTTTAAAAAGTTTTTTATTTCTTACCGAAAAAGCGGGCGTGGCAGCCCAAAATTTTCGATGTCATTGCATTTATGCTGTCTCTAGGACCACGTGTACCAAAATTGGTATTCCTAAGTGCCATAGTTACTGAGATATTCGCCGAAAACATAGATTTTTTCCGAGGTGTGTCCGGTTTTTGACTCATTGTGGGCGAATGGGGCGTGGCATCGAAAAAAAAAAGATTCTTGTATTGACTGACTAAATATCGAGTCGATAGAGATAAAACTCGAACTTGCAGCTCTTACCATCTCTGAAATCTGTTTGTTCATACGGACAGACAGACAGACGGACAGACGGACATGGCTATATCGACTCGGCTTGTGATGCTGATCAAGAATATATATACTTTATGGGGTCTGCCACGCCTCCTTCTGCCTGTTACATACATTTGCACAAACCCAATATACTCTTGCAGAGAGTATAAAAAGCCAGATTTGACGGGAAAAAACTGATTTGGCAACACTGATGAGTAGGCTAGCGTTTGCTTTCAAAAAATCTTGCGTTTGACTCATCTATGTGTTCTATGGTTAGTGGCCATAGTTAAAGAGATATTCGCCGAAAACATATATTTTTTATGGAGTTTGTCTAGTTTTTTGCTCATAGTGGGCAAATGGGGCGTGGCATCAAAAAAAAAAAAAGATTCTTGTATTGACTCTTTGTTTATACGGACGGACAGACAACAGACGGACATGGCTATATCGACTCGGCTTGTGACGCTTATCAATAATATATATACCTTATGAGGTCTGCCACGCCTCTCTTGCAGAGAAAGAATGCTATAGTCGCCTCGTGACTTTAGGATACTTGTTACTCAGTTTCAATATGTTATTTAAAATTGTTAATGATAATAATATTATTCCAATAGTTTAGGGGACGGCTTGGAAAACACAGAAAATTTTCACACAAATTTATGATCAGAGCATATTTTCGACCGAATGTTCCTATGGGAGCTTTAGGTTTGTGAATTTGGTTGGGATAACGTAACTAACAAAAAGCTTTTCTATACAACGTCCTAAAGTGGGCGTGTCCAAAAACAAAAATAAACTTGTACTGCATGCAAATTTTATCTTTCATTTGCGACCTCTCGGGTCTTTCTAGCTCTTAAAGTTGATTAAATCCTTTTGTTCATACAGACGGACGGACGGACGGACAGACGGACATGACTATATCTACTCGGCTGTTGATGCTGATCAAGAATAATTATTATTATAAGATGGATTTTAGTTAAACATTTTATGATTTAAACAATGAACTCAAAACGTGATCTTTCTGTGGCAACGTCCAAAAGCAAAGTCTTTTATTTCACAACTTCTTGTTGCCAGCTGAGTACTTAAGGAACTATTTTTTATACTCTCTGCAAGAGTATATTGGGTTTGTGCAAATGTATGTAACAGGCAGAAGGAGGCGTGGCAGACCCCATAAAGTATATATATTCTTGATCAGCGTCACAAGCCGAGTCGATATAGCCATGTCCGTCTGTCCGTCTGTCCGTCTGTCCGTCTGTCCGTCTGTCTGTCTGTCTGTCTGTCCGTCTGTCTGTCCGTATGAACAAACAGATTTCGGAGATGATAAGAGCTACAAGTTCGAATTTGGTCTCTATCGACTCGATATTTAGTCAGTCAATACAAGAATCTTTTTTTTTTTCGATGCCACGCCCCATTCGCCCACAATGAGCAAAAAACTAGACATACCTCAGAAAAAATAGATGTTTTCGGTTAATATCTCAGTAACTATGGCACTTAGGAATACCAATTTTGGTACACGTGTTCCTAAAGGCCGCATAAATCCAATGACATCAAAAGTTTTGGGCTGCCACGCCCCCTTTTTCCGCAAGAAATAAAAGTAAATTTCAAACTTGCATGCCGTTTTTAAAGCATTTATTCTTATCGTACAGTGTTGTTATTTATGATTCGTTTGAAGACGTATCATGTCAAACTCTCCAGAAAGTTTCATAAGAATCCGACCATAAACAAGAAAGCAATGCAGCAACAAAGATTTTATTCTAAAGCAATGAGCGCGAGAGAGACAGCGCTAGTCGTGCCGACCAATAGTATTCATACACACATATGTATGTGCATACATTTAACGTCAAACGAATTTGTATGTACATACAGACAAACACATGTATGCTTGATTATGCTTATCTTTTTTTTGTTTTAACGTATTCTAATACAAGAACTATCTATTGTAATGTCTGAATACCGATTTAAGTATTATAATTGGGAATAAACGCAGAGAGTATTATACGGTCGGGCGTGTTCGACTGTACTTTTCTTTCTTGTTATTGAACTATCGTAAAGAACTTATGAATATCGAACGAAATGAGCAATCAAAACTTGCGTCCACTGCGTGTAATTCTTCTGGGTTCATTTACCAGGGATCCCACATTCGGCCCTCCTGACGAGTCCTTCGACCCGAAGGAATTCCATGTTTTCATATATTCTGACACTGTTGTCGTCTTACATGGTCCTTCTCCAATACCTACTTTCTCCACTTCATATCTTCCGTGATCCTTAATTCCTATTACCTTGTACTATTACCTTGTAAATATTTCCCTTTCAGTTTAAGTCCTATACCATACTGTGTTCGCTTAATGGCTACTAAATTGGTACTCAAATTTTCTCTTGGAATTAAAATCTTTCTTATTTTCCTTCTGCAGCTTTTGAATATTTTCTCGAGCAATCTTTCGCATTTCTGTGCGTTTGTCGTTTAACTCATCAATCAAACATTCGTTAATTAATTCTCTTAATTTAAAATCATCAGATATACGCATTTCCAAACCTGTTAAAATACTGAAAGGAGAGACTTTCGTGCTTCTGGGAGTGGTTCGATTAATTATTTGCTGAACTCTTCCTATATGTTTATACCAACTTCCAGGACTTTCGGGACTTAGCTTTGAAAGCATTGGAACAACTATTTTGTGCATTCTTTCTACCTGACCATTTCCAAGTGGTAAACCTGTAGCTATAAGTAGATGCAATATACCTTGTTTCCTACAATACTCTGTAAAAAGATGTGAAGTAAATGCAGTACCTCTGTCGCTAACTATTCGCTCAGGGTGTTCAAACACAACAGCTTGTTTCTCAAGGCAACTGAGAACTTCATCAACACTGGTACTCCGAGTTGGATACAGCTAGACAAACTTTGAAAAACCATCAACAATAACTAGGATGTGATTATATCGTTTGTTAGTCACCTCCATTGGACCAACATGGTCGATATGAAACGTACACAACGGTCTATCTCCCTTGCCTATCGGTGTCAACAATCCTTCTTTCTTCCCCGTCTTTGCGTTCATAATAATACACTCTACACAGCTTTCGACTATTCCTACTACTTTCTCTTTTATCTTTGGAATGAAGTAATTTTTCTCTACAAGCTCCTGAGTCTTTGAAACAGAAAAGTGACCCTGTTGATGTGCAATCTGAATGATCTCTATTTGCATTTGAGATGGTACAACAATTAATTGGCGATTTGGGTCTTTGAATAAGATTTCATTCTCTAAATAATAGTCTACAAAATCTTTCTCAACAACAACATTTCTTATCGCTTTAGTCCATTCATCCTTTAGTTGCGCATCTTTAAGTCGGTGAACAAAGCTATCAGTCAACACGTAACAAGAGACTCGGCTCAGTGCATCAACATGAGGCATTCTGGATCCTGACCTATGTTCGATTCGATAATCAAAATCTTGCAAGTACATCGCCCACCTAGCCACTCTTAAAGTAACGTCTTTTTTCTTCATCGTCATTGTGAACGCGTTACAGTCGGTGACTGACTTGAATTTTATGCCTAAAACATAAACACGCCATTTCGTTAGGGCACCCATGACAGCAAGAACTTCCAGTTCATATGAATCATACTTCTCTTCAGCTGTACTTGTCTTGCGACTCATGTATTGAACAGGATGAAACAACTGATCTTCTGGATCTTGTTGTAACAATACTCCACCAAAACCGAACTTGCTCGCATCAGTGTGAATTTCTGTCTCTAACTTTGGATTGTACAATTTAAGCACTGGCCCATTCATCAATGCTGCTTTTAGTTGCTGAAAAGCAATATGCTCTACATCCATGAACTTAAATGGTTTATCTTTGCGAAGTAGATCAGTTAATGGTTTTGCCATTACTGCGTATCCTTCTACGAACTTCCGGAAATAAGAAGTGAGCCCTAAAAATCGTTGTACAGTCTTTTTATCTTCTGGTACGGGAAAATTTGCCACAACCTGGGTCTTTTCTTTACTTGGAGTAATAGTGCCATTCTGCATTATGTATCACAAGAAATTAACTCTCTTGTAACAACTGACACTTCGACCAATGTATTCGCGACCCATTTTTTCCTGCAACGCTCAGCACTCTTTTCAACTTTGTCATACCTTCGTTCAAGTCTCTACTTGGAATAATAACGTCGTCCATATAAACGACGGCATCGCCGATCTGGATAACGCATAACTGCCATTATGAATCTGGTAAAAACTGCTGGTGAGTTTGAAATGCCAAAGGATACATAAAGGAATTCATATTGTCCATTCTGAGTTACGAATGAAGTGTATTTTTGCGAACCTTTTTCGACTGGTACATGAAAAAATCCATTGGTCAAATCCAGTGTACTAAATACTTGAGCACCCTGCAATTTCTCAATTACTGAATCTATGTTAGGCGTGGGAAAATTATCACGGATGACCTTCTCATTCAGTTTACGGTAGTCCCAACACAATCTCTTCTTGACGTTCTTTTTCGCAACTAGGACAACTGGTGAAGCATACTCCGAAACACTTGGTTTTATGATTTTCTCATCTAACCACTCTTTGACCTGCTTGTCTACAATTTCCTGATCGCAAACTGCTATTCGCCTGGGATGTTGATACACTGGTAACTCATCTGTTAACAAAAGTTTCATTTCGACTGGCGAATTTGGGTTTCGAACTGCTTTGTTAGAATTAATGAGATCTTTGACAATTCTCTGTTGCGACAGGGTCAAATGAGGTAACTCTACATCAGTTTTCCCAACCTCTTGATTCAAACTCGACAAACACATACTTCTAAACTCATCTCGAAGTTCGCAACAGGAATTATCGTCAATATCGACCCTATTTTTTACTTTACTTTCTAGTATCGTTCCACGTTTTGTAACTTGCAAATCAACGAAATTCAAAATCGTCCTGCCGAGAATTGCTTCGAACGCGATGTCTTCATCTGGTACTACATGAAATTCTATATTCTTTTCAATGTTATCTATCTTTGCATCTATCATGAACTCTCCAAATGTCATAATTTGACTGTCTCCAATGCCATTTAAGGTCTTACTACAACCAGTCAACTTTATCTTTCCCAGTTTTTAATAGACAGACTTTCGCATGAGACACAGGTCTGCTCCGGTATCAATTAGACCTTTGCAAATCACTACGCCACAAACTATGTCCTTTAACTCTAGTCCAGAAAGTGTAAATGTACTCGACGATTTTGGCACAAGCTTTTCCTCATTAATGACATTGGCTGACTTTGTTTCTTCTATTGTGATTTCGTTTTTGCACTGAGCAGCACGGTGTCCTGGTTTTCCATATTTAAAACAAGAAAACTGGTTCTTCGGACAATCCTTGATAACGTGCGAGTCAGAACCACATTTGAAACAATTTCGCACTTTGCTTTCTTTAGAACCACTGCTCACATCACTTTCTCTCCTTACAGCATTCAACTCAGATTTATTGGATTGCGCACCTGTTGTACGAAATTTTTGATAGTTCTCCATTTGAACTTTTAATTGTTTGATTGATCGAGCTTGATACAACAACGATTTATTTATTCTCGAGTCTGGTATCCCTTCTATAAAATATTCGATTAAGCTTTCTTCGTCTAGATCGATATGCTTTGAAATTTCCATTAACGCATACAGATATTCCCGTAAAGTTTCACCCCTTTTCTGCTGTCTCTTTCCTAATTTCTTGTGGATCTCTGCTGAGGTCATTTTACTTCAAATTCACTTCGTAATGCATCTTTAAGTTTCCACCAATTATTTATACCTTTTTGACTACGAATGAACGACTTAGCAGCACCCTAAAGAAGTTGTTTGGCGTACACAAATAATTGCAAATCGTTCCATTGTACCGTAACTGCACATTCTTCTAATTCAGTTACCCAGTCTTCAATATCTAAAGATTTTGAGCCATCAAACTTATTAACGCTATCCTCAACATCTTTTAATGTGAACCACGATCTACCTTGTTCTGGTCTACTCATTAATGGTGCAGTATTAATCGACTCACTGTCCGAATTATCATCCACTTCCAAACCAAAATGTTCGAAAAGTCTTGCTTGTAGTTCAGCTTTTCGTCCTACAGTACTAAGCTGCAATTCAGCTAATTTAACGCGTAGTTGTTCGACAACAAGCCCCAAGATCTCGTTTCGTTCCATTTTACAAGATTCTTGTCTGATATTTTAAGTTTAAAGATATTCTCTTACAAACAAACTTATGCTTTTAACGTGCGAATAGCTTAACAGCGCACTAGGCTGTTATTTTCAAATTCAATGTCTTACTGTTACTTCAACGTTACTTCACAAAGTTTACCACTTGCCAACCGTTCCAGTGCACTTGCAGCTTACCCGACGATTTTGTCCACCGATCTTGACACCTTTGACGTACTTTGTCTCAACGCACAGCCAACGTGCTTGCGCTCCTGATTCGATACGTCAACTTCTTTTACGCACCAGCTCTTCAGCTCGCGTCACCATTGATTTCCAGCACTTCTTTGGCGCACTTCGTCTCAACACACAGCCAACGTGCTTGCGTTCCAGATTCAGTACGTCAACTTCCTTTACGCACCAGCTCTTCAGCTCGCGTAACTGCCGGAATTCCAACGATGGTCAACCTCACTACTTGGACTTCTTAATTCACGATCGTCTGCTCTGCACCTTCCTTTTTGCATGTGTGCCTCGTTAATAGCAATGCGTACACACACAAGTGTATTTCACCACTACGTTTGTATCCAGAGCGTCTCTTTCTAAAGCATATGTGTGCGACGTTTTTTTTTTTTTCGCTGGATACACAAAACATCTATGTCGCCACAGTTCTCAGAATTGCGTTGCACGGAGCGTCACTTTGTATCTCGCTCGCACCTTCTGCTTATGTTTTTTCGACAAGCACCAACTTTCGCAATTCAGCTTTGTTTAAATGTTTATAATGTAACTAGGATCATCCCGGTTGAGCCCCCATTTGTAGAATTTCCAATTGTTTGTTTTAGAAATTTACAACTTTATTATGTCATTTAGTTTTAATTATTATTATAAGATGGATTTTAGTTAAACATTTTATGATTTAAACAATGAACTCAAAACGTGATCTTTCTGTGGCGACGTCCAAAAGCAAAGTCTTTAATTTCACAACTTCTTGTTGCCAGCTGAGTACTTAAGGAACTATTTTTTATCGAACTATCGTCTACTGAGGATACAACTGCAACAACTACATCTTCAGAAGACACTACTCCAACAACAACATCTACTGAGGATTCAACTCCAACATCTACATCTACAGAAGACACTATTCCAACAACTACATCTATAGAAGACACTACTCCAACAACTACATCAACAGAAGACTCTACTCCAACAACAACATCTACTAAGGATACAACTCCAACAACCACATCTACTGACGATACAACTGCAACAGCTACATCTACAGAAGACCCTACTCCAAAAACTACATTTACTGAGGATACAACTCCAACAACTACATCTACAGAAGACACAACCGCAACAACTACATCTACAGAAGACACTACTCCAACAACTACATCTACTAAGGATACAACTCCAACAACTACATCTACAGAAGACACAACTCAAACAATTACATCTTGAGAAGACACAACTCCAACAACTACGTCTACTGAGGATAAAACTCCAAGAACTACATCTACTGAGAATACAACTCCAACATCTACATCTACAGAAGACACTATTCCAACAACTACATCTATAGAAGACACTACTCCAACAACTACATCTACAGAGGATACATCTTCAACATCTACATCTACAGCAGACACTACTGCAAGAACTACATCTACCGAAGACACTAGTCCAACAACAACATCTACTGAGGATACAACTCCAACAACTACAATAATAGAAGACACTACTTTAACAACAACATCTACCGAGGATGCAACTCCAACAACTATATCTACAGAAGACACTATTCCAACAACTACATCTATAGAAGACACTACTCCAACAACTACATCTACAGAGGATACATCTTCAACATCTACATCTACAGAAGACACTATTCCAACAACTACATCTATAGAAGACACTACTCCAACAACTACATCTACAGAGGATACATCTTCAACATCTACATCTACAGAAGACACTATTTCAACAACAACATGTACAGAAGACACAACTCCAACAACAACATCTACTGAAGACACAACTTCAACAACTATATCTACTGAGGATACAACTCCAACAACTACATCTACTGAGAATACAACTCCAACATCTACATCTACAGAAGACACTATTCCAACAACTACATCTATAGAAGACACTACTCCAACAACTACATCTACAGAGGATACATCTTCAACATCTACATCTACAGCAGACACTACTGCAAGAACTACATCTACCGAAGACACTAGTCCAACAACAACATCTACTGAGGATACAACTCCAACCACCACATTTACTGATAATACAACTCCAACAACTACATCTATAGAACACACTACTTCAATAACTACATTAACAGAAGACTCTACTCCAACAACAACATCTACTGAAGACACAACTCCAACATCAACGTCTACTGAGAATACAACTCCAACAACAACATCTACAGAAGACACTACTCCAACAACTACATCTACAACAACATCTATAGAAGACACTACTCCAACAACAACATCTACTGAGGATAAAACTCCAACAACAACATTTACAGAAGACACAACTCCAAAAATTACATCTCCAGAAGACACAACTTCAACAACTACGTCTACTGAGGATAAAACTCCAAGAACTACATCTATAGCAGCCACTACTCCAACAACTACATCTACAGAGGATACAACTCCAACAACTACAATAATAGAAGACACTACTTTAACAACAACATCTACCGAGGATGCAACTCCAACAACTATATCTACTCAGGATACAACTCTAACAACTACATCTATGGAAGACACTACTCCAACAACTACATCTACTGAAGACATAACTCCAACAACTACATCTACTGAGGATACAACTCCAACATCTTCATCTACAGAAGACACTTCTCCAACAACAAAATCTACAGAAAACACTACTCCAACAACTGCATCTACTGAAGACACAACTCCAGCAACAACGTCTACAGAAGATACAACTACAACAACAACATATACTGAAGAGACAACTCCAACAACTACATATACTGAGGATACAACTCCAACAACAACATCTACAGAAGACACAACTTCAACAATTACATCTTCAGAACACACAACTCCAACAACTACATCTACTGAGGATACAACTCCAACATCTACAGAAGACACTATTCCAACAACTACATCTATAGAAGACACTACTCCAACAACTACATCTACTGAAGACACAACTCCAACAACTACATCTACAAAAGAGACAACTCCAACAATTACATCTTTAGAAGACACAACTCCAACAACTACGTCTACTGAGGATAAAACTCCAAGAACTACATCTATAGCAGCCACTACTCCAACAACTACATCTACTGAGGATACAACTCCAACAACTACAATAATAGAAGACACTACTTCAACAACTACATCTACCGAGGATGCAACTCCAACAACTATATCTACTGAGGATACAACTCGAAAAACTACATCTACAGAAGACACAACTTCAACAATTACATTTTCAGAACACACAACTCCAACAACTACATGTATTGAGGATACAACTCCAACATCTACATCTACAGAAGACACTATTCCAAGAACTACATCTATAGAAGACACTACTCCAACAACTACATCTATAGAAGACACTACTTCAACAAGTACATCTACTGAGGATACAACTGCAACAACTACATCTACCGAGGATGCAACTCCAACAACTATATCTACTGAGGATACAACTCTAACAACTACATCAACAGAAGACTCTACTCCAACAACAACATCTACTGAAGACACAACTCCAACATCAACGTCTACTGAGAATACAACTCAAACAACAACATCTACAGAAGACACTACTCCAACAACTACATCTACAACAACATCTATAGAAGACACTACTCCAACAACAACATCTACTGAGGATAAAACTCCAACAACAACATTTACAGAAGACACAACTCCAAAAATTACATCTCCAGAAGACACAACTCCAACAACTACATATACTGAGGATACAACTGCAACAACTACATCTACAAAAGAAACAACTCCAACAATTACATCTTTAGAAGACACAACTCCAACAACTACGTCTACAGAGGATAAAACACTACTCCAACAACTACATCTACTGAGGATACAACTCCAACAACTACAATAATAGAAGACACTACTTTAACAACAACATCTACCGAGGATGCAACTCCAACAACTATATCTACTGAGGATACAACTCTAACAACTATATATATGGAAGACACTACTCCAACAACTACATCTACTGAAGACATAACTCCGACAACTACATCTACTGAGGATACAACTCCAACATCTTCATCTACAGAAGACACTTCTCAAACAACAACATCTACAGAAGACACTACTCCAACAACTGCATCTACTGAAGACACAACTCCAGCAACAACGTCTACAGAAGATACAACTACAACAACAACATATACTGAAGAGACAACTCCAACAACTACATATACTGAGGATACAACTGCAACAACTACATCTACAGAAGACACAACTTCAACAAGTACATCTTCAGAACACACAACTCCAACAACTACATCTATAGAAGACACTACTCCAACAAGTACATCTACTGAGGATACAACTCCAACAACTACATCTACAGAAGAAACAACTCCAACAATTACATCTACTGAAGACACAACTCCAGCAACAACGTCTACTGAGGATACAACTTCAACAACAACATATACGGAATACACAACTCCAACAACTACATCTACCGCTCCGTTGTCCTATACAAAAAAGCGGTAGCTTATTTGGGTGAAGTGTACCCCGTTGCAAAGCTCGACGCGGTAGACTGGGCCAATGTGCAATCCATGGGCTAGTGTCTGGGTTTCCTCCAAGCCAGCGAAACCCTCCGGCTTTTGCAGGTATGCAACCCCAGCTTCCTACTGCCAATTGGAAGGTGGTTAAAGTTGAGGATACGAATGGTCTGTCTAGGACGCGGACTCTGCAAAGACCTTAACAAGTACGGATGGCGGATCTCGAGTGCCTCGAAGACGATGAGTTCTCCGCTGCAGACGTGACGGTGGTGGAGGCTAGATTTCAGGATGTCCTTCACCACGGTAAAGCAGCGTCCGCTGCCCTTCTGGTTCTCCTTGCCAGGGGAAGAACAGATATAGTCCTTATCTAGGAACCGTGTCTCTGCAAGGGCCTCTTTTCTGGTCTGAAGACTCCACTTTTTAAGCTGCATGTAGGAAACAGGTTAAGCCCGTACTTGCATTCTGCCTTGTAAAGATCTGCCAAAATTTTTACTCCACAATTTTAGTATTAAAGATAACACTTTGATCTGTCTCGAACTACCAGGTAGCTCCTTTTTTTTTTGCTCTTTTAGTATTAAAGACAACACTTTGATCTGTCTCGAACTACCAGGTAGCCCAATATTTCTTTGCTCGGCCTATATGTGACATGCCCAAGTCCATCCGCCTCCGAAGCTTCTTCGCGACAACGTACAAGCCTGCAAAAGTAAGAAAACGGACTTATTTATCGCCTGCGACGCCAACGCTCACCATCATCATTGGGGTAGAACTGATACGAACGAAAGGGGTGAGTCCATTTTTAGCTATATTCTCACCACTAACATAGTTTTTTGTAACATTGGTTCAGAGCCGACTTTTATAATAAAAAATAGGCAGGAAGTGCTCGACCTCACCCTTGTCACCATCTCTCTCGAAGCCCAAGTTACCCTACGGAAACTTCTTAATGAACATTCCTATTCCGATCTTTGGTATATTGAAACAATCGTTTCTCTTGATATTCCTAAACACATTACTTACCGTAATCTAAAAAAAACGGACTGAAACAACTTCTCTCGCTACTTGGACCGTCTGATCCCTCTGTCCCCGCCTTTGCCACTCAATGTGAGCTGGGCAGTACATACGGAATCACTCGTATCCTCCCTTAGCCATCAACAGGGCTACACGCGTAGCATGTCCCTCCAGAAAGAGTGTAGGTCGTTCGAAGCCTCCGTAGTGAAACACCACTCATGCCGAGCTCTGTAAAAAGTCGAGGAAGCTGTTTAACCAGGCTAAAAGCCAAAACACAGAAGAGGCTTGGTGTTTCTATAAAAAGGTCGCTCTCTGTTCCGAAAGTACCTCTGAGGCAGCTAGATTTAGAAAGATACTGATACACTCCACCATTGAAAACGCAGAGTTTCTTAAAAAAGTGATAACTTTTGGACCTCGTCAGGGGAGGAATCACTCAATCTACTGCTAGCAACCCACTTCCCGGTCTGCTCAATCAGTCAACCATTTCCTTCTCAGATCGATCAATCACCGGGGGAAGGACCCCCTCTAACCTCTATTAGCAAACAGAACATCTTGTGGGCAATAAAGAGTTTCAAACCTTTCAAATCGGCACGACTAGATGGCATCATTTCAGCACAACTTCTCTATTCTGGTGATCCACTCCAACATAATTTTTATACTCTCCGCAAGAGTATATTGGGTTTGTGCAAATGTATGTAACAGGCAGAAGCAGGCGTGGCTGACCCCATAAAGTATATATATTCTTGATCAGCATCACTAGCCGAGTCGATATAGCCATGTCCGTCTGTCCGTCTGTCTGTCTGTCCGTCTGTCTGTCGTATGAACACATAGGTTTCAGAGATGGTAAGAGCTACAAGTTCAGTCAATACAAGAATCTTTTTTTTTTCGATGCCACGCCCCATTCGCAATGAGCAAAAAACTGAACATACCTCGGAAAAAATAGATGTTTAAAGCGAATATCTCAGTAAGTATGGCACTTAGGAACACCAATTTTGGTATGCAGGTTCCTAGAGACAGTATAAATGCATTGCCATTAAAAATTGTTGGCGGCCACGCCCCCTTTTTCCGTAGGAAAAAAAACTTTTTAAACTTGCGTGCCGTTTCTTCTTATTGTACAGTATTGTTATTTATGATTCCTTTGAAGACAAATCATATCAAACTATCCTGAAAGTTGCATAAAAATCCAACAGTAAACAACAAAGCTACCGATTATAAATGTAATATTTAAGTCAATGCGTGAGTGCGAGCACGACAGAAACATAAAAGCATATATTCGAACTCTTTTGATGCATGTGTGGCGGCAATAGTATACATACACACATATATACATATATATGTGCATACATATAACGTCATTTTGTATGTGCATACAGACAAACATGTATGTTCGATTATAAATTGCCTTTTTTTGTTGTAACGTGTTCTAATACAAGAACTGTCTATTGTAATATCCAGATACTGATGTTGACATTATAATTGGGAATAAAAGCAGAGAGTATTATACGGTCGGGCTGGTTCGACTGTACTTTTCTTACTTGTTTAAATTTCAAAAAAAAATGTAAATATACAATATTAACTGGTGCAAAAGGGTTGGGTTGCGGTTAGTCGTTTGTTTCTAAACCAATGGTCTGCGGTTCGAGCCGGGCACAGATTCAGAAATTAAATTTTTTTTTTTTTTTTGTGCTTGTTATATAATAACATTATTATATGTAAATGAAAATAATCGGATCTCTGTCTAATGTGGGGCGTGGTGCGATTTATAGGGTTGCGGCGCGTTATGCATCTTGCGGATGTTCAAGTCCCGACAGTGGAGTTTATTAATATACTTTTTTAAATTTCAAACAACAATGTAAATGAAGAATTTTAACTGGTGCAACAGCCAATGGTCTGCGGTTCAAACCCGGTACAGACCCAGAAATTTAATTATTTTTTTATTTTTTAAATAACTACATTATTATATATAAATGAAAATAATCAAATTTCTGACAAATGAATGGTGTGCTGTAACTAGTAGGGTTGCAGCATGATATGGAACTTGCGTCAGTAAGCGCGGGTTCGAATCCCATCAGTGACTAATTCAAATTTTTTTTTAAAATTTAATTTTAACACTTAAATTGTAAATTACAGCCGTATTCAAATATTAATTTCGAATACAAGGAGAGTATGGGGTCTTTTACAGTCTGCGCGCCCTACTGTAGCCTTTCTTACTTGTTATTAATGACTCTGATTTCCAGGGGCTGTACGTTTTGCATCTCTGCCATTCATGCTTTCCCATAAATCAGAAATCTTTCGTGACAATTTTGGCATACGTTTTTATTGATCTGGATGGGTTCTTCTGGGTTCTTCTGGGTTTTACCCATCGCTTGCAACAAATGTTGGATCAATTTCATCTTTTACTTTATATTCCCAGATTAAATTAATTATTATTCATTTTAATTTTAACTTTAATTATAATTTAAACAAGTAAGAAAGGCTACAGTCGAGCGCGCCGACTGTAAAAGACCCCGTACTCTCTTGTATTCGAAATTAATATTTGAATGCGATGTAATTTAAAATTTAAGTTTTAAAATAAAATAAAAAAAAATGTTTAAATCAAGCCAATGATGGGATTCGAACCCGCGCTAACTGACGCAATTTCCATAATACGCTGCAACCCTACTAATTACATCACACCATTCATTTTGCCCAAATACGATTATTTTTATTTATATATATTAATGTAGTTATATATTAAAAAAAAAAAAATAAAATAAATTAATGGGTTAGTTCCGGGTTTGAACCGCAGACCATTGGTTTAGAAAGAAATACAACCTTCACCTAGGCCACACTCCGTTTGGTAACTGTCTTGACTAATATAAGTGAACATAGAGTTATCTCTTTACTTTCAACCACGTGCACATAAATTACATTTATTCCATTTTACAAAGTAAACGCCAAACGACTAACCGTAACCCTACACTGTTGCACCAGTTAATATTGTATATTTACATTTTTGTTTAAAATTTAAAAAAGTACAAGTAAAAACAAGAAAGAAAAGTACAGTCGAACACGCCCGACCGTATAATACTCTCTGCGTTTATTCCCAATTATAATACTTAAATCGGTATTCAGACATTACAATAGATAGTTCTTGTATTAGAATACGTTAAAACAAAAAAAAGATAAGCATAATCAAGCATACATGTGTTTGTCTGTATGTACATACAAATTCGTTTGACGTTAAATGTATGCACATACATATGTGTGTATGAATACTATTGGTCGGCACAACTAGCGCTGTCTCTCTCGCGCTCATTGCTTTAGAATAAAATCTTTGTTGCTGCATTGCTTTCTTGTTTATGGTCGGATTCTTATGAAACTTTCTGGAGAGTTTGACATGATACGTCTTCAAACGAATCATAAATAACAACACTGTACGATAAGAATAAATGCTTTAAAAACGGCATGCAAGTTTGAAATTTACTTTTATTTCTTGCGGAAAAAGGGGGCGTGGCAGCCCAAAACTTTTGATGTCATTGGATTTATGCGGCCTTTAGGAACACGTGTACCAAAATTGGTATTCCTAAGTGCCATAGATACTGAGATATTCGCTTAAAACATAGATTTTTTCCGAGGTATGTCCAGCTTTTTGTTCATTGTGGGCGAATAGGGCGTGGCATCGAAAAAAAAAAAGATTCTTGTATTGACTGACTAAATATCGAGTCGATAGAGACCAAATTCGAACTTGTAGCTCTTACCATCTCCGAAATCTGTTTGTTCATACGGACAGACAGACGGACAGACAGACAGACAGACAGACGGACAGACGGACATGGCTATATCGACTCGGCTTGTGACGCTGATCAAGAATATATATACTTTATGGGGTCTGCCACGCCTCCTTCTGCCTGTTACATACATTTGCACAAACCCAATATACTCTTGCAGAGAGTATAAAAAAAATTTAATTTCCGAGTCTGTGCCGGGGTTCGAACCGCACGTCTTGTGTTTACATACAAGGAGTCTCTACTACCTGGGCCACGCTTCCTTTGTAAACTTCTGCGGCTAATGTATATATAAACATAGTGTTATTTCTTTTCTTTCAACCACGTGCATTCACAACGCGCTTCAATTGATAATTTGTTACCTAATTGCTCAGTTGTTTATAGTTGGATTTTTATGCAACTTTCAGGGTAGTTTGATATAATTAGTCTTTAAACAAATTTTTTAATTACAATACTGTAATATATTAGCAAATGCTTTAAAAACGGCATGTAAATTTTGAAAAGTTTTTTAGTTCTTGTGGGAAAAGGGGGCGTGGCAGACCAAAACTTTTAATGACGTTGCATTTGTGCTGTTTCTAGGAACCTGCGTACCAGAAATGGTGTTCCTTAGTGCCATGGTTACGGAGATATTCGCAGAAAACATCGATTTTTTCCGAGGTGTGTCTAGTTTTTTGCTTATTGCGGGGGCGGTAGGGGGCGTGGCCCTGATTTGAAATAAACTTGATCTGCGTACATCATAGACGGACTTTTATTTAAAAATTTGGTGTCTCTAGCTCTTGTAGTTTAAAAGATCCAGGTGTTCATACAGACGGACAGACAGACGGACAGACGGACATTGCTATATCGACTCGGCTGTTGATGCTGATCAAGAATATATATACTTTATAGGGTCGAAAAAGCTTCCTTCTGCCTGTTACGCACATTTCGCTTCTGACAAACCTAATAGACCCCTATACTCTTTTTTAAAGAGTACGGGGTCTAATAACTAAATTACATTTACATTTTTCAGTTTATATAATATTATAAGTTTCATTTTTAGACCCCGTACTCTTAAAAAGAGTGCGTAACAGGCAGAAGGAAGCTTTTCCGACCCCATAAAGTATATATATTCTTGATCAGCATCAACAGCCGAGTCGATATAGCAATGCCAGTCTGTCCGTCCGTCCGTCCGTCTGTATGAACACCTGGATCTTTTAAAGTACAAGAGCTAAAACCACCAAATTTGTAATAAAAATTCAGTAACTTTTGCAAGCAGATCAAGTTTATTTCAAATCAGTGCCACGCCCCCTACCGCCCCCGCAATAAGCAAAAAACCAAAGTCACCTCGAAAAAAATTGATGTTTTCCGCGAATATCTCCGTAACTATGGCACTTACGACCACCAATTTGGGTACGCAGGTTCCTAGGGACAGCATAAATGGAGGGCCATTAAAATTTTTTTGCTGCCACGCCCCCTTTTTTCACAAAAAAAAAATAAAATTTTCATTGTCGATGTCGTTTTTAAGGCATTTGTCCTCATCGTACAGTGTTGTAATTTAAGATTCGTTTAAACACAAATCATATTAAACTACCCTGAAAGTTGCATAAAAATCCAACTATAAACAACTGAGCAATTAGGTAACAAATTATCAATTGAAGCGCGTTGTGAATGCACGTGGTTAAAATAAAAGGAATAACACTATGCTTATATATACATTAGACGCAGTACTTTGCAAAGAGAGTGTGGTCCGGGTGGGCCACGCACTTGTTTGTAAACACAAGACCTGCGGTTCGAACCCCCGCACGGACTCAGAAATTAAAGCTTTTTTTTTTTAAATTTTAATTTAACACTATTATATCTGAATGAAAATAATCGGAGCCGTCTCACAAGGAGGTGGTGGTGCAATTAGTAGTGCTGCGGCGTGTTTTGCAAGCTGAATATAAGTTCGCAGGTTCAATTCCCGACAGTGAAATTGTCTAATATGCTTTTTTAAATTTAAAAAAAAATGTAAATATAAAATATTAACTAGTGCAACAGGGTTGGGTTGTGGTTGATGTCGAGTGTATGGAGTGGCGCAACTAGTGGGGTTGCTGCATGTTCTGGAACCTGAGTCTGATAGCGCGGGTTCGATTCCCATCAGGGACTTGATATAAATTTTTATACTCTCTGCAAGAGTATATTGGGTTTGTGCAAATGTATGTAACAGGCAGAAGGAGGCGTGGCAGACCCCATAAAGTATATATATTCTTGATCAGCATCACAAGCCGAGTCGATATAGCCATGTCCGTCCGTCTGTCTGTCTGTCTGTCCGTATGAACAAACAGATTTCAGAGATGGTAAGAGCTACAAGTTCGAGTTTGAGTAAAAAACCCGTCACACCTCGGACAAAATCTTTGTTTTTGGCGAATATCTCAGTAACTATGGCACCTAGGAATACCAATATTGGTACACGTGTTCCTAGAGACACCATAAATCTAATGAAATTAAAAGTTTTTGGCTGCCACGCACCCTTTTTCCGCAAGAAATAAAAGAAAATTTCAAACTTGCATACCGTTTTTAAAGCATTTATTCTTATCCTACAGTGTTGTTATTTATGATTCGTTTGAAGACGTATCATGTCAAACTCTCCTTAAAGTTTCATAAGAATCCGACCATAAACAAGAAAGAAATTAAGCAACAAAGATTTTATTCGAGAGCAATGAGTGCGAGAGAGACAGCGCTAGTCTGCCGACCAATAGTATTCATACACACATATGTACATTTAACGTCAAACGAATTTGTATGTACATACAGACAAACACATGTATGTTCGATTATGCTTAGCTTTTTTTTTGTTTTAACGTGTTCTAATACAAGAACTATCTATTGTAATATCTGGATACCGATTTAAGCCTTATAATTGGGAATTAAAGCAGAGAGTATTATACGGTCGGGCGTGTTCGACTGTACTTTTCTTTCTTGTTTTTTATTAAATTTAATTTTATAACTTAAATTTTATTACAGTCGTATTCAAATATTAATTTCGAATACAAGGAGAGTACGGGGTCTTTTACAGTCGGCTCGATCGACTGTAGCCTTTCTTACGTTTTTTTTTTAATCTTTATTGATTAATACTCGCGAAAATACTCTAAAACCACTCTGCGTAATAAATAAATAAATGAAATAAATCTTATATTGATATATCGATCAGCTTTACGATAGTATTCTTCTTCCTCAAGCAAAAACACACACATATGATCGTCGGCATTGAACAATTTTGTGGATGCAATAAAGGCAAATAGTGAATTTAATAAGTGAATACGCATCTTTTATTTGGTTCGTTTTCAACTATTTTGATTTCGAAAGAAGGGGGTGCAAAACAGTATCTCCTCAAAACATTGGTGACCCCGACGTGATTTAATTTTCTATTCTAAAAACATTGGTGACCCCGACGTGATTTAATTTTCTATTCTAAAGGCATTTTTTTTTTTATCTTGTTCTTTTTTTTGTGTTTCGATATTGCTTTTGCACCAAGTGTTCGTTCGGCATTTGCTAATGCAGATTAGGGCCAATCGATCCAAAATCTTTTCACGCTATATTATTCACAAAATCTTAAATAATATCCAATCTGCAATCGGTGCTGAACACAATTTCGGTACTGCAATGGCGGCGCAACACAAGTCTCATACAAACGGTGCACAACCAACAGTAATCGGTCTGTTCTTGTGTCTCTCTCTTCTCTTTGACTCTTTACGTACTGCAAGTACAGTCCCGCGTAATTCGGTGTGCTTTGAACTCTTATACCGAACGTCCGCAAACATGAACGACACTATAATTGAAGTAACTGCCACTGGCCGCGCTCCTTTGCCCCCAAGCGATCTTGACTTTCTGTAAGCAAAGTCAACAGGTATTAAGCGGCAACTTAAAGCGCTAAATGCATATCTATCTGATGAAATAGATTCCTTTAATGAATCAGATTTACATGTCCGACTGGATACCGCAGAGAGCATGAAAGCTGAATTTGAATCTGTTCAATCCAAGCTGGAGAGGTTAATTCTGATTCAGCTTTCCAGTGACATTAGAGCAGACTTCTCCAACCTATAATGAGAGTCTAAGTCAAAGATATCGCAGAGATTGGAAATAATTGGAAAGCCGCGGTCTAGCTGTGAAAATTCCGCAACACTCACAGATCCCCAATTAAACACAACTCAATCACACTTCCGCAGAACGCGCTTGCCTAAGCTGCAATTGCCTAAGTTCAGCGGCTGCTATTGGATTGGCCGGACTTTTATGCTATGTTCAGCACAGTGGTCGACAGCGATGAGGATCTCAGTAAGGTTGAAAAATTCCAGCACATGCGCGCTTACTTGGAAGGCGCTGCGCTAAACACGATAAAATCTTTGGAATCCTCTAATGCCAATTATGAAAAGTCGTTAGAGCTTCTTATTCAAAGACTCAACAATAAACTGCTTCATTTCCAGGCACACATTAGAGCTATTTTTGGTTTATCAGGTGTGGATCAGGATTTGTTTTGCGTGAATTGAGCGACGGAATTAGTTCTCATCTTCGAGCAATTGCTACCATGGCATCAATGGCTGAGCTTGCCGATGGATTGCTCATACACATCATCGGCCGCAAGCTGGATCAAACCACGCAGGAGAAGTGGCAAGAAGCCTTGCACACGGACGAACTACCCAAATGGGCTGATATGCCCAAATTTCTAAAAAAACGATGCCGAATGATGGAAAATGTGGAATGCGCAGTGAGCAAAAATGACAATCCGCAGGTGAACAAGCTTGCATTAAAGTTCTCCCGAAGCTCTCTCATTGCATCGACACAAATAGGAGTTGCAACATGTCCCTTTTGTAACGCAAACGAGCATTACCTTTCAAAATGCGCAAAAATCATCGTTTTAACGCCTCTTGCATGTCAAAAAGAAGCGAAGCGCATGCAACTTTGCCTTCGCAAAGGGCATGGCTTGCAGCAATTGCAAGCATTGCCATTATAAGCATCATTCGCTTCTGCATATGGGCGCCAACCCTTCTGTCATAAATGCTCCGATTTCTGCAGAGCAAGAACATTCAAGAATTCAGCACACACCAAATTCCTCCTCGCTTATTTCCACAGCAACAAATCGCTCTTCTGCAACCACCAAAAGTACGCCTGCAGATTATGTGCTACTACCAACCGCAATAGTTTGCGCCACGAATCGGTGTAGAGAACTCGTCCTATACCGCGCATTGTTGGATCTGCCATCGTTCACAGATGAGCCTTTAGCTGATATTGTGAAACGCTTTTGGGAAGTCGATAGTCTGCCTGGAGAAATGCCATTTGAAAAAGATGAGGATGCTCTGTGCGAGCAGCTGTTCAAGGAAGGCTGTACTAGATTAAATACAGGCCAATATTCGGTTCGGCTTCCAACCAAAACAAATGCTAATACGCTAGGTGACTCCTACCAGAGTGCTTTAAGACGTTTTAAAGCAGTGGAGGCCAAGCTTGAAAAGACCGCGCGATTGATGGAGCATTATTCAGCTTTCCTGCAGGAGTACATTGATCTTTACTTCTAAAAGGCGGTTTTCCAATACACAAGTGGTCCTTAAACCAGCGAGAAGCCCTCACTGGCAAATTGGAGAAAGATCAGGAGAAACTTATGAAGTTCCACGATGGATGCGATATCGCAAAAGCATTAGGTTTGGCTTGATGAACTGCTGTTAAATTTTGCCAATATCGCTCTAAGCGCACGAGGGACGAAAAGAAGCATTTTGTCAGCAATCGCCAAGTTCTACGACTCTTTGGGATAAATCGCTCCTATCATCACAAAAATGAAAATGTTCTTTCAGGCCATATGGAAGAAGAGTTTGGATTGGAATGAAAGCTTCCCGCAAGCTCTCTTCATTCTGCCTGGATTAAGATCATCGAGCAAATTTCTTTTGTCAGCAGCCACAGGTATCCGCGATATTTTATGCTTTGACGCAAAATGGGAAGTTCATTCATTCTTCGACGCAAGCATGGTCGCAGCATGCGTTTACATCCGTTCCGAGCTCTACGGACGATTCACGACAAGATTGCTATGTACAAAATCGAGAGTAGCTCCACTTAAAACGCTCACTATCCCAAAACTTGAGCTTTTAGCGGAGCTCCTGCTTTCGGAACTCCTTGTGAGCATCTCCCAAAGTTTACAGTTCAAATGTACATTTTATTGTTGGTCTAATTCAACGGTGGCGCTAGCCTGGATACGCGAAACACCATTAAATTTTAATGTTTTTGTATCCAACAGGGTCTCGCAGATTCAAGAGCGAACAAGGGGAATGATCTAGAAGCATGTTCCTTCGCAGATGAACCCAGCCGACATTCTATCAAGAGGATGCACACCGTCAGAGCTGTCTAACTGCAAACTTTGGCTTCAAGGTCCTGAATTTTTATAACACGTTAGCAGCGAGTGGCCACAAGGTTGACTAAAAGCGGCAACATCAGTCATCAACGATTGCGTTCGCTGATTCAGGCCCTAAATTGCGCGAGCATGTCATGGCATGCTTGCCACGAGACCGAGTGGAGCCAAGTGCCACGTTTCACGTCACTGGCATCATTTCTGTAGGCCATTTTACTTCAAATCGGAGTCAGAAACAGGTCACCGGTAAAATGCTACATCGTGTTTGTCTGCTCCGCTGCCAAGGCAACACATCTGGAGCTGGTCGAGGATTTATCTACTCCATCCTTTATCGCTGCGCTCAAACGATTCATCAGTCTTCAAAGCAAGCCGTATGCCGTTTGGTCCGACGACGCAACGAACTTCGTTCGGAGGGTTGTTGGAAGCTGCTGTTAAAGCAGCCAAATACCTTTTGTACCGCGTCGTTGGAAACTGCGTATTCAATTTTCATGACTTGCGTACTTTGGTATGCCAAATTTCTGCAATTTTAAATTTCCGACCGCTCTGTCCTGTTACAGATAATCCAAGTGACTTTTTGTGGGCCAAATCCAACGTCACCATAAATAAGTCTGACGTTACACTTGAAGATCTGATGCTTAAGTCGTTGGCAGCTTGTTTGCAGGATACAGCATGATTTTTTGAGAAGCTCGAGCTCTAGCTATCTATCCTTATTACAGGAAAAAAACAAGTAAGAAAAGTACAGTCGAACAAGCCCGACCGCATAATACTCTCTGCTTTTATTCCCAATTATAATGTCAAAATCAGTATCCGGATATTACAATAGATAGTTCTTGTATTAGAACACATTACAACAAACAAGTAAGAAAAGTACAGTCGAACGAGCCCGACCGTATAATACTCTCTGCTTTCATTCCCAATTATAATGTCAAAATCAGTATCAGGATATTACAATAGATAGTTCTTGTATTAGAACACATTACACCAAAAAAGACAATTTATAATCGAACATACATATGTTTGTGTTTATGCACATACAAATTCGTTTGACGTTATATGTATGCACATACATATGTATATATGTGTGTACGTATACTATTGGCGCCACACATGCATCAAAAGAGTTCGAATAAATGCTTGTATGTTTCTGTCGCGCTCGCACTCATGCATTGACTTAAATATTAAGTCTGTTGTTTATTGTTGGATTTTTATGCAACTTTCAGGATAGTTTGATATGATTTGTCTTCAAAGGAATCATAAATAACAATACTGTACGATAAAAAGAAACGGCATGCAACTCTAAATAGTTTTTTTTTCCTACGGAAAAAGGGGGCGTGGCAGCCAAAAATTTTAAATGGCAATGCATTTATACTGTCTCTAGGAACCTGCATACCAAAATTGGTGTTCCTAAGTGCCGTAGTTACTGAGATATTCGCTTTAAACATCTATTTTTTCCTAGGTATGTCTAGTTTTTTGCTCATTGTGGGCGCATGGGGCGTGGCATCAAAAAAAAAAAGATTCTTGTATTGACTGACTAAATATCGAGTCGATTGAGACCAAACTCGAATTTGTAGCTCTTACCATCTCTGAAATCTGTTTGTTCATACGGACGGACAGACAGACAGACAGACAGACGGCCATGGCTATATCGAATCGACTTGTGACGCTGATCAAGAATATATCTACTTTATGGGGCCTGCCACGCCTCCTTCTGTTTGTTACATACATTTGCACAAACCAAATATACTTTTGCAGAGACTATAAAAAGACAATTTATATATGAATATATGCTTTTATGTTTCTGTCGCGCTCGCACTCATGAATTGACTTAAATATTAACTTTAAAATCGGTAGCTCTATTGTTTTTATGAAACTCTCAGGATAAATCGATATGATTTATCTTCAAAGGGATCATAAATAACAAGAAAGAATGCTATAGTCGCCTCGCGACTTTAGAATACCCGTTACTCAGTTTCAATATGTAATTAAGAATGGGTAATGATAATAATATTAGTGCAATAGTTCAGGGGATGACTAATATAGCTTGGAAAACACAGAAAATTTTTACACAATTTTATGATCAGAGCATATTTTCGACCGAATGTCCCTATGGGAGCTATACGATATAGTAGTCCGATTTGAATCCAACTTGGTCAGCTTATGAACGCCATAGATATGAACATTTCATGTTAATTTGGTTCGGATAACCCTACTAACAAAAAAGTTTTCTTTACTAAAACATGCTAGTTTTACCTCCTTTTACCTTTATATAAACATAGAATGCCCTAATGTGGGCGTGTACAAAAACAAAAACAAACTTGTACTGCTTGGGCATTTTATCTTTCATTTGCGACCTCTCGGGTCTTTCTAGCTCTTATAGTTGCTGAGATCCTTTTGTTCATACAGACGGACGGACAGACGGACATGGCTATATCGACTCGGCTTGTGACGCTGATCAAGAATATATATACTTTATGGGGGTTGCCAGGCCTCCTTCTACCTGTTACATACATTTGCACAAACCCAATATACTCTTGCAGAGAGTATAATAAAGTGGAATTCTGCGCAGCCCAATCTGCAACTTGTCGATGTGGTTCTTCTAAAGGAGGAAAATCAACCCCTACTTAAATGGTCTCTTGGACGAGTCCATAGCACAATTCCTGGAGACGACGGAGTTGTGCGAGTCGCCATCGTGCAAACAAGCAATGGTCTGATCAGGAGAACCGTAAACAAAGACGCTGTTCTGCCGATCGTGACCACGTCTGTTAAAAGACTTCAGCTCCCAATGGGGGGAGGATGTTCGCAGCAGAACAACGTTAATCAACATTAAAGTTGTTATCAAACATTACAGTAACAGTTTCCTGTTAAGTGAGATCGTTATAATGCCCACACTGGATATATCTCTGACACTGTTAATCATTACCTCCTTTTACAAAAACTTAGTTCATTAGGTTTCCCCCCTTCCCTTCTTCTGTGGATATCATCATATCTTACAGGTAGGACCCAAAAAGTTTTGCTTAGATCAGCCATCTCCAAATTTGTTTTGGTTACTTCTGGAGTTCCCGAGCGTAGCCACCGAGGTCCCTTATTTTTTTATCTTCTTATTAACGACATTCCCTCTTCGCTTTCCCACTGTCGCATACTTGTGTATGCCGATGATGTGAAATTATTATTATCTTATATTAATCCTTCCGATCATATGCTACTACAAGATGATTTAAATTCAATGCATAACAAATCACTTGAACCTAAATTTTTCTAAATGCCTGTTTATGGCTAATCTTCTTTACACATCCCTTGTCCGGCCCATTCTTGAATAAGGCTCATGTGTCTGGTCACCTCAACATGCTCATACTCAAGTTCTAATTGAATCGGTGCAGAAGCAGTTTTTACTCTTCGCACTTAGAGGTCTTAATTGGGACACTAACCATCGCCTTCCTTCCTACGCCAATAGACTCTTGCTCCTGAAACTTCCTTCTCTTATAAATCGTAGAAAAGTTCTTGGAGCTATTTTCCTTCACAAACTTATAATTGGTGATATTTAATTTAATTTTACCTGATTTTTACTATTCCAATCAGGCCAACCAGGAACTTTATCAATTTACATCTTCCTACATGCACTACTGACTACGCTTTGCACAATCGTTTTCGGGTTTTGTGCGTTAATTATAATCAATACAATAGAATTATTGATACATCTCTCTTTTCTATCTTAAAGCTTCACATTATAGCCTACTCCGTTAAATCTCTGATTTTCAGGGGCAGTACGTTTTGCATCTTTGCCATTCATGCTTTCCCTTAAATCAGAAATCTTTCGTGACAATTTTGGCATAGATTTTTATTGATCTGGATGGGTTTTTCCGGGTTTTTCTCATCCCTTGCAGCAAATGTTGGATACATTTAATCATTTCATAAAATTAAAATTAATTTAATTTGAACTTTATTTACAATTTACATAACAAATTTACATTTACATTTTTCAGTTTTTATAAATTTTTATAATAAAATTATAGTCATTAATATAAGTTTAATTTTTTTTTAATACTCGCGACTCTAAAACCAGTCTGCGTAATAAATAAATAAATATAAATATATTGATATATCGATTAGCTTTACGATAGTATTCATCTTCCTCAAGCAAAAACCCACACATATGGTCTTCGGCATTGAAGGGATTCAAGGATGCAATAAAGGAAAATAGTGAATTCTAACCGTTTTAACCGGACACTGGCTTGTGGTTTCGACACACCCAAAGGCTATCTGTCGCTTCCCATGATTTCTGCAGATGTTGTGGAAACGGGGACGAAGACGAAACCGAGGGAGTTTCTTTAAATTCCAGCAGCCACTTGACCTAACCTTACCTTGAGGTGAAGGCTGTTAAAACACGTCCGGGCATACCCAAATAGCTCGTCATTTCTAATAGGATGGCGATGTATTGTTAGGTTGCTGTGCTCTTAACTGCTCTGACAATGGCAAATTTAGTAAACGCATCAACGATCATCAAAATATGCTCATATTTTTTCACACTTTTTGGGATTGGTTTAGCATTATCGTAGTGGTAAATTCCTTCATGCTTGCCTCCTGGTTGTTTGTTAAGAGCGCATTTAATACAGGACTTAATGTATTCTTTAACAATATTTCTTATTCTTAAGAACCAGAAAAACTGTAAAATACGACTTATAAACTTTTCAACACTCATAAGTCCTTCTTTGTCGTGACATTGTTGAAGCACATGAATTCGAAAAGAATCTACGTGTTTCATCTGTAAAGCTGCTCGATGTACTATTCCGATGTCGAGCACTTGTACTTTTAACCAATATCTAGCAATCCTACGAATCAACTCTCGATTTTCCATCGTAATACTAAGTGTACTACAATCAGTGACAACGATTAATTTCTTGCCGTATATGTAGTATTTGAATCCTTCTTATGACTCGACGACAGGTAACGCTTCCAGCTCACAGTTATGAAACTTTACCTCGTTGACGTTAGTAGATCTGCTAAAATATTCAACGGGCTTCTATTGGTCAACTTCCGTTGCATAAAGCTGATGTTCGGCATTAAGGCGATACCCAACAATTATTGGTTTTTATGACAATTTTTTATTCGTTGAATCCGCTTGACGTAGCAATTCACTGAGCGATGCGGAGATTATTGCGTTTTCAGCAATAAATTTGCGGAAGTATTTATTCAAGCCAAGGAACCTGCGCACATCGGTAACGTTTGTTTAATGAAATGTTTAATGCCTAACGAGTTTAACCCGTGTCCAAGGAATGTCATTGTTTCCTTAAAAAGTTTACCGGATTCGCTCCAGAATAGAATATCGTCCATGTAATATACAATAAAATATACTTTTTATTGACTCGACCTTGAATTTCTACCATCAGACGATAAAAAACAGCAGGAGCGTTCTTTAAGCCGAAGGTCATTCATTTAAATTCGAACAACCCTTCAGTTGTAATGCAAACTGTATATTTTTGACTTTCTGGTGACAAAGTAGTACCCGCTATTTAAGTCTAGAGGCGAAAAGTATTTATATCGCTTCCTGAAGACGTTCTTCGATATTTGGAATTGCGAAATGTTTTTTAATCAGCTTGTTAAGACGACGATAATCGATACAAATGCGATCGCTCCTATTGTTTATATAACCGGTACTCGTATCGTACAAGGGTATATTGTAGTCGTTGGAATTTATGTAAGAGGCAGAAGGAGGCGTCGCAGATAACATAAAGTATATACAGCAGCGAGCAAAAAAAAAGTAAAGGCTATTTTATATTTATTCAACATGTAGAAAATAGTGTTTTCTGTTCAAGATTTTGGGGTTTTTTTTCACACTTGTTTGTGGGGATGTAATTGTTTAGTTTCAAAAAAAAAAAAAACGAGAGATCCTTTATCCATATCCGAAAATATGACCTTATTCAGATAAAAATTCTTTTTCTTGACGAGCAATATAATAGTAGTGAATTTATTTAAGTTCAATTAAAGAACAATTTGGCACTTTTAGTAAAAGGATTAGCACTTTTAAGGAGCAATAGGCAGCGGTTTGCGGTCTACTTTAGTCTAACGATCTTATTTGTTTGTTGGATTGGCAGAAGATGTACTAGTCTTTATATAAGAACACTTAACTTTAATTAGGGGCTTACTGGGAGCCCGCGATGGTGACTTCATCAGTTCTACTCCTGCGTTCTTAAAGAAATTTTGCCCAACTTGCTGTGAATTTGGGAGCGTAGTCTTGTACAAATGATTTTCCGATGAATTGAAGGTATTCATCTCGATCTATAGCATCTTTGACAGAATATATAGACCCAGCACCTAAGTAAGTAAAGCATGTCCAGGCCATAACAGTGCGTTTAAAGATATTAATAATCTATGTATTGCATATGAGCACCTATTCCGGGTTTTTTGGTCATTAATCATACAGCCATGATCCCTTGCATAACAACAATTCAGTTTTGGACCCATCTGACCACTGTTTAATGGACTATTCCGCTACTGACCGATCCTAGCCAATTTTGGTGCTTTATAGAATACTCAGTTCGCTGGATTATGGGACCTTTTCGTATGTTATAAATAGTTAAGGTTTTTGAGAAATTAATAACTTCTCAATTGCAACATTTCTGTCGATCCATGATTTCACCCTTCCAGCATGGGTTTGTGAAATATAGATCCACTACCACTAACCTGTTAGAATTTACATCATTCACGCTGCAGGGTTTTGATAAAAAGTTGCAAACTGACGTCATTTACACAGATTTTAGTAAAGCTTTTGACTCCGTTAACCACAAGCTCTTAATACATAAACTTAATCTTTTGGGCTTTTTCTATAATTTTATTATTTGGATTTCGAATTACTTAATTTCTAGAACACAACAGGTTTTTTTTAAAGATTCATTATCGAAATTTGTTCAGGTTACTTCAGGCGTTCCGCAAGGAAGCCATCTCGGTCCTTTACTATTTATATTGTTCATTAATTATCTGCCATCTGCAGTCAGTCACTCTCGGGTGCTAATGTATGCCGACGACGTTAAACTTTGTGTCTCGGCTAATGAGTCTCTTCTTGGACCCAGATTACAATCTGATCTTTACAGTTTTCAAACCTGGTGTCAGACCAATTTATTAAATCTTAACTATAGTAAGTGTAACGTAATGTCCTTCAGTAGGCGACTCCCTTTTTTAAACAATTACATTTTGAATGACAATTCTCTTCAAAGAATTGAGTCGGTCACTGATTTGGGTATCCTTATGGATCCAAAGCTTAAGTTTGATAAGCATGTTTTATCAATTACTAATCGTGCTTTTGGCGTCCTGGGCTTTATAAAGCGCTGGTCGAAAGAATTTAACGATCCCTATTTAACAAAAACACTGTATACTTCCTTGGTACGTCCTATTCTTGAATATGGATCTTGTATTTGGTCTCCCCAATATAGGATTCATCAAGATAGAATATAATCTGTACAAAAACAATTCCTTCTTTTTGCCCTAAGGACCCTTAACTGGATCCCTAATATACGCCTGCCATCCTACCGTAGTAGACTTTTACTAATAAATCTTCCTTCTTTGTCTGATCGTAGGACAGTGCTCGGTGTAATTTTCTTACACAAACTAATCAATGGTGAAATTGATTCTTCTGAATTCATTAGTCAGATTAGTTTCGCTGTTCCGATCAGACCCACTAGAAACTTTCTTCCCCTCTCTCTTCAACCTTGTACTACTAACTTTGCTATACATAACCCTTTCCGGGTATTGTGTAGTAACTACAACAAACTATCTCGAGTTGTAGGTAGTTCTACTTCAATCCCTTTAATTAGAACTTCTCTTCTCTGTCACCTATCTAGATCTTAATTAATATAGTTTAAACTATTATATTATGTGTATTGTATTGTATTTTTATATATTGTAATTCGTTTTTAACAAATAAACTCGTTTCGCGTTTTCGTAGCCGTACGTTATGCGGTGTGCCCTCGGCCGGTTGGGCGGGAGGTGGCTGCATTGTCTGCAGGGTTCCGCGCGCTAACAAGCACGTTGCTTGGTGTTGCTGGACCACTTGAATGTACTGTCTCGTTAGTACATCAACGTCCATAAATAAATAATGTTCTATCAAAATTCGCGGTTGTGACCAAACCTTTAAAGACCCTTACAATACTTCTTGGGTCATCCCAGTGGATATCAAAGGATGAGCACTTATAAAACACGATCAAAATTTTTATAATTTCAACAACATTTATCGCGTTAGTTTCTTTCCTATATTAGGGATTGACAGTCAGGTTAGGGGGCACATTCATATTTTTGCCATTCTGGGCAAGTTCTGTCCTTGAAAGCGAGAATTTCGATAAAATCCTTTTTTTAAGAAACTCCTGAGCTCGAAGCGCAGGGCCGCCTTCATCCTGTCAAAGGACAGTGCGGATTGCACGCAGGAGACTGCGGAACTGATCGCCTGGGCAAAGGCGATCCTTTCCAATTTCCAGCTGGCCAAGGATAGCACCAAAAAGAAGGTCAGCAAAAGATAACGCTCTGCCGAAGGATAGACCTTTCAGACAAAGAGGTCGAAAGTGGTTCAATCGCCCTCCTTCGAGGACGTGGCCAGGAACAAGATCACCATAAGCGCCCTTAATAGAGGAGTCCCGGATGGACCTGTTCCTAAAGATAAATGGAAAATGAACTCCAGGATCGTTTTCTCGGCATTCTAAAAAACGGAGGAGCTCGGCCGAGCTGTGAGGACGCGGGGTGGTATCAGGTCGGAGTGAAAGGAATCGCCTGCCAGGATGACCATTCCGTTGATCTTTACAAAAAACGATAGCCTCTCTGGGTGAAGTTTACCCCGGTGCAAAGCTCGAGGCGGTAGACAGGCCCAATGTGCCCACCAATTCACAAGCTAGAGTTTGGGTCTCCGCCAAGCCAGCGGAACCTGAACGCATCCTCCGGCTTCCGCAGGTATGCAACCCCCAGCTTCCTACTGCCAAGTGGAAGGTGGTTAAAGTCGAGGAAGCGAATGGTCTGTCTGTCTTCTGCTTCTCCTAGCCAGGGGAGGAGCAGACATAGTCCTCATCCAGGAACCATTGATCCGTAAGGGTCGCATTTCTGATCTGAGAACTCCATTTTTCAAGCTCCACGCAGCTGAGGTAACAGGTAAAGCCCGTACTTGCATTCTATCTCGTAAAGATCTGCCAACAATTTTACTCCACAATTTTAGTAACGAAGATAACACTTCGATATGTCTCGAACTACCGGGTAACCCTGTAGTTCTCTGTTCGGCCTATATGGGACATGAACAGGACCATTCGCCTCCGAAGCTTCTTCGTGATACCGTAGGAGCATATGAAAGTAAGAAAACGGACTTACTTATCGCATGCGACACCAACGCTCACCATCATCAGTGGGGTAGGGGTGAGTCCATTTTTAGCTATATTCTCACCACTAACCTAGTCTTATGCAATAGGGGTTCCGAACCGACATTCATAATTAAAAACAGACAGAAGGTGCTTGACCTCACACTTGCCAGATGGAGGCAAATCGGGTACATCGTGGAAAGTTCTAAATGAACATTCCTTTTCGATCACAGGTACATTGAAACAATCATTTCTCTTGTTTTACCTCAACCCATTCCTTACCGTAACCTCAAAAAAACGGACTGGGACATCTTTTCCCGCCACTTGGAACGTTTGATCTCTCTGACTCCGCCGTTACCATTAATAGAGCCTCACATGTAGCATGTCCTTCCAGAAAAAGTGCAAGCCGGCCAAAACCTCCGTGGTGGAACCTCACTCTAGCCCAGCTCCGAACAAAATCGAGGAAGCTTTTTAACCAGGCTAAACGTCAAAACATAGAAGAGATTTGGTATTTATACAAAATATCTCTACTAAGCTATAAAAAAGAACTTCGGAAAGCCAAATAAAACTCCTGGCGTCACTTCTGTTCCGAAATTGAAAGTAATTCTGAGGCAGCCAGACTCAGAAAGATACTGATACACTCTACCCCTGTTCTGGGGTTCCTCAAAAAAGATGACAACTCCTGGACATCGTTAGGGGAGGAATCTCTCAACGCTCAAACAGTCAACCACGTCCTTCTCCGATCGAACAATCGCCTGGGGTAGGACCCCATTTAACTCTCATTAGCAAACAGAACATCCTGTGAGCAATAAAGAGTTTCAAACCTTTCAAATCGCCTGGACTAGAAGGTATTATCCCGGCACAACTTCTCCATGCTGGTGATCGAGCAACCTAACGGCCCCAGCTCATGTGTAAGGGAATATTCCTGTCGGATCTGATTCCCAAATCATGGCTCCGCTCCAAGGTTATCTTTATACCTAAAGCAGGCAAGCCTTCTCACTGCAATCCTAAGGACTTAAAACCAATAAGTCTATCATCCTTCCTGTTAAAAGTGCTTGAAAGACTGATCAGCTGGCACATTCAAGAGAAAATCACTCAATCTTGCTTCTCGGGCGCGCAGCATGCATGACGTAAAGGAAGATCGACTGAGTCTGCTCTACACAGCATCGTCTCAATAGCTGAGAAATCACTCTCATTGAAAGAGTACTCTCTAATCGCTTTCCTAGACATTGAAGGGGCTTTCAATAATATTTTACCAGATGCTATCACTGTGGTACTATCCTTTCTGGGCATGGAACCCCCTACAGTTAGACTCATCGACCAACTACTGAAGGGAAGGAAGGTGTCCTATCCCCACTACTATGGAACATAGCAGTCAATCAGTTGCTGATGGCCCTCGACAGTGGTGGATGCAGGATGCAGGATAGAACGAGTGAATCTCTTCGCTACCTATCTGAGTGGGTCACAAACAATGGACAAGGGGTCAATCCAAGCCAAACTGAACTAATTCTCTTTACTAACAAGTACAAAATACCGTCTCTCAGACTTCACACTCTTAAAGGAGAAGTTCTCAGACTCAGTGAGAATGACAAGAATCTAGGCATCTTTCTTGATAGAAAGTTAGACTGGAACGCCTAAATTGAGGACAGAGTGCGTAAGGCCTTTACATGCAGAAAGACCATCGGCCTAAAGAAAGATCCATCTCCCGCTGGCTCTACACAGCTATTATTCGTCCGATCCGCCTATATCGAGTAGTAGTCTGGTGGCCGGCTCTCAAAAAAAGGACTATCATGACTAAGCTGACTAAAATACAGAGACTTGATGGGCTATACACGCTATCCTCTATACTCCTCCCCTTGACATTATGGGTATGAAAACAGCCACCGTCTCTGCAATAAGAATGAGAAAGGCTCGCCTTTGGAAATCGCTCGGTACGTGCCACTTGCAAATTCTATCAAATCTCCCCTTTTCCGTAAATAGAACTGATTATTGCATATCAATGGAGTTTACCACTACCCCGTTTAAGGTCCTAATCCTATCAATGGAGTACTGGGTGAATGGCTTTCCACCCAAAATACCTCCCTTCACTTCCACACCGACGACTCTCGGATGAATGATAGAACCGGAGGGGGTATATTCTGTCCGGAGCTAGGGATCACCTTAGCCTTCAGACTACCCGACCACTGCAGTGTATTTCAGGCTGAAATATTTGCTATAAAAGAAGCGCTTACCACCACATCCCATATAGATGCAGAATCAGTATTCTATCTGACAGTCAGGCAACACTCAAATCACTCAGGTCTGTCTCTACTAACTCCTCAATCACACTCGAATGTCGCAAATCTCTCATGGAGATGACAGAACACCTCATCTGGGTCCCTGGTCACAGTGACATTGAGGGCAATCGAACTGCAGATAAACTCGCAAGGCTCGACACAGCCTCCACTTTCGATTCTGAGAGAGGACAAGTTTGCATGCCTCTAGTGACTTGCAGGCAAAACGTAATTAAACACTTCGAACGCCTAGCTGATCTTAAATGGGAAGCCACGTCCAGGTGAAGGGTCGCACGACTCACCTGGCCGTCTCGCTCGGCTAAACTTTCCTACAATCTCTGCCGCTTAACTCGGAAGGACTGCACTGCTGTTTTCCGCGTTCTAACCGGAAATTGGCTTGTGGGTCGACGCGCCCAAAGGCTATCTGTCGCCTTCTATGATTTCTGTAGAAGTTGCGGAAACAAGGAGGAGGACGAAACCGTCTTCCACCTCTTATGTCAATGCCCGGCTCTTAGCCATCTCCGTTATAGATAACTTGGAGCATACATTTTCAGTGAGCTATCAGAAATTTCTGTAATACCAGTCTTAGCCATCCCCTAAACTTTTGCACTAATATTATTATCATAGCCCGCAAATAATAATTGAGACGTTTTTTCTGTACGCCCAATCTCTGAACAGAAGCGAAAAAACTGAACAAATTTGCTCTCCCTCTGAGCAAGAGAGTTTTTATACCCGTTACTCGTAGGGTACAAGGGTATATTGTAGTCGTTGGAATGTATGTAACAGGCAGAAGACGGCGTGGCAGACCCCATAAAGTATATATATTCTTGATCAGCATCAACAGCCGAGTCGATATATGAACAAAAGGATCTCAGCAACTATAAGACCCGCGAGGTCGCAAATGAAAGATACAATTTGTAAGCAGTAAAAGTTTGTTTTTGGACACGCCCACTTTAGGGCGTTCTGTGTTCATATAAAGGTAAAAGCAGGTAAAAATAGCATGTTTTAGAATAGAAAACTTTTTTGTTAGGTACGTTATCCGAACCAAATTCACATAGGATGTACATATCTATGGCATACATAAGCTGAACAAGTTTGATCCAAATCGGACTACTATATCGTAAAGCTCCCATAGGAACAATCGGTCAAAAATTCGCTCTTAGAATGAATTTGTATGAACATTTTTTGTGTTTACCAAGCTATCTTAATGAAACTGACACAGAATATATTTATCAATAAAATAAACATACTGAACGAGTTTCATTCAAATTGGACTACTATATCGTATAACTCCCATAGAAACAATCTGTCAAAAATATGCTCTGATCATAAAAGTGTGGGAAATTTTTCTGTGTTTTCCAAGCTATCTTAGTCATCCCCTAAACTATTGCACTAATATTATTATCATTACCCATTCTTAATTACATATTGAAACTGAGTAACGGGTATCCTAAAATCGCGAGGCGACTATAGCATTCTTTCTTGTTTCTATTTTGCTTCTGCTTTAGCGTTGTTGTTGAGTACTTCGTGTTGAACTCTTTTAACGATTCTCTTTTCGGGGGTAATATAATTGTCTCTCGCGGGTTGAGACTCAGTAAGTGAGTAAATGACTGAATAAGTTAATTCAAAAAGTCTTGCAAACACTCTTGAAGGATTTTATTTAATAAATGGAACTTTGTCCAAGCCCGTGCGTGTTACCTCGGGGGTTCCTCAAAGTAGTCATCTTGGGCCTTTACTTTTTTCATTATTCATTAATGATTTGCCTTCAGAAATTGCTAGTTCTCGGGTTCTGATCTATGCCGATGATGTAAAACATGAATAACGGTCTACAAAGTGACCTCGACGCACTTCAAGCCTGCTGTAAAGTTAACGTTGTAAGGCGGCCTCTGAACTAACCGCCTTACATTGGTTTCTGTACATACATTTATAATTTTAAGTTTATAAGCACGCCAGTGAAGGCACCGTATTTGGAGGGTTGAACCCGTTAAGCTTAAGTTTTTATACTCTCTGCAAGAGTATATTGGGTTTGTTCTCGGGTTCTGATCTATGCCGATGATGTAAAACATGAATCACGGTCTACAAAGTGACCTCGACGCACTTCAAGCCTGCTGTAAAGTTAACGTTGTAAGGCGGCCTCTGAACTAACCGCCTTACATTGGTTTCTGTACATACATTTATAATTTTAAGTTTATAAGCACGCCAGTGAAGGCGCCGTATTTGGAGGGTTGAACCCGTTAAGCTTAAGTTTTTATACTCTCTGCAAGAGTATATTGGGTTTGTGCAAATGTATGTAACAGGCAGAAGGAGGCGTGGCAGACCCCATAAAGTATATATATTCTTGATCAGCGTCACAAGCCGAGTCGATATAGCCATGTCCGTCTGTCTGTCTGTCTGTCCGTATGAACAAACAGATTTCAGAGATGGTAAGAGCTACAAGTTCGAGTTTGATCTCTATCGACTCGATATTTAGTCAGTTAATACAAGAATCTTTTTCTTTTCGATGCCACGCACTATTCGCCCACAATGAGTAAAAAACCCGTCACACCTCGGACAAAATCTTTGTTTTTGGCGAATATCTCAGTAACTATGGCACCTAGGAATACCAATATTGGTACACGTGTTCCTAGAGACAGCATAAATGCAATGACATCAAAAGTTTTGGGCTGCCACGCCCCCTTTTTCCGCAAGAAATAAAAGAAAATTTCAAACTTGCATGCCGTTTTTAAAGCATTTATTCTTATCGTATAGTGTTGTTATTTATGATTCGTTTAAAGACGTATCATGTCAAACTCTCCTGAAAGTTTCATAAGAATCCGACCATAAACAAGAAATGAAGCAAAAAAGATATTATTCGAGATCAATGAGTGCGAGAGAGACAGCGCTGGTCATGCCGACCAATAGTATTCATACACACATATGTATGTGCATACATTTAACGTCAAACAAATTTGTATGTACATACAGACAAACACATATATGCTCGATTATGCTTAGCTTTTTTTTATACTCTCTGCAAGAGTATATTGGGTTTGTGCAAATGTATGTAACAGGCAGAAGGAGGCGTGGCAGACCCCATAAAGTATATATATTCTTGATCAGCATCACAAGCCGAGTCGATATAACCATGTCCGTCTGTCTGTCTGTCCGTCCGTATGAACAAACAGATTTCAGAGATGGTAAGAGCTACAAGTTCGAGTTTGGTCTCAATCGACTCGATATTTAGTCAGTCAATACAAGAATCTTTTTTTTTTTCGATGCCACGCCTCATTCGCCCACAATGAGTAAAAAACCCGTCACACCTCGGAAAAAATCTATGTTTTCGGCCAATATCTTAGTAACTATAGCACCTAGGAATACCAATTTTGGTACACGTGTTCCTAAAGACCGCATAAATGCAATGACATCAAACGTTTTGGGCTGCCACGCCCCCTTTTTCCGCAAGAAATAAAAGAAATTTACAAACTTGCATGCCGCTTTTAAAGCATTTATTTTTATCGTACAGTGTTGTTATTTATGATTCGTTTGAAGACGTATCATGTCAAACTCTCTCGAAAGTTTTGTAAGAATCCGACCATAAACAAGAAAGAAATGAAGCAACAAAGATTTTATTCGAGAGCAATGAGTGCGAGAAGGACAGCGCTAGTCGTGCCGACCAATAGTATTCATACACAAATATGTATGTGCATACATTTAACGTTAAACGAATTTGTATGTACATACAGACAAACACATATATGTTCGATTATGCTTAGCTTTTTATTTTGTTTTAACGTGTTCTAATGCAAGAACTATCTAAAATTGCAGCTTGTCAACTTTAAATTGCGAAAGAAAGTTTAAGTAAAGTGATAAAACAGAAATTAATGACACGCCCACTATATACTGCATCTCTCTCACTCTTTCTCTATCTCTCTGCCGTCGAATTTCTTAAAGCTACTGATTACCATATATTTTAGTAAACTCATAATTGTACAGACACTTACATAATTTACAGAAGCTGACACAGATACAGATAATGTAGTAGATACTGCAGACATATAAGTGAAACAATTAGCGCGTTAATAAGAATTGGAGCAAATCGTGAAATACGCAGTCATAACAATATGAACACGCACATACAGATATATGTACATACACCACCACCTGTATGCTCGCACACATGCATATACATATAATAACGTAGTTAAAATGTCCGGTATTTAAAAAAATATAATTTTATTTCACAACACGATACTACGGATATCCATTTTTGGAGTAAATTGGATTGATTTCCAAATTCTGTCCTTTTATTGGGCATATAAAGTAAAGTAGTATGATTGTTATAATTAAAGTTGTTAAATTATGAGGGGTTATCATCGTGATTCGGGTTATTGGTTGATCTGGAATTATCGTATTTACTTTTATTAGTTACTTTTTTCTTTTTATATTTTGATTTATAATGTGTTATCTTTCTACCTCTGTTAACTTCTTCATAATGTTTATCATCTATCTGTGTTATGTTTCCTGTTTGCTTAAAATGGTTTGTGGATTTAGATCTTACTAATGGTGATTCTCTATATCTAGTGTCTATTTCGAATTCGGTTCTTTTTTCATTAAGCCTTTCTATTTTGCTTTTCTTATTTAGCTGTGTATCATACTCAGGAGTTCCTGCGTAGATGAAAATATCCGCTGGTGTTCTACCATTCGTATTATGTTTAGTTTTATGATTATAAGTATAAAGTATTACTTCGAATTTAGTAAGTTTATCTTCTTGATTTGTGTCAGAATTGACAATTCTTAATTTTTCAATGTCTGAAATGCCGTTTTTACTAGTTGTTATGGATATATTTAAGTCTTCTGATTTTAACCAAATTTGTAGTGCGGAGCACAAGAAAGCTGAGTCTTTATCTGCTTTTATTTCAATTGGTTTTCCCATGTCATTAAATACTTTTAAAAGGGCTCTTTTGGCTTCTAACCAATCTCGACCGTTTACTTCTATTAAAGTTGCGTATTTGGAATATAAGTCTATACAGGATAGAAATTGTTTGTTGTCTACCATATAAAAATCAATGACATATTTTTCTCTAGGATTATCGATTTCTGGAGTTAATTCAAAAGCTAATTTAGTGTTTCTATGTTCTGTTTTTGTTATATTGCAAACTTTGCATTCATTAATTATATTCTGAATAAGGTTTTGGTAATCTGGATAATAATAGCTTTCTTTAAATTATAATGTCATTTTCTCTATTCCTGGATGTAGTAACTTTTGGTGTGTATTAATTATGTATTCCTTAAATTCGGCGTAAGTTTGGAGGTCTATTAGTTTATTAGTTGATCTCATAATTTTTGTTATGTTATTAGGACTTATTATTTCAACGAAAGCATTCTGGAAAGTAAGAAAGTCGGCTTCGTTGCTAAAGTATACAACACTTTTTTTTTAACATAAGTATTCTTTTATTAATTCTTTGGCATGATTGTGTCATTTCGACATAATTTATTAAAAATTTTTGTTTTATGAAAGTAGTTAGTGACGTTTACGTTATTTGAGGTACTTTTTTCAAATTCTATTTGTCTTTTAAAATAATTAATTGGTCTTTCTGTCAGTGAAATGTGATTTTGGTTGTCTTCTTGAGCGCTATGAATTGTTGCTGCTGTTACGTCAAATGTTTCTCCTAACAAGTTTTCTTCAATTTTTATTCTGGATAAAGCATCTGCGACATAGTTCTCTTTGCCTGGTACATATTTAATATGATAATCAAATTCATTTAATTTAATTTTCCAGCGTTGTAATTTCATATTAGGTTCTTTAATATTATTAAGCCAAACAAGTGGTTTGTGATCACTGAGGATCTCGAATTTTCAACCGTAGAGATAAGATCGGAAATATTTAGTTGCCCAAACGATGCCTAAAAGTTCTTTTTCGATTGCTGCATAATTAATTTCATGTTCATTTAAAGTTCTACTTGCGAAACAAATAGGTTTTTGATTTTAAGACAGAACAGCCCCAATGGCTATGTTGCTGGCATCAGTTGTGAGACAAAATGGTTTATCGAAATTTGGATAAATTAATATTGGATCGGACGTCTTTTTTAATTTTTCATTTTTCAAAAGCAGAAATGTAGTTTGGTTCATTGGTATTTATAATTGCACCTTTCTTTAATTTGAAAGTCATTGGCTTTACAACGTGTGCGAAGTTAGGAATGAATTTTCTGTAATATCCACAAAGACCTAAAAATGATTTTATTTCTTTGGGTGTTTTTGGTATTGGAAAATTTTGTATGGCAGAGATTTTTGTTGGATTTGCTTTGATTCCTTCTGTTGTTATTATGTGCCCAAGGAATTCAGTCTCTTTTTTCATAAATTCACATTTGTCTAATTGCAATTTCAAATTAGCTTCACGCAGTTTTGCGAATACCCTTTTTAATGATAATAGATGTTCTTCCAATGAAGTGGAATACACTATTATGTCATCCATGTATACTAAACAATCTTTATAAATAAGATCTTCTAATAGATTGTTCATGCAACGTTGAAATGTTGCTGGGGCGTTTTTCAATCCAAAAGGCATTCGAATGTATTCGTAATGTCCATTTTTTGTTGAAAAAGCTGTTTTTGGTATACTGAGTGGGTCCATTTGTATCTGATGAAATCCTTTCGCAAGGTCAATTGTGGTAAAATACTGACATTTTCCAAGTTTGTCTAGTATATCATCCATGACTGGAATAGGATATTTATCATCGATTGTTATTTCATTTAAGTTTCGATAGTCAATTACTATACGAAACTTTTCTTTACCTGATGCATCACGTTTCTTTGGCACAATCCAAATTGGTGAGCAATAAGGCGAGTTTTATTTGCGAATTATACCTTGTTCGATCATTTCTTTTATTTGTCTATCGACTTCTGCGTCGAATGTTTGCGCATACTTGTATGGACGCTTTTGAATTGGGTCTTCGTGTTTAGTTTGAATGACATGCTTAATTGTACTGGTAAAAGTCAAATTTTCACTTTCTTTGTACTGAATGTCACTAAACTCGAAAAGAATTTTGGCTAATTTGGATTTTTCTTCATCGATAAGATGTTCTAGTCGGAATTGGTTTGTTTCATTTAGTTCATTGTTTATAGCATAATTAACGGCTATATCGTTTGTTTTGGGCGGATCAAGGCATTGAAATACGGTCTTGTCCTTGACAGATTCCTCACGATCATATCTCATTTCAAATGGATGCTCGTTTAGTATAACTGTTTTTTGTTTGTAATCAATTTTTGCTTCACATGATTGTAGATATTCTCTACCTAGTAGAATATCGTAGTTATCAGAAAAGTTGTGTAAATAGAATATTTGGTTAGTAGGACAAAGTTTACTAGGGGCAAAAGATACGCAATTTTGTAATTGAACAATGCCATTTATTGTTTGCACATTTAATTAGTTAGATTGATGGACGAACCTGTGTCAATTACACAGTTAAAATGTTGTCCATTCATTACTAATCTGATGAAGGGATTTGTTCTTCTTGGTCCGAGGCTCCTTGATGAAAATTTTCAGATGTTTCCATCTTAGAGTGACCACTGGTACTTTCTCTCTGTCTCTTGACTGGAGGATTATGGGGTCTTTGGCTTTGGTTTTGGTAATTCATTTGGTTTTGTGATCTAGCTTGATCAAGACTTTGTTTGAATTCTTTATATAATGCTTGATTATTTTCAGCATTTTCTTTTGGTTTATTACTTGGCCCTGAATTGTTTGCATAATTAGGACTTGGATAATAATTTTGACTATTTCCCTTTCCACGATTCTCATTGTTTGTTTTATTCGGTTTTGAATTTTAAGTATTTTGATTGTTACGTTCTTGAAAATTGTTCTCATAAAGTCCTTCGCGTTGAGCGACTTGTTTAAGTTTTGAAACAGTTGTAATGTCATGTCTGGCTAAGGTCATGAATATTCTGTCGGGTAGTTTCCTAGTGATTACATCTTTAATAGTGTTATTCATTGCATTTGTGTACAATATTGTGTTTTGTGGAACATTTTCTAACATAAGTTTATTTGAAATTATAAAAGACTTATACTCTAGTTCTTCTACAAACTTACGGATACTATTATTATAATTGGTGTTGTATAGACGTCTTAGTAGTTCCTCGTATGGTGTTTGGGTCTTGAATTCGTAAATCAGGGCACTCCTCAGTTCTCCCCAGGTTGTCGCTGCTGTCAGTTGTGATACACGTTGGGCTGATCCAGATGTCTGCATTTCTATTGCTCCGAATAGAACACTGTGTTGTCTTACATCTTGGGTCGGGTAAAGTTGCATGATGAAATCAATTCTTCTTATGAATGCTGTGAGTTCCACAGTTCTCCCGTCGAAAATCGGCACTTGCCGTATTTGTCCCAAAGCTTGTTTTATCTCTGAGAGTTCCATTGTTGCAGTTGTTGTCTTTTTGTTTTCTTTTTTTTTTTTTTTTTTTTTTTTGTATTTAAATCAGTTTAATTTTTTTCACAAAATTTATTTTTTGTTTTTGATAGTCACTTCAGGTTTCGTTTGGTTTTGTTGGGTTGTAAGGATCTTACGTTTACAGGGATCAATTTAATGATGTGTAAAGCCCGGAAATAAGTCCTTTATGTACAGATGTTCAAAATAGTCCAAAGGATCTATTTATTAGCAGAACACTGTTTGGTGAATTGCAAGTTTTTTACGCGGTATTCTTAATATGGCAATTAGGTTCATGTGGCGGTCGCACTTTGATTGTGGGCCACGGTCACTAATTGGTTTGTTAAGTTTTAACACACGCGTTGATTCTTTTGCGGATATCAGAAAAATATTTTCCAAAATTGTAATGTTCTGAACCGGATCACTTTTTGCGGCAAACTCGCGTGCTCAATCCTAGAAAGTCACTTGGTCGTACAAGGATTTCTATTAGCGGATGTTATAAGGATATTTTCCGATATCCTACCGGCTGCGCCAATAACGTAGTTAGAAGGTCGGTTATTTAAAAAAATATAATTTTATTTCACAACACGATACTACGGAGTACAGATACAAATCTTAACTAACTTATGCTATGTTCTGGAGACGCTTAGCAAACCTTGGCTTTGAGCTTTTATTAATTGGACTTTAGACTTGTGGAGCTTTTGGCTCTTTAGTAAATAAAGGGGATCTCGATCTTGAAGAGATTGAGATTTAAGAGAGTTCTGTCGGCCAGGATTTGTGCAACGTCAGCAGTTTCAACCCCAATGGTGGGAATAGAGATTCTGGGGAATTGTTTATGATATTTGATAAGTTCGTGGGAAGCCAGAATTGTTATTGTCACCATTTAATTATTTTATAATGTTTACTTTAAATCTGTGGGAGAGGAATGTGTAACATAAACGGTAAGTGTGAGCTTATGTATGTGTATGGGTACATATGTGTCTACATATGTCACTATATATATGTATAGCGTGAACACAGTATGTGTACTAACAGCCAGAGTTAGGTTAGTGTATTGCGATATGACTCAAATGAATTTAGTGGAAAACTGTGTTTCAAATTATTTACAAAAAGTTAAGAATTTCAAAAATTGTCAAAGGATATCAGATTCGAATTGATGGCTCCGTGGTCGATATAAACAGTGAGCTTGTGAGCAAATTTTGTTTGTTCCAACAATTTTTTGTGTCAAGAAAAATTGCTCCAGTCCAGCTACAATATTTAAAATTAACGCACTACACATAATTCAAAATAGAAAGTTAAAACTAGAAAGAAAAGTATTGTCGAGCATGCCAAGCCGTTTAATACTCTCTGCATTTTATTCACGATTAAATTATTAAAAGCGTTATCCAGGTATTAAAATTTTTTGCAATAAAACAAGTTGAAACAAAAACAAGTAAGAAAAGTACAGTAGAACGAGCCCGACCGTATAATACTCTCTGCTTTTATTCCCAATTATACTGTTAAAATCATTATCCGGATATTACAATAGATAGTTCTTGTATTAGAAGACGTTACAACAAAAAAGACAATTTATAATCGAACATACATATGTTTGTCTGTATGCACATAAAAATTCGTTTGACGTTATATGTATGCACATACATATATGTGTGTATGTATACTATTGCCGCCACACATGCATCAAAAGAGTTCGAATGTATGCTTGAATGTTTCTGTCGCGCTCGCACTTATGCATTGACTTAAATATTAACTGTATAATCGGTAGTTCTGTTGTTTATGGTTGGATTTTTTTGCAACTTTCAGGATAGTTTGATATGATTTGTCTTCAAACGAATCATAAATAACAATACTGTACGATAAGAACAAATGCCTTTAAAACGGCATTCAAGTTTAAAAAAGTTTTTTTTCCTACGGAAAAAGGGGGCGTGGCAGCCAAAAATTTTAAATGGTGATGTATTTATGCTGTCTTTAGGAAAATGCGTACCAAAATTGGTATTCCTAAGTGCCGTAGGTACTGAGATATTCGCTTAAAACATCTATTTTTTCCGAGGTATGTCTAATTTTTTGCTCATTGTGGGCGAATGAGGCGGGGCATCAAAAAAAAAAAAAAGATTCTTGTATTGACTGACTAAATATCGAGTCGATAGAGACCAAACTCGAATTTGTAGCTCTTACATTTCTGAAATCTCTGCGTTCATACGGACGGAAAGACGGTTAAGGCTTCTTTGAACGAATGGAATATACTCTCGCAGGGTATAAACAAGTAATAAAGGCTACATTCGAGCTATCCGACTGTAAAAGACCCCGTAATTGTTTTAGTGCGAATTTTTCTATAAAATTATACAATTTTCGACCAATTTGTTCAATGGAAGCTATAGGCTATAGTTGCCTGATCCGGATCAAACTTGATGAGGATAAATTTGATCGCGATAACTGTAATAGTTTACAAGTAACGGTGTTATGAAAATAGTTTTTTACAATTTACGTGGGCGGTAATGGGCGTGGCAAAAATTTAAAATAAACTTGATCTGCTCGCGGAGTTGACAGACTTTCATTCCAAACTTGGTGGCTCTAGCTCTTATAGTTTCTGAGATCTAAGTATTAATACGGACGAACAGACAGACGAACATCGCTATATCGACTCGGCTGTTGATGCTGATCAAGAATATATATACTTTATGGGGTCAGAAAAGCTTACCTCTGCCTGTTACGCACATTTCGATTCTGTTAAACTTAATAGACCCCAGTACTCATTTTCAGTAAGGGGTTTAATGACATCGTAACGTCAAGTTTAATCTAATCTCGTCACAAACACGAATTGACAAGTGTATGTAAGCGCGTGTATCGGTTTGATTGTGTTTATAAGTGTGTGTGTGTGTGGGTGTGTATGTGTGTGTGAGTCGATTACTTGACTTTTACATGTAAGATTGCATTCACTTTTTGGTATTGGCGCGCGAGTTCTTGTTGTTGTTTTTATTGTAAACTAATAACAAATAACCATAGAGCACATAGATGCGTCAAACGCAAGATTTTTTGAAAGCTAACGCTAGCCTACTCAGGAATTACAAATGGGGCGAACCATAACTCTTTTTATACTCTCTGCAAGAGTATATTGGTTTTGTGCAAATGTATGTAACAGACAGAAGGAGGCGTGGCAGACCCCATAAAGTACATATATTCTTGATCAGCGTCACAAGCCGAGTCGATATAGCCATGTCCGTCTGTCCGTCTGTCTGTCTGTCTGTCCGTATGAACACACAGATTTCAGAGATGGTAAAAGCTACAAATTCGAGTTTGGTCTCTATCGACTCGATATTTAGTCAGTCAATACAAGAATCTTTTTTTTTTTTGATGCCACGCCCCATTTGCCCACAATGAGCAAAAAACTAGACATACCTCGGAAAAAATAGATGTTTAAAACGAATATCTCAGTAACTACGGCACTTAGGAATACCAATTTCGGTACGCATTTTCCCAAAGACAGCATGAATACATTACCATTTAAAATTTTTAGCTGCCACGCCGCCTTTTTCCGTAGGAAAAAAAACTTTTTAAACTTGCATGCCGTTTTAAGGGGGATACACTGGTTGCAAAGCCTATATGAAGGCCTTTTTTGAGGCTTTTTTGACAAAGAACTACACAACTTTATTGGTCGAGCAATATATCAAATTAAAGAACACATCTTGAAGAATCACGAGAAATCGTTATGTGGCAAATAGCCGTCAAAGAATCAAAATTTTTAAATTAAGGTTTTCCGGTGTCCAAAATTGCGGTGAAATGGATCAGCTGAAAAACAAAATTTTGATGAATATAGTTAAAAATATGTATAATATAGTCTTTAATCGAAGGATTGGAAAAAATTTTCAAAATTAATAAAATGGTGGACGGTCAAATGAGTATTATAAAATTCAAAAAGATCGGTCCGCTAGTTTTCGAGGAATTTTGGACACCGATTTTCAAAAGCCGTTTCGAGAAAAACGCGCTGAAAGGCAGACAAGACAGTGGACTTTAGAACAAATTCTTTTCTTTAATCGCTCATATCTCAGCCAATTTTTTTCGGATTGACTTGAAATTTTCAGGGCGTGTTCTAAAATAATTATACTTTAAGATAATCCAAAAAAAAATTCGATTTTTCCAAAGGTACAACCAGTGTTTCCCCCTTAAAGGCATTAGTTCTTATTACTGTACGATATTGTTATTTATGATTCCTTTGAAGACAAGTCATATCAAACTACGCTGAAAGTTGCATAAAAATCCAACAACAAACAACACAGCTACCGATTATAAAGTTAATATTTAGCGTCAGACACATATAAGCATATATTCGAACTCTTTTGATGCATGTGTGGCGGCAATAGTATACATACACACATATATACATATATATGTTCAGTCGAACGAGTCCGACCGTATAATACTCTCTGCTTTTATTCCCAATTATAATGTCAAAATCAGTATCAGGATATTACAATAGATAGTTCTTGTATTAGAACACGTTACAATAAAAAAGACAATTTATAATCGAACATACATATGTTTGTCTGTATGCACATACAAATTGGTTTGACGTATGCACATACATATGTATATATGTGTGTATGTATACTATTGCCGCCACACATGCATTAAAAGAGTTTGAATATATGCTTGTATGTTTCTGTCGCGCTCGCACTCATGCATTGACTTATTTATTAACTTTATAATCGGTAGCTTTGTTGTTTATTGTTGGATTTTTATGCAACTTTCAGGATAGTCTGATATGATTTGTATTCAAAGGAATCATAAATAACAATCCTGTACGATAAAAAAAATGCCTTTAAAAAGTTTTTTTTTCTTACGGAGAAAGGGGGCGTGGCAGATCAATGCGTTTGTGTTGTCTCTAGGAATATGCGTACCAAAATTGGTATTCCTAAGTGCCATAGTTACTGAGATATTCGCCGAAAACATCTATTTTTTCGGAGTCTAGTCTAGTCTTTTGCTCATTGTAGGCAAATGGGGCGTGGCCCTAAAAAAAAAAGATTCTTGTATTGACTGACTAAATATCGAGTCGATAGAGACCAAACTCGAATTTGTAGCTCTTACCATCTCTGAAATCTGTTTGTTCATACGGAGGGACAGACGGACATAGCTATATCGACTCGGCTTGTGATGCTGATCAAGAATATATATACTTTATGGGGTCTGCCACGCCTCCTTCTGCCTGTTACATACATTTGCATAAACCCAATATACTCTTGCAGAGAGTATTAAAATATTATAATTTGTCATCCCACACATGACAAAAACGTAAAGTTGATCAAATTAAAATAATAAAAACACACAAAAAATCTATTAGTAAGAGAAAGAGAGGGAGAGAGAGACTTATTTGGCTTACATAAAACTTAGCACACATATTTAATAAACTGATAAGTTCTTACGTATAAAGAGTTACAGAACCTATAACTTACATATTTATAAAAATACATTACTACAATTATTGATAAATAATCGTGTTATTTCCGATTCAAACTAAGACATTTATTTAGACATTTTTTAATCCCTTAATCCCGTTTAATTACTGTCCGACAGCCTAGCAGGTTTATTTAATGATGTCATTTAGAGCATTAAATCCTAATGATCTCAGACACGAATGATTCGATTCCGCAACTAATTGAAGACTGCTAGTTTTTTTTTAAAAATCAATTCTTTTGTAGGAACCTGAGACTCTGCCAAACAATGCAAAAATAAATTACAGTCAAGTAAGGATTGGAAGCGCAAGTCGTGATGCTTGAAAACAAATCAATAAAATGTCTGGAGGAGAGTGGACATGAAAAGGAAAAGGGCTGCGGTAATGTCATTGGTAGTCTACAAAGTTAACGGTTGAATGCTTAATTGAGTTAATTATTATGGTGCAGTGGCACTATAAAATGTTGAGCGCCGCACAATACAACGAATCAATGTGTGTCGTTGTAATGCGCGGCGTATGCGTAATGTCAACAATGGCGAGTGAATACACCTTAAAGTCCTTTACTAAAATGACGGAGCCACTCCTATGCCATTTCAGCCGTTGTTAACCTTATGTTTATCCTTTAACAAAAGACATTATAGCAAGTGGACGTTCGTTATCATTCAACCATTCAACCATTATTTCTTATACTTTATTCGCTTCAATATATTTAATTTCTGCTTCTGATGCTAAATTTGATTAGTTGCGATTATATGTACATCTACAAAATGGTGCTGTGAAAATGGTTTATCACAAAATTTTAGGGGTGGTAGGGTTCGGGACAAAAATGTTAAATTAACTTAATCTGTCTGACTTTCATCCTAAATTTTGTGTCTCTGAGTCTGAGAGATCCAGTTGTTCGCACAGACAGATGATCAGGCGGACATCGCAATATCGACTCGGCTGTTGATGCAGATCAAGAATATATATACTTTATGAGGTTGAAAAAGCCTCATTCTACCTGTTATGAATATGTCTAGCAATGTGGACAATTTTTGTATATCAACTTCAATGAAAAGCTCACCACCGGCGCTTTTCTAGTTGCGATAATCTGCTAAACAATCGCAACACCGAGGGTGACATACGAAGCTTCGCGCAACGTTGGCAGACGCAATGATGGAAAACTGGCAGGTGGATAAAAAGAAAACTTAAGCAAAATTAAATGAAAATGCAAATTCTATCGCTCTAGTGTCTGATATGTTTTAGATATAATATTGAGTTCGGTAATAAATGTTTCAGCTTTATGTATTTGTGCAAAATACATATTTACTGTAAATTTTAAATCGATAATCATATGCCCATAAACTAACGAAAAGAGTTTTGTAACTACATTGAGTCATTTGAGCTTTTGCCAAACACTTCTTGGCAACTCTAACAGTAGTATCAGATTATAAACACTTAGTCCAACTGAGTTGCCTATATATTTGATTTGTTTAACAGTTTTTACTGTATTTGAAAAGCATTTGCTGTTGCTTTTTGTGTTGTGTTGCTGTAGAGTGTTCAGTGTACACTTTGCACTACATATGTACATTGATTTTTTTGTTTTTGTTGTTACTGTAACTTAACTGTCATTTACATTTCAGTGTTTGCTTCATTGTTTTCCATTCTCGAGCTTTTGCTGCTTTTTCTGTGAATAACAAGTAAAAAAGGCTACAGTCGAGCGAGCCGACTGTAAAAGACCCCGTACTCTAGTGAGAATTTTTCCATACAAATGTTCCATTTTCGATCGATTTGTCCTATGGGAGCTTTAGGCTATAGTTGACCAATCCGGATTTAACTTGGTGGAGATAGGTATAATGGTTTCATACACATAATGTGCAAATCGTCATGATAGCTCGACTAATACTACATGTCACCATACAAATGTCCCATTTTTGACCGATTTGTCCTATAGGAGCTATAGACTATAGTTGTCAGATCTGGACCAAACTTGTTGAGGATAGTTAAAATTGTATAATTGGTCACGATAGCTCCGATAGTTTGCAAGTTGCAGTGTAATGAAAATAGTTTTTTACAATCGGGGGCGTGGCAAACATTTGAAATTAACTTAACCTGCCTGACATATAGAATGACTTTCTTTCCGAATTTGGTGGCATTTTTACAATTTGCGGGGGCGGTAGGGGGCGTGGCAAAAATTTTAAATAAACTTAACCTGCCCTGACTTTAATTCCGAATTTGGTGGTTCTAGCTTTTGTAGTTTAAAAGATCCAGGTGTTCATATGGACGGACCGACAGACAGACGGATTTTGCTATATTGTCTCGGCTGTTGATGCTGATCAAGAATATATATACTTTATGGGGTCGGCCACGCCTCCTTTTGCCTGTTACGCACATTTCGCTTCTGACAAACTTAATAGACCCCTCTACTCTTTTTTAAAGAGTACGGGGTCTTAAAATCGAAATCAATAAAATGAAAATTGATGCCTTCAGCCGTAAAGTAAAACGGAAATTGAAATTTGGTTAAATGTATGTGTGAATAAGATAGAGAGTGAGTGAGAAGAACAATGCCTTCTGAAACTATAGCTGGTGCATTTCGCCAGTTCTTAGGGTCGATTTCTGAGACGAATTAATAGCCCGCCCTGTATTTAATGGCTCAATCGCTTGCGACACTTCTCGACCCATTTTAATGAAATATTTGTATACGATTACCATTTGGATTGAACGCAAGGGTCACTAGCTCATCAGAAAAGTTTTTATTTACCATTAGTTAAGTAATTCCTGTTAATTATGTTCAATTAAATAGCAATCACTCATCGCCGCTGTAAACTTTTAGCTCTGTCAACGCGTACAAACTTGGCCAACATAAAAATTATTAGCCCTAACCATAGAACACATAGATGCGTCAAACGCAAGATTTTTTGAAAGCAATCGCTAGCCTACTCATGGTCCATGAGTCATGGACCCCCAGAGAGCTTCGGCAAAAAGACGAACGTCATAGCGCCCGGCAGAGCCGATCGCCTCTCAGCAATTTCAACGCCAGTGCTGTTTTACAATGTCAAATGCGGGAAAAATTTCAATCTGGCTGCTGGCTGGAAATTTGGCTTTCACAAAAGTTGAAATGGCTTTTTTCTAGCTTTTATCAAATTTCTGGCAACTCTCGGCAATTTTTAAAACATGAAAACTTTTTAAATCGATAGTCGAAAAAATTTCTGTTATCGATACAACTTTGTCAGCATTAATTATACCTTCCCACCACTAGAAAAGAATTTCACAGCTTGTGAATTACATTGCGCAGGAATAGTTACAAAAAATTGTTCAGGCAAATGAACATCATTAAGTCAAAATTGAGGAACTCAATGTATATTTATACCCTCAACTCAATTTTGCACATTGGGTAAAAAAATATATAAAGATTAGGCAAATTAATATTTACAGGTATGGATTGCGATTGGCAAATAAATGTTGCCACAATTTTGAGGTGCCTGCAAAGTACTTAAATAAAATAGATACAAACGAAACGTACAGTTCCGAGGGGGACAATATTACAGGTCTTCGCGACTGTCTTCAATTGTTAACAGTTTAAAATAAGAACAAACATAAATTTGGTTCAAAACAAATTTGTTTTTATACTCTCTGCAAGAGTATATTGGGTTTGTGCAAATGTATGTAACAGGCAGAAAGAGGCGTGGCAGACCCCATAAAGTATATATATTCTTGATCAGCATCACAAGCCGAGTCGATATAGCAATGTCTGTCTGTCCGTCCGTTCGTCTGCAGCGCCATTAAAATTTTTTTTGCTGCCACTCCCCCTTTTTCCACAAAAAAAAAAAAATTTTTTTAAGGCATTTGTCCTCATTGCACAGTGTTGTAATTTAAGATTCGTTTAAAGACAAATTATATCAAACTACCCTAAAAGTTGCATAAAAATCCAACTATAAACAACTGAGCAATTAGGTAACAAAGTGTCACTTGAAGCGCATTGTCAATGCACGTGGTTGAAAGAAAAGAGATAACTGTATGTTTATACATACATTAGCCGCAGTAGTTTGCAAAGAGAGCGTGGTCCGGGTGGGCCACGCACTTGTTTGTAAACACAAGACCTGCGGTTCGAACCCCGGCACAGACTCAGAAATTAAATTTTTTTTTTTTAATTTTATAATTTAGCACTATTATATCTTAATGAAAATAATCGGAGCCGTCTCACAAGGAGGGATTTGTGCAACTAGTAGTGTTGCGGCGTGATCTGCAACTTGCGTATAAGTTCGCAGGTTCAATTCCCGACAGTGGAATTTATTAATATACTTTTTTAAATTTCAAACAAAAATGTAAATGAAGAATTTTAACTGGTGCAACAGGCAATGATCTGCGGTTCGAACCCGGCACAGACCCAGAAATTTAATTATTTTTTTAATTTTTAAATAACTACATTATTATATATAAATGAAAATAATCAAATTTCTGCATGGTGTGGTGTAACTAGTAGGGTTGCAGCATGATATGGAACTTGCGTCAGTAAGCGCGGGTTCGAGTCTCATCAGTGACCGAATCAAATTTTTTTTTTAAATTTAATTTTAAAACTTAAATTTTAAATTACAACCGTATTCAAATATTAATTTCGAATACAAGGAGAGTACGGGGTCTTTTACAGTCGGCGCGTTCGACTGTAGCCTTTCTTACTTGTTTATTTTATATATATTTTTTTTATATGTAAATGAAAATAATCGGGTTGATGTCAAATGTATGGAGTGGCGCAACTATTAGGGTTGCAGCATGTTCTGGAATCTGAGTCTGATAGCGCGGGTTCGTTCCCATCAGTGACTTAATATAAAATTTTTTTTTTTAATTTAATTTTAAAACTTAAATTTTAAATTACAGTCGTATTCAAATATTAATTTCGAATACAAGGAGAGGACGGGGTCGGCGCGCTCGACTGTAGCCTTTCTAACTTGTTTATAACAGCATTTTAAAAATACTTTTAAATTAAATTTTGCCAAGGGCCGTGAGGCGCTGGGCAGATTTTGCCGCAACCAGCTGGGCTTGCAGATCCAAAGGTGGAACCGCTTGTTAGGGTACTTCGAAGCGGTCCTGTGATACAGAGAAGCGCCTGTCTTTGTACCATTTCCATGCGGCCTAGGTATGTTTTCTTTTCAGTTGCCTGCCACCAGACTAGAACCCCATAGAGCAGTGTAGGACGCACAATCGCAATGCAGATCCAGTGCATTAGGCGGGGTGAAAGGCCCCATGTGCAGCTGAGCATCTTCTTGGATGCAGACAGCGCTGTGGTTGCCCTTTTCATCCTTTCTTCAACATTGCACCTCCACGTGAGCTTACTGTCCAATACCGTCCCCATGTATCTTACTTGAGAGTTTGGCTCTAATCGGACGACGTTTAGTGTCGGGGAGATCCATTGCGGTACCTTGTACTTTTTTGTGAAGAGGATGAGGTCGGTCTTGTCAGCATTGATGTGCACACCGGCACTGTCTGACCATCTGCATATCTCCCTGAGTGTCCTACCCATGATTGAGCTGAGTGTTGACGGGCAGACTCCCGTAATAATTATGCTTATGTCGTCCGCATAAGGGGTTAATTTTTGGGCCTCCTTATCAAATCTCTTAATTAATTCGTCTACTACTAGGTTCCACAGCAGTGGTGAAAGGACTCCACCTTGCGGGGTGCCCTTATTCACACCTCTAGTCACTGTGGCTGCTCCCCATTCCGACGGGACTCTCCTACAGCTTAGGAGATTGTATATCCAGTGTATTGAGTCCATTGACACTAGCCTCTCAACGATGTCTTCAGTCCTTACATTGTTGAACGCTCTCGTTACGTCTTCGAAGACTTCCAGTGCGTATTCCTGATGAAAGAAAGCTCTTTCGATGGAAGCTACTACCGAATGTAGTGCTGTTTTCACCGATTTCGCCTTGGTGTAGGCGTGCTGATTTGTGGACAGCTTTCCCCCTACACTGCTTCAAATGTGGAGGTCTAAAAGCATCCCCATTGTTTTTAGCAGGAAGGACGTCAAGCTTTCTTTCGGGCTGCTGTTGCATTTACCCGCTTTGGGTAGAAATGCTACTCTTGCTGTTCTCCAATCGATAGGGATGTGTCCTGTTATAAGGCATGCTCTGAAGATCTTGAGCAGCCATGGAATGATCACTTCCTTTGTGGTTGGAACAGAAGATCAAACAGGATCATCCATCCTAATGCTATATTTGTACTCTCTCAATAAGATCTTGCATTCGTCATACACTGATTCCTCACAAGACTGTTACTGTCTGAACATATCAATAAGATTCGTTCTCTGAGATGAGATCTGTGATTTCCACCATGGTAGTCTCGATCTATATCTCTCTATATCACGTGCTTACCTTTTTTCAACCGGCGCCCCTAACCAACTTCTTACTCGTCTGCTAAACTTTTCCCAGTTCGAATTCTGAGGTTTCCTAAATGAGTCGGTTTTTGGAGGGTTACTAAAGTTACACTCGAATTGTATCACCTTGTGGTTTGAGAAGGAGGGCGTTTCGAGGACCCTCCATTTCGCAATGCATGCGCCCGACACAAATATGAGGTCCAGTACATTGGAGGAGGTGGGACCTCTGATATTGGTGTCAGGTGATCCCCATACGCTATGGTTGGCGTTGGCGTCTGTTCCGATTATCAGTTGGGTTGCGGAGGAGACGGTCTCACTGGATAGTCTCTCTAGTTCTTTTGGGAGAGCTGAACTGTCATGTGCCATATAGCATGAGCGCTTCTTTCCGCTCTCCAGCAGAACTTTTGCCAGGTCGTCAGTACTATAATTAGACATTAGATAAGCGTGAATGCCTTTCCGTACTAGTACTGCGGCTCTTGTTTTGCTTACCGTAGCTGAGTGAAACGTATTGTAGTTCGGTGACCTTAGCCCCGCCACGACATTGCCTGACGCAATCCACGGCTCTTGAACTAAAGCCACGTCGGTGAAGGCGCCAGCATGCAGGACCGTTCAGTTGATTGTGGACACGTCCTTGTTCTGAAGCTGCAGCAGCTTCAGCGCCTGGTCTCCATTGACGGGGATGGGGAAGAGTACCTTCGCTTTCGGCTTCGAAAGGATATTATCCCTGTCTACCACCTCCAGTTTGGCCCCCTCCCACACCTCACCTATCATGGAGACCGATTGCCTCAGCCAGCTGAGCATTGGATCATCTTTGCATTTGAGGACTTGGCCCCGTTGAGCCACCCAGGCCCGTCAAAGGTAGGCATGGAGGCCTCTGATTCCTCCTCCATCCTTGCCATGAGTCGGCCGACAAGCATTCCGTGGTTGATTTTCCACCTTTCCTCCGAAATCTTGCCGCCGTCATCGCTCCTGTCAATGAGCGCCACGATAAGGTGTCGTTCAGCGACCTCCTTCATCGTGGCCTATTTCTTAAGCTTGTTTGGGCGAGGGATGTCCCCTTGATGGCCACGCTGCCACTTGCTAACTGGGGCTTCCTTAGCTCCAGTGCTCTCGGTCGAGCGCTGCCTCTTCGCTGCTATCATCTCATCTACCTTGTTGGCAAATTCACCCGATGACGTCTGCAGTTGCGGCATCTCGAAATGCCTGCGGCTCTCCTCTATGCCCTGCGTCGCCTTCGTCGTCCTTCTAGAGGATTTTTGCAGCCCAAAATTTTTAATGACGTTGCATTTCTGATGTCTCTAGTAATCTGCAGAACCAGAGTTGGTATTCCAAAGTGCCGTAATTACTGAGTGTTGAAAAACTAGCCTGAATAATTTAGAAGTAATTGCTATTATGCTGTTATTTTATAAGTATGTATGATTGCTGTTATTTTATAAGTTTTAATTTCAGTACTCTTTTCAGCTGCAACACCACACCACAGAACAAAAGATCAAAAGTAAGAGCAAAAGGGATATAGATAATATAAGTGTGACCAGGTATATATATCAATACAAATGACAAAATAGTATTGGCTAATGGTATACTTTGATTGTTGAATAGGGGTATTCCAACACGCCCCCCTCAAAGATAACACTAGTCATAGATATTAAATTACATATAAAATCATTCTTTTCAAACTTATACTAATGTGGTTGGTGTGCTTTCTGGGATGTGTTAAGTGATCCAGTATTCACTGCAAGGATGTGGGAAAAACCCCATCAGATCACTTTAAATAAATAAACTTAAAATATGTTAGATTAAATTCATTTAACTAATCTCTTTGGTTACAACAAAAAATTCAATTTACTTTTTTTTTTTTTTTTAATATATAAAAACTTAAATTTGTAAGCTAATATTCAATTAAAACTTTTCGTTACAAATTATATTTGGTTGAACCAGAAAATATAAAAGATTTAATTCAATTAATTAATTGATAAAAAAAAATTATTCAGCGTCTGTAGACATCAATCATTCTTGGTGTAGTCCCAACTTGTTCCTCAGCTGTGCAAATCTGCCGGTAGGCAACGGCTTGGTGAAAACATCAGCGAGTTGATTTTCTCTGGAAATATACTCAAGGCGAATTTCATTTTTCTCTACCTGTTCTCTAGCAAAGTGATATTTAATATCAATATGCTTAGCTCGTTTATGACATGAGGGGTTTTTTGCTATGCTTATACAGCCCTGGTTGTCTTCATAAATTGTTATAGGCTTTTCTAACTTGATGTTAACACTATTTAGAAGAGATTTTAGCCAAAGAGCTTCCTTTACTGCTTCGAATAGTGCCATATATTCCGCTTCAGTAGACGAAACTGCTACTGAATTTTGTTTTTTCGTGTTCCAACAGATTAAATTTGAATCAAACATTTTACATTTTCTATCTTTTTCGTCACCACCCCAGTCGGAGTCTACATAGCCAACTAGTGTATTGTCGATAGATATGTTCTTTTTAAGAATTAATTTCATTTCTATGGTCCCCTTCAAATATCTAAGAACCCTTTTTAAACATTGCCATAATTCGGCATTATTTTTGCTGTTGTATTGACTTAAAATATTGACAGCTGCGGTAAGATCTGGGCGTGTACAAAGCATTATGTACATTAAGCAGCCAATTAGACTACGACATGGTGCTCCACAATCCTCATCTGAATTGAGCAACTCATAGTTCAGTTTAGTTGGTAGGGGAGTACTAATTGGCTTACAATTTTCCATATTAAATTTACTTAAAATTCGTTTCACATATGCAGCTTGGCTCAAGCATATTCTATCTTCTGACAATTCTATTCGTATTCCTAGAAAGTGTTCTGAATTTCTCGTTTAAAAATGTTTTAAAATTAATCATTCTTTCTATATTTCCTGTAGCTATTACTATATCATCAACATATAACAAAACATGTATGTTTTCTTTGATGTTACCTTTTTCGAGAATGTATATGCACCGATCTACCGGAGAGTTTACAAACTCACATTCTGTCAATGCTTGCTCAAACACTTGGAACCAGCATCTTGCTGCTTGTTTGAGCCCGTAAATTGCCTTATTTAATTTACATACATATCCAGCATTGCAAGACACCCCTTGAGGAGGTTGCATATATATCTCCTCATCCAGCGTTCCATTTAAGAAAGCTGTTTTAACGTCCATTTGATGAACTTTTAAATTAAATTGTACTGCAAGTGACAACAAAACACGAAAGCTTGAAATTCTAGCAACAGGAGCAAATGTTTCCTCATAGTCGATTTGGAACTTCTGGGTAAATCCTCTTGCAACTAATCTAGCTTTATATTTTATGGGAGCTTCTAGTTCATTATATTTAATCGTAAAAACCCATCTACTATCGACAATATTCTTATTTTCTGGCTTTTGTAAAATTGTCCATGTATTATTAATATCATGCGCTTTCAACTCTGCGTTTATGGCTTCCTCCCATTCTGTTTTACCATTTCTGTGCTTTATTTCTTCAAAAGAATTTGGGACATCATTAAAAACTGTATGGGCATTCAATATATATTTATCCAGACTATCGTAATCTTCGTTATAGGATACACGAGCTTTTGCCCTAAGTCTTTTACTTTTTCTACAATTTTCATTACAATCGTCATTATTTTCAGTGGCATTATGTGATTGATCAGTTTCACTACAATTCTTACTCTCATTCTGAATACCTAAATCCCTACTTTCATTCGAGAGATCAATTTGCTTTCTTTTCTTACTATCATTCGGAAAAGGTATTTGATCACGTTCCTTACTCTCATTCGGGAAATAATCTTCCTTACTATCATTCGGGAAATAATCTTCCTTACTATCATTCGGGAAGTTGAACTGATCGCTTTCCTTACTCTCATTCGGGAAAATTTCATAATTTTTAATTCTAGAATAAACCATGTTTGTCTCGTCGACAACAACATCCCTTGCCACAGTAAAGTTTTCTTTGATTGCGTCCCACAATTTATAACCATTCGGTTCATAGCCCACAAGAATAGTTTTAAAAGATTTTTCATCAAATTTTCCTTGTTTTATTTTATTGTGCACATACACAGGTGCACCAAACGCTTTTAAAACATTTAAGTTGGGTTTTTTATTGTGCCATATTTCATACGGAGTTTTTTTATTATCATTAAGAGCTCTGCTTGGAGATCTATTGATTAAATGTGTTGCAGTTAATACTGCTTCGCCCCAAAAACTTTTGTCTAACTTAGCACCATTCACCATAGCACAAGCTTTTTCGGTAATGGTTCTTATCATTCGCTCTGAAACACCATTTAATTGTGGTGTATGAGGCACAGTCAAATGATAAGTTATCACTTTGCTTACACAGAACTCACGCATTTCATTTGAGAGGTATTCTCTACCATTATCAATATAAAGGTTGACAATCTTCAGATTAAAGTGAGCTTCGCTCTTTGCCACAAAATCTTTAAACATGTTGAATACATCTGACTTGTACTTCAACAAATAAGTCACACAGTAGTGTGTAAATTGATCTACAAAGATCACAAAATAATTTTTATTATCTAGGGTCACTGGTGAGATTGGACCACAAACGTCTGAGTGAATGATAAATAAAGGTCTGCTAATATGACTTTTATCTTTGCATTTTCTAAATGGTAACCTAGCCTGCTTCTCATTTAAACATGATTCACAAACATCATTAGTTATTTTTAAACTTTCCAGAAGACTGCTGTCGTTAAATAAATTTTGTCTTTTATTTGTAACAATTTTCCATTACTGATATGACCTAACCTCTCATGCCACAAACTATAATTATTCTTATTCCTCGCATCCGCAGAAAATGCTTGGAATTCAACAATAGGTACATTGTTTGACATACCTGCATTTTTGACCACTGTCACTCCATTCTTCGAAATAGACATTCCATCAGAGTCAAATTTAATTGACATCCCGGCCTGTTGTAGCTTCTTCACAGACATCAGATTTGCTGTTGCCTCCTTGTAATGGAGGACATCTTCCAGTATGATTACGTAATTATTCTCCACACGCACAATGCCTCGCTTTGTAGCAAAGATATACTTTCCATCTTTTGCAACAGCAATCTTCACTGGACGCTCCAGAGTAACAAAATCAGCATACAACGAATCATCATTAATTAAATGATCCGTTGCTCCAGAGTCGAGTATAAAACCAATTTTATTTTTCGCTGAGGCACTTTTACCACTTTTAATCATAAACGCAAAACCGCGTTGTGATGTTGCTAGCTGAGCACTATTGTTTTCTTTATTTTTTTCATTTATTTTTTTATAACTGTAACAATCCTTTTTGATATGTCCCATTTTTCCACAGTGATGACATTTAATATTTTTAGCTTTGTGCTTAAAAACATTCCTATTCTGTGTGTTTCTATTATTAAAGGAACTATTTTTACTAAAATTGCTCTTGCTTTTAATTACTGCCTTCATAACTTTCTTACTCGTATCAACACTATCATTTCTTATTTTAATTACAAAATCTAACAACTTATTCTTAACAAAAGCTAATGTAAGAGTATTATCCGATAAGGTTTCAATGGCCGTGATTACACTATTATAAGACGAGGGAAGAGTCTGGAGCAAATGTGCGACCTTGTCCATCTCGTCCATCTCTGCGCCTGCTGCCAGTAATTCACAAAATATTTCATCAAAAGTAATAAAAAGACTCGCTAGCGACTGCTCAGTTAACAGCTTAAGACATATTAAACGTTTGCGCGCAGCTAACTGCGACGACAAGGCTTCTACGCTCATATATAGCGTCTAGTCTGTCAAAAATTTGACGTGCTGAGAAGTCGCTTGCAGCAAAACTTAGAAATGAATCGCTCAAGTATTGAATTATCGTATATTTCGCACAACGGTCTGCTTTTGCCCAAACATCGTCTATTTCGTTAGGCATCTCATTATCAATAACTTTTAGTATATCCATTTCGGCAAACAATGCCCTAATTCTAAATTTCCATATGGAATACTTTTCGCCATTGAACGGCTTGATATTATATTTTACTTTATCCATCCTGATACCTATATGCGCTCTCTCACACACACTTACACAGACACCAAATAAAAAATATAACACGCGAAGTGGAATCTTATTTCACAATTATTTGTTGTTCTAATTAGTCACTTTCAATTGGCATGGACTGGGCCCATAGCCTGTTGAAAAACTAGCCTGAATAATTTAGAAGTAATTGCTATTAAAATAAAGAAGTCGTTTTGTATGATTGCTGTTATTTTATAAGTTTTATTTTCAGTACTATTTTCAGCTGCAACACCACACCACAGAACAAAAGATCAAAAGTAAGAGCAAAACGGATATAGATAATATAAGTGTGACCAGATATATATATCAATACAAATGACAAAATAGTATTGGCTAATAGTATACTTTGATTGTTGAATAGGGGTATTCCAACACTGAGATCTTACTCGTCATTGTGGGCGAATGGGGCGTGACATCGAGAAAAAAAATTCATGTATTGACTGACTAAGTATTGAATCGCTCGTGACCAAACTCGAATTTGTTGCTCTTACAATCTCTGAAATCTGTTTGTTTGATCAAAAAATATATACTTCATGGGGTCTGCCACGCCTCCTTCTGCCTGTTACATACATTTGTACAAAGCCAATATACTCTTGCAGAGAGTATAAAAAATTGTAACTTAGAAATCTAAAACATTTGTTTCACAAGACTCAGTCACTGCTAAATTTTTATCAATTTCTATTTCTGTAGAACTTTTTTCAATTTTTCTATATTTTTAAACATTTAAGTCCATGAATTTTGAAAACGCATTAGCATTTGTTGCTAGATCGACAGAGGTTCTTTTTGTTCAATTTTTTGTAAGTGGCCCAACATGGAACAGGAACGACACGGACACGGCACGGCCTATGCGGCATGGGCCTTGGCCATCTCTAGTGTGTATATATTTTCGAGACATGTGTAGTCACAACAGATACGAACTGTTTGCATGTGTTCACGAATTGATATCTCAAATAGTCTCATGTTAACATCATTTCTAATTATGAACAACAACTGAATGTACTTGCTATATCTCGTTTTGATTTCCAATACCCATTACTGCGAAGAAGCCCCACCCGCCTACCTTTGCAGAGGGTATATAATTAGATATTTGATGTGTATAAGTTAGTCGAACTAATGCCGCGACACAAGCTAACGGCAACGCTGAGATTAAAAGACGAAGTCAGAACGATTTAATTCACGACAACTTGCTTTATTAACGAACAGCTTAAGACTAACTAACAATTCCTTATTTATTAATAACGAAAACTATTTGAGGGTTTAAATGTTTACAATTTTTCAGTGGGAATGGAATGATATGCATGAATGGAACGATATGCTGATATGCAATTCAGCGGCTAGACTCTTATGTACTTTTATTAAATGTTTTGTAGACATAATCAGTATGAATATGTCACTTCCCTCTCCTTAAGAGGCGAGCTTGTGAGTCAAGGTGACGCTGAAGGGTACAATTTTAGTAAGGGTGATTGTGTCATCTCGATTATTGTTTCTTCTTGCTGCTGTTCTTTTGGCTGGACCGATTGCTCTCTTTCGTTGCTGGATTTGTGAATTTGTTTCTTAAATTTTTTATTGATTAATATTATTGGATTACAAGATAAGTATTTAAGATATAAGCATGTGAGTATGAATAAAATGATTATGATAACAATAATTGTGTATGTAAAGACATTATTTTGGGATATTATTTTAATAATATCATCATTTATTATAGGCTTGACTTTGAATATTTCTATTGGTGGATACAATGGCGTAAGATAAACTTCTGGTTGCAAATAATTATCGCTTAAAATTATATCATTTATCTGTATTTTACATTGGTTTACATTAATAATTTTATTAACTTGGATATTAAGATTAACATTATTTTTCTGACAATTTTGTTTTATTGTTGTATTTGTCAAATTCCAAGTTACTATAGTATTTGGTTCAATATATTTTATCATTTCTTTACAATTTATTCGTTCAAAATTACAGATTGGATTTGTATGTAGTATAATTTTTATTATAATTTTTATTATAATGAACCAATAATTATCTTGGTAGTTAATCCAAGTAGATGTTTTAATTAGTAGTATGTTTCTGTTATTGATGCTGTCAAGTCTGTCATAGGTTAGTAATTTTGGATTGAAAAGTCCTAGTCTTGACAATTGCATACCCATTTCTATGTCTTATATGTATTCTATAAATTGTGATAATTGGTAACTAAAGCTATCTTGTATGTTTTTCTTATTTTGGTGATCTTGTATTTTTTTCATATCATTGTTAATTATGTTTATTATATCATTTATTTCATTAATCTGAACAATATTTAAAGAAACATTGTTGATATTTTTTTCGAACTCTACTCTGTCGTTATCGTCAAGTGTACCAAAAAGGAATTTGTATAATGAGCCTACTGCATTTAACAATCCGCGTTTATTACGGTTTTCGTGATGAAAGATTATACCATTTAGTTCTTGCTGTAATTTATTGTATAAGTAATTATTTTGTGTTGAGTTTTTAAATAGAGAAATAGATCTACGGAAATATTCGTTTGCTATGATTATTTCTGTTATGTTAATTCGCAATGAGTGATGTTCGAACCTGGTTGGTAATTCTAAAGGTTTGTCCGAAAATAGTAAGTATCCGTGATCCGTGTCCAGGTCATTTATCTGGATTTGTTGGGTGTTACATATTTTAAAGAGGGTGAACAATAGTATGATTATGATGTAGAAACCTGTGGAATTTGAATTTGGTTAATTTTCTTTAATTTTTTTAATTGTGTTTTATAAAAGCGTGTAGTTCTATTGCTGTTAGTAATTTGGTAATGGCCTGGGTCTGTTTGTTCAACGTTTTTGTTAGCCTTAAAAGGATTTTCTAATTTTCCTTTTTGTAATGGTCCTTTTCGATATCTGGAATCTATTTCGTATTCTTGTCGGTCACTGTTAATTTTGTCTATTACTTTTTCTTTTTTTCTTGGGTGTCTAAATTTGGTCCTGCATATAAAAATATGTGTGCAGGAGTTTGTCCAGTTGTGTCATGTTTTGTTTTGTGATTGTAAATGTAAAGAATGGATTCTATTTTGCTGAGTTTAGTTTCTTCGTCATTTAAAGTGTTAATTATTCTGATTTTTATACTCTCTGCAAGAGTACACACATATGTATGTGCATACATTTAACGTCAAACGAATTTGTTTGTACATACAGACAAACACATGTATGTTCGATAATGCTTAGCTTTTTTTTTGTTTTAACGTGCTCTAATACAAGAACTATCTATTGCAATATCTGGATACCGAATTTAACATTATAATTGGGAATAAAAGCAGAGAGTATTATACGGTCGGGCTCGTTCGACTGTACTTTTCTTACTTGTTTCATTTATTGTTTTGTGTAGTCTTTTGATATCTGCTATTCCTGTTTTTGTTGAATTTAATTGTATTTCTACTCCTTCACTTTCAAGCCATTTTTTGAGTGCTAAGCTGGAAAATGCGCCGTCTCGGTCAGCTTTTAATAATATTGGCTTTCCTAATTGATTAAATATGCGCATCAATGCATTTTTGCATTCTATCCAATCTTTTGTTTTAATATTTTCAAGAGTAGCGAATTTTGAATAAATGTCCATGCAGCTTAGATAATGTTTGCCTTCTGAGGAATAAATGTCGATTACAAATTTGTCACGACAGTGTTCTGGCTTTGGGGTAATTTTCATTGGCATTTTTGTGTTTCTGTGTTCTGATTTTGCTAAGTTGCAAATATGACATTCGTTTATTCTGTTTTGCGATAATATTTGGCTGTTAGGGAAATAATAGGGTGTAGGAGTTTTTCATGGGTTTTCAAAATAAGTTCTTTAAGCTCGGCATAGGAGTTAATATTTTTTAACTGAATGAGGCTTCGAAGAATTTTAGTATGGCTAGTGTTAATAATTTCTTTGTGTGCATTTTGAATTATTTCAAAATCTGCATCACTGTCTATAAACATTATACTGGTTTTTGTGCAAAAATGGTCTATTAAATATTTTTCAGCTTTATCTTTAGTCATATTAATGTGTAATGTGAATAATTAATTTTTTAAAGTAGTTTTCTTTTTTTATGTTTGGAATACCTTTGGAGAATATAATTTGTCTTTTAAATGTGTTTATTGGTTTTTCAGTAACGAATATTAAATTGCTATTGCCTTCGTTAGCGCTATGTTGTGTTTCTTCTCCGAAATAAGTCTGTTTTATTTTTACTCGTGATAGAGCGTCCGCTATGTGGTTTTCTTTTCCTTTTATATATTTTATGTCAAAGTCATATTCAGATAATTTAACTATCCATCTCGTTAATTTTGAATTTGGTTCTTTCATTTTGTACAACCAACATAATGGTTGATGATCACTATTGATTTCAAAGTGTCGTCCTAGTAAGTAGCGTCTAAAGGTTTTTGTTGCCCATACAATGGCTAAAAGCTCTTTTTCTATGGCACTGTAGTTAGTTTCGTGGTCATTGAGGGTTCTGATAATAAAACTAATGGGGTGTCCGTCTTTAGAGAGTACAGCTCCAAGAGCTAAGTTACTTGCGTCAAATGAATTTACTTTTGAAGTCTGGAATTTTTAAAATGGGGTCATTAGAAATTAGTTGTTTTAATTTTTCAAAATCTCTAATGTAATCTGGATTTTTAATGTCGATTTTTGAGTCTTTTCTAAGTACTGCTGTCATTGGTTTGGCTATGTCTGCCAAATTTGGAATGAACTTTCTGTAGTAACCTGTTAATCTAAGAAAACCTTTTACTTCTTTGGTTTTTGTGGGAATTGGATATTTCTGAATTGCTTTGATTTTATCGGGATTGGGTTTTATTCCATCCTTCGTTATGACATGTCCTAGAAATGTAGCTTCTTGTTTTAGAAACTCACATTTGTCAAGTTGTAATTTGAGATTTGCTTCAGAAAGCTTCTCGAAAACTAATTGGAGTGATTGGAAATGTTCTTCTAAAGATGTTGAGAATACAATTATATCATCAAGATATACTAGACAATGTTTATTTAGTAACGGTCGTAAAACATTGTTCATGCAACGTTGAAAGGTTGCGGGTGCATTTTTTAATCCAAATGGCATACGAAGATATTCATAGTGGCCGTGTTTAGTAGAGAAAGCTGTTTTTTGAATGGAATCTGGATGCATTTCAAGTTGGTGGAATCCTTTTGCAAGGTCAATTGTAGTGAAATAATTGCATCTGCCTAGTTTTCCTAATATCTCATCCATATTTGGTATTGGGTGTCTGTCACTTATAGTTACTTCATTTAATTTCCTGTAGTCGATTACGTTTCTGAATTTTTGTTTACCTGAAGCATCTTGCTTTTTTGGTGCAATCCATATAGGACTACAATAAGGGGAATTGCTAGGACGTATGATACCTTGATTAAGCATGCTTGAATTTGATAACTGTATGATTTTGCTTGTAAGGCTGAATTGTGGGTACTTGTGCTTCTGAAAGCATTTTTCTACCATAATCTGGGGAGAATTGATGTAGAAGAAATTCATTATTGCCCTTGAACAGGTTATTGGAAAGGATGTTAACTTTCTTTGTGCTAGTTAAACGTCCATTGCTGGTTTGAATGAAACAGTCGGTGTCATGAACTTGTAAACTGAAAACATTTGATGTCATCATATTTACAGTAGACCCTGTGTCTATTAAACATTTCAAATTTTTGCCTTTATAAGTGATTATTATGTATTGCTGGTTTCCGAGGTTGGAGGCTGAAAATTTTCGGCTTGCTCGATATCTATTTCATTTGGTTTTTCTGTCTCATGTTCGGCTGACTGTGTGTATGTATAGTCTGGGCTTTGTGGATAACTTTCTGCTTGATAGTATTATGGATAATATTCTGGATAAGCAGCGCATTGGTTATAATATTCTTGTTGAATATAATCATGATAATTTAATTCTTCCTGATTTCTAGCTTCTTGGTCAATGCTCATCTTACTTTGTTCACTTTCTCCAGGTCTAACACGTTTAGTCGGTGGGTTAGCTAAGCCAGAGCTATTTGAAGCGTTTTGTTGTGGAGTTACTTGTCCGAAACGATTGTTGTCAAATTGATTCTGTCTAAAGTTCGGTCTGGGTGTTAAATAAGTTGGTCTGATTGAGCTAGGTATTTGTTGCATTGGTCGAGGTGAATAATTATTAGGATTAAAAGTGTTGTTGTTAGTATGGATGGGTGATGATTGATAATATGGTTGTTGAATATGAGGTTGATGGGGTCGATATGGGACATAGGGTTGATTTGGTTGAAGGAATGTGGGGAATCTTTGAATATTTGGGTTTGGTTGATCGGATGGCTTCAAATATTTTTCTTGTTTTACTTTATTTTGTGTTGGATTAAGACAGGGCTCGTTATAAAGATTTTTTTCTTGCAAAATATTAATTAGGGATCTTAAATCGGGAATGTCGTAATTTATAATTCGAATGCAAATGTTTGTTGGTAGTTTTTGGATAAGGTCATCAATACTAGTTTTAATTGGTCGAGCATACAATATTTTCTCGTCAGTGTTATTTTCTAGTTCTAGCTTACTCATTAATGTCTGCCTACGGTGTTCTGCTTCTTCTAGAAAAGCTCGCACGTTGCCTTTAAATGGGGTGCTCCTGAATTCCTCCAGTAAGATGTGATTCTTAGTTTGCGTCTGGTAGTTCAGTATTAGCTGCTTTCGAAGGTCCGTCCAAGTCATCAGGCTGTTTACGCCAAGGGATAACATCACTTCACTGCTGATGCAGCGTTCCACAAGTCCAAATATAATTGACCTCTGCCTTGCGTCGTTGGTGATATAGAGGGCCAAAATATAGTCGATCCGGTTGATGAACGTGTATAAAGCGTTCTTGTCTCCAGTGAACTTCTCAACATTTTTGAGTGGGTTGATCACTTGTGCCATGTTGGCATCAGTCAGGGGTGTTGTTGCGTTTCCTTCCATTATATTGTGTGTGGTTTTTTTTTTAACTTTTTCTTATTTCCTAGTTTTTGTTGTTGGTTATATTTTATTTTTTTATACTCTCTGCAAGAGTATATTGGGTTTGTGCAAATGTATGTAACAGGCAGAAGGAGGCGTGGTAGACCCCATAAAGTATATATATTCTTGATCAGCGTCACAAGCCGAGTCGATATAGCCATGTCCGTCTGTCCGTCTGTCTGTCCGTATGAACACACAGATTTCAGAGATGGTAAGAGCTACAAATTCGAGTTTGGTCTCAATCGACTCGATATTTAGTCAGTCAATACAAGAATCTTTTTTTTTTTTTTTTGATGCCACGCCCCATTTGCCCACAATGAGCAAAAAACTGAACATATCTCGGAAAAAATAGATGTTTAAAGCGAATATCTCAGTAACTACGGCTCTTAGGAACACCAATTTTGGTATGCAGGTTCCTAGAGACAGACATTTAAAATTTTTGGCGGCCACGCCCCCTTTTTCCGTAGGAAAAAAAAATTTTTAAACTTGCATGCCGTTTCTTCTTATCGTACAGTATTCTTATTTATGATTCCTTTGAAGACAAATCAGATCAAACTATCCTGAAAGTTGCATAAAAATCCAAAAATAAACAACAGAGCTACCGATTATAAAGTTAATATTTAAGTCAATGCATGAGTGCGAGCGCGACAGAAACATACAAGCATATACTTGAACTCTTTTGATGCATGTGTGGCGGCAATAGTATACATACACACATATACATATATGTACATGTGTATACATATAACGTCAAACGAATTTTTATGTGCATACAGAGAAACATATGTATTTTCGATTATAAATTGTCTTTTTTGTTGTAACGTGTTCTAATACAAGAACAATATCCGGATACCGATTTAAGCATTATAATTGGGAATAAAAGCAGAGAGTATTATACGGTCGGGCGTGTTCGACTGTACTTTTCTTTCTTGTTTTTATTTTATTCACTTAATTTGTAAACAAATAGCACTTTCGAATTTTTTGGGATAACCAGAAATTTCTGGATTTATTTTCTCTTCGAATTCTAACGCGTATTCTTGAATTGGTTTTCAAGTTTTTTACAATCCGTGGCTATGACAAAATGCGATTTTTTGGTTTTTACGTCACTGTCGAGGTTTTCTTTAAAAATTTGACGCGTATTGACCGTCGCTTGGGTTGCCTTCACGTTGGTTGTTCAGCGGATAACAGTAAACGGGACACAAGAATTAATAACTTAGTTTTTCATCAGAATCCACAATTTATTGTTATCCTACCGGCTGCGCCAATTAGATATTTGATGTGAAAAATTAAAAAAAAAAGGACAGAAACCAGGACAAAACAAAAAATATGACTTATCTTGCAATTTATACTGCATTTGCAGTATCTGAAGTACCACTGATGGGTGTCGCGCATTATCTACTGTCTAAAATCTGGCTGCTGTTGCTAGCAATCGCGAAATTTTTAGACCCCGTACTCTTAAAAAGAGTATAGGGGTTTATTAGGTTTGTCAGAAGCCAAATGTGCGTAACAGGCAGAAGGAAGCTTTTCCGACCCCATAAAGTATATATATTCTTGATCAGCATCAACAGCCGAGTCGATATAGCAATGTCCGTTTTTCCGTCCGTCCGTCCGTCCGTCTGTATGAACGTGGTTGAAAGAAAAGAGATAACTTTATGTTTATATGTACATCAGCCGCAGTACTTTGCAAAGAGAGCGTGGTCCGGGTGGGCCACGCACTTGTATGTAAACACAAGACCTGCGGTTTGAACCCCGGCACAGACTCAGAAATTAAATTTTTTTTTTTTTCTTTTTTTTAATTTTTAATTTAACACTATTATATCTTAATGAAAATAATCGGAGCCGTATCACAAGGAGGTGGTGGTGCAATTAGAAGTGTTGCGGCGTGTTCTACAAGTTGTGTATAAGTTCGCAGTTTCAATTCCCGACAGTGAAATTTTTTGTAATATACTTTTTTAAATTAAAAAAAAAAAATGTAAATATAAAATATTAACTAGTGCAACAAGGTTGGGTTGTGGTTGATGTCGAGTGTATGGAGTGGCGCAACTAGTAGGGTTGCTGCATGTTCTGGAACCTGAGTCTGATAGCGCGGGTTCGATTCCCATCAGTGAATCGATAATTTTTTTTTTTAAATTTAATTTTATAACTTAAATTTACAATTACAGTCGTATTCAAATATTAATTTTGAATTCAAGGAGAGTACGGGGTCTTTTACAATCGGCGCGCTCGACTGTAGCCTTTCTTACTTGTTTAAATTGAAATTTAGATTAAAAACGATATCGATAATATTTACAATGCCCCTACACAATTCCATTTATCACTGTTATACTTATTTTGGCACAATTTAGCTAAAGTTTTGTTCAACTGTTCTGCAATATTAATTAATAGAATAATGTTGCATCCAACGGCGATCAACTGGTAAATCAAACCAACCAACTGGGAAAATATGAACACGATTTACAATCACAAAAAAAAGTAGAGATTTCCAGATAGGAGATGTTTGATATTTTTACCGGACAAAGCCATTAAAAACAGGACAGATCTGTCCGCAAAAAAGGACAAATTGGCATCACTGCCTGAGAGACTAGTCCGCATAGAAAATTCACGCAATAGGCATTTGTTATCATTCACAATGTGTGGACCAAATTTCATTCAAATCGGACTACTATATCATATAGCTGCCATAGGAACAATCGGTTGAAATACTTAGGAGGAAAATTTTCAATGTCTATTGATCGATTTTAACCAATAACCATATATGCTAAGAAAAATGTCATTCAAATCGGATAACTATATCATATAGCTACCGTTGGAACAATTAGTGATGAAAATAAAATTATTTATTTTAATTTTATTTTTTCTGCCTAAGTTTGAGCAACGGCGCATCTTATTTTGATTAAATTTAGCGTGATTCAGCGCTTTTCCTATTCGTCTGACACAAAAAATTTACTTAACGCCTAAAGCCGTCAATGTCCTTATACAAGATGCTGAGGTCACTACCTAAAAAAATTATGATATCTTAGCAAATAATTAATGAATCTCTTATTAATTCTACATATAAGTTAACAAATAAGTATCAGGCCATTGGCGGTAATCTGATATCTTGCACATGCCGCAAGATCAGCATTATCGCTGGAGCCAAGTCGGCTTGCCGACTGCAAATTTGTATCTTTTAAGTGCATGCATTTTGTAGCTTTAGTCTTTTTGTATCTTTATAATAATTTTGCTTCGCTGCTCAGCTCACTGGCGGCTCTAAATTAGTTTTGCATTTGATGTTTACTGACAAAGTTCAGAATAAACTGTACTACTCCGGCAACAGCCGTAAATAATCGTTTTCATATATCAAACATATCGCTGAGTCACAAGACCAGCGATTGAGGTGAAGTAAAGCCTCCACCGAAAACGTCCTAAGAAGACTTAGGGGATAACTCCATCAGGATCATCGCAACGACGTCTGGGAACTCCTACGAACTTCAGCGACGACGCGGGAATAACAAAATATTAATTGGCGCCCAACTAGTGGTCGGACTCCACAACAAATAAGACAGCAGCGCGGGAGCTGCAAGTGACAGATTTTGTTAAGAAAGCTTTTCCTTGTGTTAGTTGAATTATGTAAGTGGATACTCTACCCAAAATTTTCATTGAAGCACAAAATTTTAAGTTTTTTATAAAAAATTTGTTTGTACTAGTGAGCATTTTATATTGCAACCGATTATTTAAAAATTTTTTTGATAATAATCAAAACCAGGTGAGAGTGACTGCTTTAAGAATATTAGTGGAAACAATTTTTCATTTAAATCGTTAATAAAATTACTTTGTGTTACTTTCTATGTGTCTAAAATTGTGCTAAGGCAATACGTGCAGTTCTGCGACGTAATTCGACCCATTTTTTGACGGCCCGTTTTGTTTTTCGTGGCCACTGGCCTGCGCATGTCACGGTTCAGCCAATATAGAAACCCTGGCAAGCGGTCTAGCGACTCAGATTCCGACTGTGACAATCGCATCAGAGTCCCGGCTACAAGGCTTCTCCCAGCAGTTCCCCCACCATCAGGTAAAATGGATCCAGATCAGCTTAGGGAAACAGGTGAGGTCGGCTATCAACAGTGCTTTAGCCGAACAGGCCGCTGCAAACCAGCAGAGGTAGCAAGCATTGACTCAAAGAATTAACGAGTTAGCTGAACAAATAGCGGCAGCAAACGTTTCCGCCCCACAAGTAGTAGTATATGCTGCTATAGGAATTAGAAACGACATTCACTGTGACGAGCCGCTAGATGCTGTCAAGTGCTTACCTGAGTTTGTAGGAGTACAGGAATCTTATGTATCTTGGGGGCAGGCAGCATTAGCCGCTTACGAGATCTTCAGACCACATAATGGCAGTTCTCGTCATTATCAGGCTGTCATCATCATAAGAAGCAAGAACAGGGGCCCCGCAGACGCGGTGCTGGCCTCATTTGGTACTGTATTGAATTTTGATGCGATAATAAATCGCCTAGATTTCACATACAGTGACAAGAGGCCAATTCATGTCATTGAACAAGAATTAGGTACCTTGAGGCAAGGTGGCCTGTCCCTTCTTCAATATTACGATAAGGTACAGAAGAAACTCACTCTTCTCACTAACAAAGTTAACATGTCATATGATCCGGCTTTAGCAAAGGGCCTATGTGAAAAATTCCGCGACGATGCGTTGCGTGTGTTCATATCGGTTCTCAAACGCAGTCCTACAGATGTGCTCTTTGCTGCAAAGCCCAGAGATTTGCCTTCGGCGCGGCCAATTTCGCAAGAAGTCTAGAAGACAAAGAGCGCAAGCCGCATGCAAAAGCACAGGGTCACCAACAGGAGAGGCATTCGCAGCAAGCCGAAACACAAGCTAGGGGTACAAAGAATCCCCACTTTAGCAAGCAAAGCAAGGGACCAGTTCAGACTGATCAACGAAGTAGCAGGCAGCACAATAATAATGGCGCACCGGTGCCCATGGAGGTCGATCCTTCCTTCTCAAGGGTTTTACAGCCTACTCAGGCCCCTGCCTACGCGAATAGTAAGCACCCCGCATCCGACCGCACAGGCGGTCAGAGAAATCAGCAGAGGTTGAATCACGTCACGCAAGACGCAGGACAAGGGGCAGAAGCGTATGCTGATGCCGCCTCCAGTGCAGCGGCACAAATCAATGACGATGCTAGTTATGACTCTGATGCTCTCAATTTTTTAGGAGCAAATCCCTGATACCTGTCATCAGACGAAGAGTAGCAGGGACTCACATGCGATTCCTCATAGACACGGGCGCAGCCAAGAATTTCATTCGGCCACATGAAGGGTTGAAAGGCGTCCGCTCAGTAGAGTCCCCCTTCAAAGTTCATTTAATTCACGGCGAGACACAAATTACACAGAAATGCCTAGTTTCAATGTTTGGGTTAAAGGCAACCTTTTTATACTCTCTGCAAGAGTATATTGGGTTTGTGCAAATGTATGTAACAGACAGAAGATGGTAAGAGCTACAAATTCGAGTTTGGTCTCAATCGACTCGATATTTAGTCAGTCAATACAAGAATCTTTTTTTTTTTTGATGCCGCGCCGCATTTGCCCACGATGAGCAAAAAACTGAACATATCTCGGAAAAAATAGATGTTTAAAGCGAATATCTCAGTAACTACGGCTCTTAGAAACGTCAATTATGGTATGCAGGTTCCTAGAGACAGTATAAATGCATTGCCATTTAAAATTTTTGGCGGCCACGCTATCCTTTTCCGTAGGAAAAAAAAATTTTTAAACTTGCATGCCGTTTCTTCTTATCGTACAGTATTCTTATTTATGATTCCTTTGAAGACAAATCAGATCAAACTATCCTGAAAGTTGCATTAAAATCCAAAAATAAACAACAGAGCTACCGATTATAAAGTTAATATTTAAGTCAATGCATGAGTGCGAGCGCGACAGAAACATACAAGCATATACTTGAACTCTTTTGATGCATGTGTGGCGGCAATAGTATACATACACACATATACATATATGTACATGTGCATGCATATAACGTCAAACGAATTTGTATGTGCATACTGACAAACATATGTATGTTCGATTATAAATTATCTTTTTTGTTGTAACGTGTTCTAATACATACGGATACCGATTTAAGCATTATAATTGGGAATAAAAGCAGAGAGTATTATACGGTCGGGCGTGTTCGACTGTTCTTTTCGTTCTTGTTTATTCTGCCGGACTTGTCAACGTTTGATGGGATAGTAGGCCTTGACCTGCTAAAGCAGGCAGCTGCTTCGATTTGTCTAGCTTCAGGACAACTTAAGTGGGGCACGGAGGTCGAACAAATCACCTTCCACACGTGCAGAAATGTAAATTTCACAAACGTTGACTGTGCAGAGGCATCACCATTAGCTAGAAGTTCTTTTTTGAAAATGCTAAAGACCAGACAAAAGGCCTTTGCAGACCCAGACGAGGCGTTGCGGTATAACACATCAGTCGTGGCTACCATTAGGACCACAGATGAGCAACCGATCTATGCCAAACTTTACCCATATCCAATGGGAGCAGCTGATTTCGTTAATAAAGAAATCAGAGATCTGCTAAAAAATTATATAATTCAAAAGTCAGTCTCTCCCTACAATAACCCAATATGGGTAGTAGACAAGAAGGGCACTGATGAAGCCGGCAATAGGAAAATGAGGTTGTTAATGGACTTTCGTAAGCTTAACGAAAGAACCGTGCCTGACAAAAACCCTATGCCAAATATATCAATAATATTGGGGAATTTGGGGAGAGCCAAATTCTTTTCAACACTAGACCTCAAATCTGGTTATCACCAGATCATACTCGCTGAACGCGACCGTGAAAAAACCTCTTTCTCTGTGAACGGGGGGAAATACGAGTTCAAAAGACTCCCCTTTGGATTAAAGAATGCAGCAAGCATATTCCAAAGAACCATCGACGACATACTGCGAGAGCAGATTGGCAAATTTTGCTATGTTTACGTCGATGACGTAATCATCTTTTCAGAAGATGAGGAATCCCACATTAAACATGTGGATTGGGTTCTAAAGAGCTTATACGAAGCAAACATGAGGGTGTCCGTCGAAAAGTCACGTTTTTTTAAGAAAAGCGTGAACTTTCTTGGTTTCATAGTCACCAGCACTGGCGCCACGACGGATCCTGAAAAGGTTAGGGTATCCAGAACCTAAAACATTGTTCGAGGTCAGATCATTTCTAGGCCTCGCAAGTTATTACAGATGTTTCATTAGGGACTTTTCTGCAATAGCAAGACCCATCTTGAATATCTTGAAGGGTGAAAATGGAACAGTCAGTAAGCATAGGTCCAAAAATATAAAGGTTCAATTCTCTGAAGTGCAGCAAAGGGCGTTTCAGAAGTTGCGCGATATTTTGTCATCCGAGAATGTAATGCTCAGGTACCCCGATTTTAAGAAGCCATTCGATCTAACGACCGATGCTTCGGCTCAGGGCATAGGTGATGTTTTGTCTCAAGAAGGTCGTCCAATAACAATGATTTCAAAAACATTGAAGGACAGCGAGGCTAACTATGCTACAAATGAGAGAGAGAGAGTTATTGGCCATCGTATGGTCACTTGCCAAGTTAAGGCACTATTTGTATGGGGTGAAAGACATTAATATCTTCACTGACCATCACTGACCATCAACAAGAAATTGAGTCCTGCGCAGCAACGATCCATAGTGAGGTATCTCTCACCAACACCATTGAGACAACAGATAAGCCCTTGAATTGTTTTCAAAACCAAATAGTGCTAGAAGAGGCACGTTTCCCCTTAAAACGAAGTTTTATTCTTCTTGGAAATAAAAAACGCTATTTGATCAGCTATACTTGCATCGAATCGCTGCTAGACGAGCTCGAAGATGTAATTTCACCCAAATGTGTAAACGCTCTCCACTGTAATTTACACACGCTTGCAATGATACAAGATGCGTTGGTTCGAAGATACCCGGCTACAAAATTCTGGCACTGCAAAAATCGCGTAGTGGACGTATTTGCGGTGGGAGAAAGAAGGGAAATCCTCGCAGACGAGCATAATAGGGCGCATTGGTCTGCACAGGAAAATATTAAGCAGGTACTCTCGGAGTACTACTTTCCAAAAATGGCAAAAATAGCCAATGAAATAGTACAAAATTGCAAAACATGTGCTAGGGCTAAATATGATAGACACCCCAAAAAACAAGAGCTTGGGGAGACACCGATCCCCTCAAATGTAGGAGAGATGTTACACATAGACATTTTCTCCACTGACAGGAAATATTTTCTCACTTGCATCGACAAGTTCTCAAAATTTGCTATTGTCCAACCGGTCCCTTCAAGAACCATTGTGGATCTGAAGCCAGCCTTAATGCAACTGATGAACTTTTTCCCAAGAGCCAGATCCATTTATTGTGACAACGAACCGTCGTTGAATTCAGAGACCATCGTGACAATGCTCGCAAACAACTATGGGGTCAGCATTTCAAATGCACCACCATTGCATAGCATCTCGAATGGACAGGTTGAGCGCTTTCACAGCACTCTGTTAGAGTTAGCCCGATGCCTAAAAATCGATAAGGGCATAAGTGACACCGTAGAAGTCATTTTACTGGCCACAACTGAGTACAATAAATCGATCCATTCGGTCATCGACCAAAGACCAGTTGATGTGGTTCAGTCGCACCCAGATGAGCCACAAGAAAAGATTCGGGAAAAGATCAGAAACGCTCAGGCGACGCTCAGGGCCAGGGAGAACGCAAATCGGCAGAATAGGGTCTTCGACGTTGGCGACAAGGTTTTGGTCAAATCCAACCGACGGCTCGGAAACAAACTCACACCTTTATGTGATGAGAAGGCCGTGGAAGCAGACCTGGGGACCGAGGTCCTCATTAGAGGGAGGGTGGTCCACAAGGACAACCTAAGGTGACTCCCTTGTTTTTTTTTTTACACCTTTTTATAGGCCACTAGGCAAACTCGTATAAGTTAAATATAGTATTTCAGTTTACTTTTAGCCACTTGGCATAGTTCTATAAAACATTTTTGGTGGTGGTTCAAAGGAAATCAAAAAAGTTGCTAAAAATAAAGAAAACAACTTCATTTCACCGGTTTGGTTTCATATTAATCCTTTCTTTGTCAGTGGCTTCGGCACATGTCACCGACTACTCGCGTGCCAAGTACATTCCCATCGTCGACGGCGAAATCTCGATATGGGAAGAATACGCCTATGTTAGGCACTCGGCAAACCTCTCAGAGTACGTGCGAATGGTGGAAGAAACGGTCAAATTAATTGACATGTTCCCGGTATCCCACATGAAAAAACTTATAAGTGTGGACACGGCACATCTACAAGACTTATTGGAGGCGTTAGGCACACACCATAGAGTCCCCAGGAGTTTAGATTTCCTAGGGTCCATGATGAAGGTTGTGGCGGGTACACCCGATGCCGGTGATTTAGAGCAGACTAGGTTCACAGAGATGCAACTAATAAATGCCAATAATAGACAGATAGAAATAAACACTAGAGTTTAAGACCAGCTTAACCAGTTGACAATCACTGTCAATAAAATTCTCAAAACAGCCAAAAACTCACAAGTTGACACTAGCCATTTGTTCGAAGCATTACTGTCTAGAAACAGAATGCTGATGATGGAGTTGCAAAACCTAATGCTTGCTATTACTCTCGCGAAGACTAACATTGTCAGCCCAAACATTTTGGACCACTCAGATTTGAAATCAATTTGGCTAGAGGAACCCACCAACACTCCCATAGGAGATCTTATGTCCGTTGCGTCCGTAAAAGTTCTTCAATCCGCTAACACTATACATTTTATAATAAAGTTCCCAAAGATTAAAAAAGCTTGCAGAAAAATTACGATTTATCCTGTCACCCACAAGAACTTCATTTTGCGATTGTTTGACAACGTCATCAATGGAATGCGATGGAGAAACCCACACACTGCAGAATTGTGCCGCTTCACCTGGAGCCACATTTTGTCGTCTGTCATTAAAGAGTTCATGTGCCAAAGAGTACGGCACACTGCGAGATCCAGCCGAGCAACCTGGAACTAATCACCCGTGTAGATGACGGAATCATCATCCTCAACGACGGATCCGCAAGGGTTCAGGTGGACAACGGCACTGAGATCCAGATACAAGGCACGCATCTCATCACGTTCGGGGACCGAGTCGCAATTAACGGGACTCTGTTTTACAATCACAACAACGTACGCAATAGAGTCCCGGGTATTGCCAATTCTCCCTTGCTGAACATCACTGCCAGCCGAGATGTCCTCAGCCTCCCTTACCTTCATCGTTTAAATGAACGTAATTTGGAGGTGATACAGCAACTCAAGAAAGACGCCGGAACCGATCAAGCTTATCGCGTGGCATTCATCATTGGAGCCACATGCTGTGCCCTAATCTGCATTGGCCTTACTCTTTGGCGGATCATCAGCGCAAAGAAGTCTGCGAAGCAGTTACGAGAAGTTGTCGCCGGGATTGGGTCGGCCGAGGACGGACTCACACTTGAAGGGGAGTAGTGAACAAATAAGTATCAGGCCATTGGCGGTAATCTGATATCTTGCACATGCCGCAAGATCAGCATTATCGCTGGAGCCAAGTCGGCTTGCTGACTGCAATTTTGTATCTTTTAAGTGCATGCATTTTGTAGCTTTAGTCTTTTTGTATCTTTATAATAATTTTGCTTCGCTGCTCAGCTCACTGGCGGCTCTAAATTAGTTTTGCATTTGATGTTTACTGACAAAGTTCAGAATAAACTGTACTACTCCGGCAACAGCCGTAAATAATCGTTTTCATATATCAAACATATCGCTGAGTCACAAGACCAGCGATTGAGGTGAAGTAAAGCCTCCACCGAAAACGTCCTAAGAAGACTTAGGGGATAACTCCATCAGGATCATCGCAACGACGTCTGGGAACTCCTACGAACTTCAGCGACGACGCGGGAATAACAAAATATTAATTTATATATGACACACTTTACTAACATAAACATCTACAGCAAGCATTCTAAAAGTTAAAACAGCTTTTTTAAAGCCTAAATAATTCTGAATACGAATAAAAACTTTTTTACGAAAGGTAAAATTAAATAAGCTATTAAAGTTCCGAGCCTTATGTAAATACATATAATATACCACAAAGTCACAATAGGATCACTCAAATGTAGCATTTCTTATATGTTTATGCTTATATGTTAAAAAGAGTGGTCTATTAGGTTTGTCAGAAGCGAAATGTGCGTAGCAGGCAGAAGGAAGCTTTTCCGACCCCATAAAGTATATATATTCTTGATCAGCATCAACAGCCGAGTCGATATAGCCATGTCCGTCGGTCCGTCTGTCTGTCTGTCCGTTCGTCTGTATGAACACCTGGATCTTTAAAACTTCAAGAGCTAGAGACACCAATTTTTTGATGAAAGTCCGTCTATGATGTACGCAGATCAAGTTTATTTCAAATCGGAGCCACGCCCCCCACCGCCCCGCAATAAGCAAAAAACTAGACACACCTCGGAAAAAATTGATGTTTTCTGTGAATATCTTTGTAACTATAGCACTTAGGAACTCCACTTGTATGTAAACACAAGACCTGCGGTTCGAACCCCGGCACAGATTCTGCACGTTGCGTATAAGTTCGCAGGTTCAATTCCCGAAAGCGAATTTTAATATACTTTTTTAAATTTCAAACCAAAATGTAAATATACAATATTAACTGGTGCAACAGGGTAGGGTCGCAGTTAGTCGTTTGGCGTATAAATTGTAAAATTGTATAAATATAATTTATGAGCACGTAATTGAAAGACAAGAGATAACTCTATGTTTACTTATATAAGTCACGACAATTACCAAACAGAGTGTGGTCCAGGTGGTAGAGATTACTTTTTGTATTTGTTTCTAAACCAATGGTCTGCGGTTCGAACCCGCCACAGACCCAGAAATTCAATTTTTTTTTTTAGACCCCGTACTCTTAAAAAGAGTATAGGGCTCTATTAGGTTTGTCAGAAGCCAAATGTGCGTAACAGGCAGAAGGAAGCTTTTCCGACCCCATAAAGTATATATATTCTTGATCAGCATCAACAGCCGAGTCGATATAGCCATGTCCGTCTGTCCGTCCGTCTGTATGAACACCTGGATCTTTTAAACTACAAGAGCTAGAACCACCAAATTTGTAACCAAAATTCAGTAACTTTCGCGAGCAGATCAAGTTTATTTCAAATCAGTGCCCCGCCCACTACCGCCCCCGCAATAAGAAAAACACCAAAAACACCTCGAAAAAATTGATGTTTTCCGCGAATATCTCCGTAACTATGGCACTTACGACCACCAATTTGGGTACGCGGGTTCCTAGGGACAGCATAAAGTGACATTAAAATTTTTTTGCTGACACGCCCCCTTTTTCCACAAGAAAATAAATAAAATTTTCAATTTCGATGCCGTTTTTAAGGCATTTGTCCTCATCGTACAGTGTTGTAATTTAAGATTCGTTTAAAGACAAATTATATCAAACTACCCTGAAAGTTGCATAAAAATCCAACTATAAACAACTGAGCAATTAGGTAACAAAGTGTCCCTTGAAGCGCATTGTCAATGCACGTGGTTGAAAGAAAAGAGATAACTGTATGCTTATATGTACATTAGCCGCAATAGTTTGGAAAGAGAGCGTGGTCCGGGTGGGCCACGCACTTGTTTGTAAACACAAGACCTGCGGTTCGAACCCCGGCACAGACTCAGAAATTAAATTTTTTTTTTTTTAATTTTATAATTTAGCACTATTATATCTTAATGAAAATAATCGGAGCCGTCTCACAAGGAGCGGTTGGTGCAATTAGTAGTGTTGCGGCGTGTTCTGCAACTTGCGTATAAGTTCGCAGGTTCAATTCCCGACAGTGGAATTTATTAAAATACTTTTTTAAATTTTAAACAAAAATGTAAATAAAGAATTTTAACTGGTGCAACAGCCAATGGTCTGCGGTTCGAACCCGGCACAGACCCAGAAATTTAATTATTTTTTATTTTTTAAATAATTACATTATTATATATAAATGAAAATAATAAAATTTCTGCCAAATGAATGGTGTGGTGTAACTAGTAGGGTTGCAGCATGATATGGAACTTTCGTCAGTAAGCGCGGGCTCGAATCTCGTCAGTGACCGAATCAAATTTTTTTTTTTTAAATTTAATTTTAAAACTTAAATTTTAAATTACAACCGTATTCAAATATTAATTTCGAATACAAGGAGAGTACGGGGTCTTTTAGAGTCGGCGCGCTCGACTGTAGCCTTTCTTACTTGTTTTATATAACTACATTATACTATATAAATGAAAATAATCGTGAATGTGCGAAATGAATGGTGTGGTGCAACTAGTAGGGTTGCAACATGTTATGGAAGTTTCGTCAGTAAGCGCGGGTTCGAATCCCATCAGTGACTTGATTTAAAAAAAAAAAATTTTTGTTTTTATTTTATTTTAAGACTTAAATTTTAAATTACAGTCGTATTCAAATATTAATTTCGAATACAAGGAGAGTACGGGGTCTTTCTTACTTGTTTTAAATAAAAATGTTTATTAAAATTAACAAATATACATATCATTTTAAATGCTCCTTATTTATTACTATTCTTTGAATAGTATTTATACATTAAGCTTTAATATTACCTAATCACACCACAAATATTAAACAACTTGCTTATTTTTTCATTCAACACTTCGAATCGTGAAAAAAAAACCTTGTTAGAATCTGTATTCGGTATTTGTAATTATTTAATGTAGATAGATAAAAGTTAACTTACAAATATTTTGGCATAAGCAAAAAATATTTCTGTATTAATTCGCACAAAGTGTGGGCATCATGCGCAGATCACAAAATAAATTGTATAATAATCACACCCAATAAAATTTTGAAAATGCCTGTATGTAAGTGTGTGTGTGACTATATATGTGTGCCATCAAAATTTTAAGCAAACCAATGCCAAATATCATAAGACATAATTTTGACTATGTATAATTTCATATATACTAATATATATATATAAATTATATATATATATATATATATATATATATATATATAGTTATATTTGATAAACGCCTCCACAACGAACTCTCGCAAAATAAACACACGTGTGAACATGAATAGAATTGCTGGGAAAAGATGCGCTACAGATACAGTCGCACAGATTCTTTGATATCACACACATGTGCTGTTCTATATAAACACCATATATACAAACATATGTGGTGACGGTGACTGAAGAAAATCAGCGCCAAATTGACGTAATTGTCACAATTTTCGTAGTCGATGTCAAATTGTGTTTGTGTGTATGTGTGCTTCAGTCTGTCTGTGCTTATAAATATATTTATGGGTTGTTAGTCAATTTGAAGGGGTCTAACTACAACAAAAATAATGATCAACATATACATAGCACACCACATTAGCAGATACAGTTAAACACTGCTTTAGACAACTTTCTAGTCGCGCCAGAGCCATTACTTAAAAATTACATTTTATGAGAAATTAAATTATTACTCGTATTCGTGCTTATTAATTACTTGAAAACACGCCAATTCAAAGCTAAAGTACAGCAGCAAAACAGCTTTTCAGTGAAACATTAGTTTGACTTGAGCTATTTTTATTTGAAATGGCAAATTGTACCACTATTTTAAAAAGCTTAGCTATATGTACGGTAGAAATCATATATGTTTTAAGAAACGAGTACAGAAACACCACATTGAAAAAAAACAAGTAAGAAAGGCTACAGTCGAGCGCGCCGACTGTAAAAGACCCCGTACTCTCCTTGTATTCGAAATTAATATTTGAATACGATTGTAATTTAAAATTTAAGTTTTAAAATTAAATTGAAAAAAAAAAATTTGAATCAGTCACTGATGGAATTCGAACCCGCGCTTACTGACGCAAGTTCCATATCATGCTGCACCCCTACTAGTTACACAACACCATTCATTTGGCAGAAATTTGATTATTTTCATTTACATATAATAATGTAGTTATTTAAAAAATAAAAAAATAACTAAATTTCTGGGTCTGTGCCGGGTTCGAACCGCAGACCATTGGCTGTTGCACCAGTTAAAATTCTTTATTTACATTTTTGTTTGAAATTTAAAAAAGTAAATTCCACTGTCGGGAATTGAACCTGCGAACATATACGCAGCTTGCATAACGCGTCAGACAGAGATCCGATTATTTTCATTTACATGTAATAATGTTATTAGATAAGAAGCACAAAAAACAAAATTTTATTTCTGAGTCTGCGCCGGGTTCGAACCGCAGACCATTGGCTGTTGCACCAGTTAAAATTCTTTATTTACATTTTTGTTTAAATTTAAAAAAGTAAATTCCACTGACGGGAATTGAACCTGCGAACTTATACTCAACTTGCAGAACACGCCGCAACGCTACTAATTGCACCAACCCCTTCTTATGAAACGGTTCCGATTATTTTCATTAAGATATAATAGTGCTAAATAATAAAAATAAAAAAAAATAAAAAAAAAAATTAATTTCTGAGTCCGTGCCGGGGTTCGAACCGCAGGTCTTGTGTTTGCAAAGAAGTGCGTTGCCCACCCGGACCACGTTCTCTTTGCAAACTATTGCGGCTGATGTATATATACACATACAGTTATCTCTTTTCTTTTAACCACGTGCATTCACAACGCGCTTCATGGGCTACTTTGTTGTTTAATTGCTCAGTTGTTTATAGTTGGATTTTAATGCAACTTTCAGGGTAGTTTAATATGATTTGTCTTTAAACAAATTTTGAATTACAATACTGTACTACATTAGTAAATGCTTTAAAAACGACATGTAAGATTTGAAAAGTTTTTTAGTTCGTGTGGGAAAAGGGGGCGTGGCAGACCAAAATTTTTAATGACGTTGCATTTGTGCTGTTTGTAGGAACCTGCGTACCAGAATTGGTGTTCCTAAGTGCCATAGTTACGGAGATATTCGCCGAAAACATCAATTTTTTCCGAGGTGTGTCTAGTTTTTTGCTTATTGCGGGGGCGCTGGGGGGCGTGGCGCAGATTTGAAATAAACTTGATCTGCTCGAGAAAGTTACGGAATTTTTATTACAAATTTGGTGTCTCTAGCTCTTATAGTCTCTGAGATCCAGGTGTTCATACGGACGGACGGACAGACGGACAGACGGACATTGCTATATCGACTCGGCTGTTGATGCTGATCAAGAATATATATACTTTATGGGGTCGGAAAAGCTTCCTTCTGCCTGTTACGCACATTTGGCTTCTGACAAACCTAATAGACCCCTATACTCTTTTTTAAAGAGTACGGGGTCTAAAAATTGTGATCTGACTGGCTGACTAAGTGACTTACTGACTGGCGAACTGTCGACTGACAACAGCTTTTATTGTTGTAGGCATGCTGCGACTTCTGTCAGTTTTGTCCTCACTAACAATTAACACCTCTTTACCCAACATACACACACAAATATATTAAACAAACAGAACAATAAGAAAAGTACAGTCCAGCGGGCCTGCATTTATACTGTCTTTAGGAACCTGCATACCAAAATTGGTGTTCCTAAGTGCCGTAGTTACTGAGATATTCGCTTTAAACATCTATTTTTTCCGAGGTATGTCTAGTTTTTTGCTCATTGTGAGCGAATGGGGCGTGGCATCAAAACAAAAATATTCTTGTATTGACTGACTAAATATCGAGTCGATAGAGACCAAACTCGAATTTGTAGCTCTTACCATCTCTGAAATCTGTTTGTTCATACGGACGGACAGTATAAAAACGAATTTTAAATAACAATACTGTTTGAAAAGCTTTTTATTTCTTACGGATAAAGGGGGCGTGGCAGTCCAAAATTTTTAATGTCAATGCATCTGTGTTGTCTCTAGGAACATGCATACCAAAATTGGTATTCGTAAGTGCCATAGTTACTGAGATATTCGCCAAAAACATCTATTTTTTCCGAGGTATGTCTAGTTTTTTGCTCATTCGAGTCGATTGAGACCAATTTCGAACTAGTAGCTCTTACCATATCTGAAATCTGTTTGTTCATACGGACAGACAGACAGACAGACGGACATGGCTATATCGACTCGGCTTACGACCCTGATCAAGAATATATATACTTTATGGGGTCTGCCACGCCTCCTTCTGCCTGTTACATACTTTTGCACAAACCCAATATACTCTTGCAGAGAGTATAAAAATAGAATTGGACTGACTAGACAACAAGTCGGATTTTATGTATACACTAAACAAATGAACCAACATGTATATATTACGAGTATTAGCAACACCGACCACTCCTAACAGAAATAATTATAAACGAATAAACAACAATAATTTAATATTTTACATAAAAACATTTATGTATACACTAAACAAATGAACCAAAATGTATATATTACGAGTATTTGCAACACCGACCACTCCTAACAGAAATAATTATAAACGAATAAACAACAATAATTTAATATTTTACATAAAAACATTTATTTACGCATGGAAATCGTGTGTAAAATTAGTTTTATAACATTTGAGATGTTAATTAATATGAATATTTAATATAAACTTGTTATACTCTCTGCAAGAGTATATAGCCATGTCCGTCTGTCTGTCCGTATGAACAAACAGATTTCACAGATGGTAAGAGCTACATATTCGAGTTTGAGATCTATCGACTCAATATTTAGTCAGTCAATACAAGAATCCTTTTTTATACTCTCTGCAAGAGTATATTGGGTTTGTGCAAATGTATGTAACAGGCAGAAGGAGGCGTGGCAGACCCCATAAAGTATATATATTCTTGATCAGCATCACAAGCCGAGTCGATATAGCCATGTCCGTCTGTCCGTCTGTCCGTCTGTCCGTCTGTCTGTCTGTCTGTCTGTCTGTCTGTCCGTATGAACACACAGATTTCAGAGATGGTAAGAGCTACAAGTTCGAGTTTAGTCTCAATCGACTCGATATTTAGTCAGTCAATACAAGAATCTTTTTTTTTTTTCGATGCCACGCCCCATTCGCCCACAATGAGTAAAAAACCCGTCACACCTCGAAAAAAATCTATGTTTTCGGCGAATATCTCAGTAACTATGGCACCTAGGAATACCAATTTTGGTACACGTGTTCCAAGAGATGGCATAAATGCAATGACATCAAAAATTTTGGGCTGCCATGCCCCCTTTTTCTGCAAGAATTAAAAGAAAATTTCAAACTTGCATGCCGTTTTTAAAGCATTTATTCTTATCGTATAGTGTTGTTATTTATGATTCGTTTGAAGACGTATCATGTCAAACTCTCTTGAAAGTTTCATAAGAATCCGACCATAAACAAGAAAGAAATGAAGCAACAAAGACTTTATTCGAGAGCAATGAGAGCGAGAGAGACAGCGCTAGTCGTGCCGACCAATAGTATTCATACACACATATGTATGTGCATACATTTAACGTCAAACGAATTTGTATGTACATACAGACAAACACATGTATGTTCGATTATGCTTAGCTTTTTTTTTGTTTTAACGTGTTCTAATACAAGAACTATCTATTGTAATATCCGGATACCGATTTAAGCATTATAATTGGGAATAAAAGCAGAGAGTATTACACGGTCGGGCGTGTTCGACTGTACTTTTCTTACTTGTTTTTTTTTGATGCCGCGCCCCATTCGCCCGCAATGAGCAAAAAACTAGACATACCTCGGAAAAAATAGATGTTTTCGGCGAATATCTCAGTAACTATGGCACTTACGAATACCAATTTTGGTACGCATGTTCCTAGAGACAACACAAATGCATTGGCATTAAAAATTTTGGCATGCCACGCCCCTTCTTCCGTAAGAAAAAAATTTTTTTTTCAAATTTGCTTGCCGTTTTAAAGGCATTTGTTCTTATTGTACAGCATTGTTATTATACCCGTTGCTCGTACAGTACAAAGGTATTTATATTGTAATCGTTGGAATGTATGTAACAGGCAGAAGGAGGCGTGGCAGATCCCATAAATTTTATATATTCTTGATCAGCATCAACAGCCGAGTCGATATAGCCATGTCCGTCTGTCCGTCCGTCCGTCCGTCCGTCCGTCCGTCCGTCCGTCTGTCCGTCTGTATGAACAAAAGGATATCAGCAACTTTAAGAGCTAGAAAGACTCGAGAGGTCGCAAATGAAAGATAAAATGCCTAAGCAGTACAAGTTTGTATTTGTTTTTGGACACGCCCACTTTAGGGCGTTCTATGTTCATATAAAGGTAAAAGCAGCTAAAAATAGCATGTTTTAGCATAGAAAATTTTTTTGTTAGTTACGTTATCCGAACCAAATTCACATGGGATGTTCATATCTATGGCGTTCATAATCTGACCAAATTTTATCCAAATCTATATCGTATAGCTCCCATAGGGACAATCGGTCAAAAGTTCGCTCCTAGTATGAGTTTCTATGAAAAATTTTTGTATTTACCTAACTATCTTAATGAAACTGACACAGAATATATTTATCAATAAAATAAACAAACTGACCGAGTTTCATTAAAATCGGACTACTATATCGTATAGCTCCCATAGGAACAGTCGGTCAAAAATATGCTCTGATCATAAATTTGTGTGAAAATGTTCTGTGTTTTCCCAGCTATCTTAGCCATCCCCTAAACTATTGCACTAATATTTTTATCATTATCTATTTTTAATTACATATCGAAACTGAGTAACGGGTATCCTAAAGTCGCGAGGCGACTATAGCATTCTTTCTTGTTTATGATTCCTTTGAAGACAAATCATATCAGATCATCCTGAAAGTTGCATAAAAATCCAACAATAAACAACAGAGCTGCTGATTATAAAGTTAATATTTAATTCAATGCATGAGTGCGAGAGCGACAGAAACATACAAGCATATATTCAAACTCTTTTAATGCATGTGTGGCGGCAATAGTATACATACACACATATATACATATGTACGTGCATACATATAACGTCAAACGAATTTGTATGTGCATACAGACAAACATATGTATGTTCGATTATAAATTGTCTTTTTAGACCCCGTACTCTTAACAAGAAAGAAAAGTACAGTCGAACACGCCCGACCGTATAATACTCTCTGCGTTTATTCCCAATTATAATACTTAAATCGGTATTCAGACATTACAATAGATAGTTCTTGTATTAGAATACGTTAAAACAAAAAAAAGATAAGCATAATCAAGCATACATGTGTTTGTCTGTATGTACATACAAATTCGTTTGACGTTAAATGTATGCACATACATATGTGTGTATGAATACTATTGGTCGGCACGACTAGCGCTGTCTCTCTCGCGCTCATTGCTTTAGAATAAAATCTTTGTTGCTGCATTGCTTTCTTGTTTATGGTCGGATTCTTATGAAACTTTCTGGAGAGTTTGACATGATACGTCTTCAAACGAATCATAAATAACAACACTGTACGATAAGAATAAATGCTTTAAAAACGGCATGCAAGTTTGAAATTTACTTTTATTTCTTGCGGAAAAAGGGGGCGTGGCAGCCCAAAACTTTTGATGTCATTGGATTTATGCGTCCTTTAGGAACACGTGTACCAAAATTGGTATTCCTAAGTGCCATAGTTACTGAGATATTAACCGAAAACATCTATTTTTTCCGAGGTATGTCTAGTTTTTTGCTCATTGTGGGCGAATGGGGCGTGGCATCGAAAAAAAAAAAGATTCTTGTATTGACTGACTAAATATCGAGTCGATAGAGACCAAATTCAAACTTGTAGCTCTTACCATCTCTGAAATCTGTTTGTTCATACGGACAGACAGACAGACAGACGGACAGACGGACAGACAGACGGACAGACGGACAGACGGACATGGTTATATCGACTCGGCTTGTGACGCTGATCAAGAATATATATACTTTATGGGGTCTGCCACGCCTCCTTCTGCCTGTTACATACATTTGCACAAACCCAATATACTCTTGCAGAGAGTATAAAAAGAGTATAGGAGTCTATTAGGTTTGTCAGAAGCCAAATGTGCGTAACAGGCAGAAGGAAGCTTTTCCGACCCCATAAAGTATATATATTCTTGATCAGCATCAACAGCCAAGTCGATATAGCATTGTCCGTCTGTCCGTCTGTCCGTCCGTCTGTATGAACACCTGTATCTTTTAAACTAAAAGTGCTAGAACCACCAAATTTGTAACCAAAATTCAGTAACTTTCGCGAGCAGATCAAGTTTATTTCAAATCAGTGCCCCGCCCCCTACCGCCCCCGCAATAAGCCAAAAACCAAAGACACCTCGAAAAAAAATTGATGTTTTCCGCGAATATCTCCGTAACTATGGCACTTACGACCACCAATTTGGGTACGCGGGTTCCCAGGGACAGCATAAATAAAGTGCCATTAAAATTTTTTTGCTGACACGCCCCCTTTTTCCATTAAAAAAAATAAATTTTCAATTTGGATGCCGTTTTTAAGGCATTTGTCCTCAGTGTTGTAATTTTAGATTCGTTTAAAGACAAATCATATCAAACTACCCTGAAAGTTGCATAAAAATCCAACTATAAACAACTGAGCAATTAGGTAACAAAGTGTCCCTTGAAGCGCATTGTCAATGCACAAGCAAAGAGATAACTGTATGTTTATATATAACAGAAATAATTATAAACGAATAAACAACAATAATTTAATATTTTACATAAAAACATTTATTTACGCATGGAAATCGTGTGTAAAATTAGTTTTATAACATTTGAGATGTTAATTAATATGAATATTTAATATAAACTTGTTATACTCTCTGCAAGAGTATATAGCCATGTCCGTCTGTCTGTCCGTATGAACAAACAGATTTCACAGATGGTAAGAGCTACATATTCGAGTTTGAGATCTATCGACTCAATATTTAGTCAGTCAATACAAGAATCCTTTTTTATACTCTCTGCAAGAGTATATTGGGTTTGTGCAAATGTATGTAACAGGCAGAAGGAGGCGTGGCAGACCCCATAAAGTATATATATTCTTGATCAGCATCACAAGCCGAGTCGATATAGCCATGTCCGTCTGTCCGTCTGTCCGTCTGTCCGTCTGTCTGTCTGTCTGTCTGTCTGTCTGTCCGTATGAACACACAGATTTCAGAGATGGTAAGAGCTACAAGTTCGAGTTTAGTCTCAATCGACTCGATATTTAGTCAGTCAATACAAGAATCTTTTTTTTTTTTCGATGCCACGCCCCATTCGCCCACAATGAGTAAAAAACCCGTCACACCTCGAAAAAAATCTATGTTTTCGGCGAATATCTCAGTAACTATGGCACCTAGGAATACCAATTTTGGTACATCAAAAATTTTGGGCTGCCATGCCCCCTTTTTCTGCAAGAATTAAAAGAAAATTTCAAACTTGCATGCCGTTTTTAAAGCATTTATTCTTATCGTATAGTGTTGTTATTTATGATTCGTTTGAAGACGTATCATGTCAAACTCTCTTGAAAGTTTCATAAGAATCCGACCATAAACAAGAAAGAAATGAAGCAACAAAGACTTTATTCGAGAGCAATGAGAGCGAGAGAGACAGCGCTAGTCGTGCCGACCAATAGTATTCATACACACATATGTATGTGCATACATTTAACGTCAAACGAATTTGTATGTACATACAGACAAACACATGTATGTTCGATTATGCTTAGCTTTTTTTTTGTTTTAACGTGTTCTAATACAAGAACTATCTATTGTAATATCCGGATACCGATTTAAGCATTATAATTGGGAATAAAAGCAGAGAGTATTACACGGTCGGGCGTGTTCGACTGTACTTTTCTTACTTGTTTTTTTTTGATGCCGCGCCCCATTCGCCCGCAATGAGCAAAAAACTAGACATACCTCGGAAAAAATAGATGTTTTCGGCGAATATCTCAGTAACTATGGCACTTACGAATACCAATTTTGGTACGCATGTTCCTAGAGACAACACAAATGCATTGGCATTAAAAATTTTGGCATGCCACGCCCCTTCTTCCGTAAGAAAAAAATTTTTTTTTCAAATTTGCTTGCCGTTTTAAAGGCATTTGTTCTTATTGTACAGCATTGTTATTATACCCGTTGCTCGTACAGTACAAAGGTATTTATATTGTAATCGTTGGAATGTATGTAACAGGCAGAAGGAGGCGTGGCAGATCCCATAAATTTTATATATTCTTGATCAGCATCAACAGCCGAGTCGATATAGCCATGTCCGTCTGTCCGTCCGTCCGTCCGTCCGTCCGTCCGTCCGTCCGTCTGTCCGTCTGTATGAACAAAAGGATATCAGCAACTTTAAGAGCTAGAAAGACTCGAGAGGTCGCAAATGAAAGATAAAATGCCTAAGCAGTACAAGTTTGTATTTGTTTTTGGACACGCCCACTTTAGGGCGTTCTATGTTCATATAAAGGTAAAAGCAGCTAAAAATAGCATGTTTTAGCATAGAAAATTTTTTTGTTAGTTACGTTATCCGAACCAAATTCACATGGGATGTTCATATCTATGGCGTTCATAATCTGACCAAATTTTATCCAAATCTATATCGTATAGCTCCCATAGGGACAATCGGTCAAAAGTTCGCTCCTAGTATGAGTTTCTATGAAAAATGTTTGTATTTACCTAACTATCTTAATGAAACTGACACAGAATATATTTATCAATAAAATAAACAAACTGACCGAGTTTCATTAAAATCGGACTACTATATCGTATAGCTCCCATAGGAACAGTCGGTCAAAAATATGCTCTGATCATAAATTTGTGTGAAAATGTTCTGTGTTTTCCCAGCTATCTTAGCCATCCCCTAAACTATTGCACTAATATTTTTATCATTATCTATTTTTAATTACATATCGAAACTGAGTAACGGGTATCCTAAAGTCGCGAGGCGACTATAGCATTCTTTCTTGTTTATGATTCCTTTGAAGACAAATCATATCAGATCATCCTGAAAGTTGCATAAAAATCCAACAATAAACAACAGAGCTGCTGATTATAAAGTTAATATTTAATTCAATGCATGAGTGCGAGAGCGACAGAAACATACAAGCATATATTCAAACTCTTTTAATGCATGTGTGGCGGCAATAGTATACATACACACATATATACATATGTACGTGCATACATATAACGTCAAACGAATTTGTATGTGCATACAGACAAACATATGTATGTTCGATTATAAATTGTCTTTTTAGACCCCGTACTCTTAACAAGAAAGAAAAGTACAGTCGAACACGCCCGACCGTATAATACTCTCTGCGTTTATTCCCAATTATAATACTTAAATCGGTATTCAGACATTACAATAGATAGTTCTTGTATTAGAATACGTTAAAACAAAAAAAAGATAAGCATAATCAAGCATACATGTGTTTGTCTGTATGTACATACAAATTCGTTTGACGTTAAATGTATGCACATACATATGTGTGTATGAATACTATTGGTCGGCACGACTAGCGCTGTCTCTCTCGCGCTCATTGCTTTAGAATAAAATCTTTGTTGCTGCATTGCTTTCTTGTTTATGGTCGGATTCTTATGAAACTTTCTGGAGAGTTTGACATGATACGTCTTCAAACGAATCATAAATAACAACACTGTACGATAAGAATAAATGCTTTAAAAACGGCATGCAAGTTTGAAATTTACTTTTATTTCTTGCGGAAAAAGGGGGCGTGGCAGCCCAAAACTTTTGATGTCATTGGATTTATGCGTCCTTTAGGAACACGTGTACCAAAATTGGTATTCCTAAGTGCCATAGTTACTGAGATATTAACCGAAAACATCTATTTTTTCCGAGGTATGTCTAGTTTTTTGCTCATTGTGGGCGAATGGGGCGTGGCATCGAAAAAAAAAAAGATTCTTGTATTGACTGACTAAATATCGAGTCGATAGAGACCAAATTCAAACTTGTAGCTCTTACCATCTCTGAAATCTGTTTGTTCATACGGACAGACAGACAGACAGACGGACAGACGGACAGACGGACAGACAGACGGACAGACGGACAGACGGACATGGTTATATCGACTCGGCTTGTGACGCTGATCACATACATTTGCACAAACCCAATATACTCTTGCAGAGAGTATAAAAAGAGTATAGGAGTCTATTAGGTTTGTCAGAAGCCAAATGTGCGTAACAGGCAGAAGGAAGCTTTTCCGACCCCATAAAGTATATATATTCTTGATCAGCATCAACAGCCAAGTCGATATAGCATTGTCCGTCTGTCCGTCTGTCCGTCCGTCTGTATGAACACCTGTATCTTTTAAACTAAAAGTGCTAGAACCACCAAATTTGTAACCAAAATTCAGTAACTTTCGCGAGCAGATCAAGTTTATTTCAAATCAGTGCCCCGCCCCCTACCGCCCCCGCAATAAGCCAAAAACCAAAGACACCTCGAAAAAAAATTGATGTTTTCCGCGAATATCTCCGTAACTATGGCACTTACGACCACCAATTTGGGTACGCGGGTTCCCAGGGACAGCATAAATAAAGTGCCATTAAAATTTTTTTGCTGACACGCCCCCTTTTTCCATTAAAAAAAATAAATTTTCAATTTCGATGCCGTTTTTAAGGCATTTGTCCTCAGTGTTGTAATTTTAGATTCGTTTAAAGACAAATCATATCAAACTACCCTGAAAGTTGCATAAAAATCCAACTATAAACAACTGAGCAATTAGGTAACAAAGTGTCCCTTGAAGCGCATTGTCAATGCACAAGCAAAGAGATAACTGTATGTTTATATATACATTAGCCGCAGTAGTTTGTAAAGAGAGCGTGGTCCGGGTGGGCCACGCACTTGTATGTAAACACAACACCTGCGGTTCGAACCCTGGCACAGACTCAGAAATTTAAACTTTTTTTTATATTTTATATACATTTTTTTATATGTAAATGAAAATAATCGGGTTGATGCCAAATGTATGGAGTGGCGCAACTAGTAGGGTTGCAGCATGTTCTGGAACCTGAGTCTGGTAGCGCGGGTTCGATTCCCATCAGTGACTTGATATAACACTTTTTTTATACTCTCTGCAAGAGTATATTGGGTTTGTGCAAATGTATGTAACAGGCAGAAGGAGGCGTGGCAGACCCCATAAAGTATATATATTCTTGATCAGCATCACAAGCCGAGTCGATATAGCCATGTCCGTCTGTTCGTCTGTCTGTCCGTCTGTCCGTCCGTATGAACAAACAGATTTCAGAGATGGTAAGAGCTACAAATTCGAGTTTGGTCTCTATTGACTCGATATTTAGTCAGTCAATACAAGAATCTTTTTTTTTTTTGATGCCACGCCCCATGCGCCCACAATGAGCAAAAAACTGGGCACACCTCGGAAAAAATAGATGTTTAAAGCGAATATCTCAGTAACTACGGCACTTAGGAATACCAATTTTGGTACGCATATTCCTAAAGACAGCATAAATACATTGCCACTTAAGATTTTGGACTGCCACCCCCCCTTTTTCCGTAAGAAAAAAATAACTTTTTAAACTTGCACGCCGTTTTAAAGGCATTTGTTGTTATCGTAGAGTATTGTTATTTATGATTTCTTTGAAGACAATTAATATCAAACTATGCTGAAAGTTGCATAAAAATCCAACAACAAACAAAAGAGATACCGATTATAAAGTTAATATTTAGGTCAATGCATGAGTGCGAGCGCGACAGAAACATACAAGCATATACTCGAACTCTTTTAATGCATGTGTGGCGTCAACAGTATACATACACACATATATACATATATATGTGCATACATATAACGTCAAACGAATTTGTATGTGCATAAACTCAAACATATGTATGTTCGATTATAAATTGTCATTTTTTTGTAACGTGCTCTAATACAAGAACTATCTATTGTAACATCCGGATACTGATTTTAACATTATAATTGGGAATAGAAGCAGAGAGTATTATACGGTCGGGGGCGAACTATCTACTGTAATATCTGGATACCGATTTAAGTATTATAATTGGGAATAAAAGCTGAGAGTATTATACTGTCGGGCGTGTTCGACTGTACTTTTCTTTCTTGTTTTTGTTTTTTGTTGTATTTGGTTCAAATCGTTCAAGAGACACTGAAAATTTTCATACTAAGCATTTTCAGCATTTTTAACCGATTGTTCCTATGACAGCTATGTGATATAGTGATCCGATCTGGCCGTTTTTAACATATGAACTGCGTGCAGAGAGAATACACATGTGCACCAAGTTTCATCACGATAGCTTTAAAACTGAGAGACTAGTTCGCATAGAAACAGACGGACAGGAGGACAGACGGACATGGCTATATCGACTCGGCTGTTGATGCTGATCAAGAATCGTGACAAAAACAATATACCCTCTGTAAGCAAATTAGTGTGGCTGATGTATATATAAATTTAGAGTTATCTCTTTTCATTCAACGACGTGCATTGACAATGCGCTTAATTATTAACTTTGTTACCTGATAGCACAGTTGATTATAGTTGGATTCTTATGCAACTTTCAGAATACTAACGAGACAGTACATTCAAGTGGCCCAGCAACACCAAGCAACATGCTTGTTAGCGCGCGGAACCCTGCAGACAATGCAGACACCTCCCGCCCAACCGGCCGAGGGGCACACCGCAAAACGGACGAAAGGGAGGTCGCCTACTAAAGGACATTACGTTACACTTACTATGGTTTAGATTTAATAAATTTACTTGGCACCAGGTTTGCAAGCTGTAAAGATCAGATTGTAACCTGGATTCAAGAAGTGACTCAGTGTCCGATACACAAAGTTTAACGTCATCGGCGTACATAAGCACCCGAGAATGACGTATTGTAGATGGCAGATCATTTATGAATAAAATGAACAGCAAAGGACCGAGGTGGCTTCCTTGCGGAACACCTGAAGTAACTTTGACAGATTTCGATAATGTATCTTTAAAATAGACCTGTTGTGTTTTAGAACGTAAGTAAATCAACCAACACTTCCAGAGTCGGGTGATATGGATCTTCAGGATTGGATAATGTCGTGGTACGGGAAACAGAAGAGCAGGATGGATCCAAAACAAAAATCAGATCAAGCATTCTGTTCAAAGAGTTTGGGATAGCATTGATCTGAAACAATAAAATTCCAAACAAATCGTCAAGAAAATCGTGCTGGGTCAAAGGAGTCATCACGGCAGAGTCAGAACACGAAATCCATGTAGTAACTGCGATATTAAAATCGCCGAGAACCACAAGAAAATCACGATCGGATAACAAAGAGGCGACTAGCAGAAAAATGTAAAAGATACAGAGAAGAGTCGGAAGAAGGCGGAATATAGGAACAAGTAATGAAAACACTAGTGTTATTTAGGCACAACTTAATAGCAACAAATTCAATATCCATAGAGCCATCGATTATAACTTCTTCCGAGGATAAGTTAACATCAACGGTAATAAGCACACCTCCACCACGGCGAGATGTACGATCTTTTCTATAGATAGAGAATTTATTGGAAAGTACTTCAGAGTCTAGAATGTCGGGCCTTAACCATGTTTCTGAAAAGGCCACGACATGAAATGGAATGGAGAGGCTGTTTAAATAAATATTGCTTAGATTACTACAAAGACCTCTAACATTTTGATAGGCAAACGAGAGGGAAGAAGTTAATTTTTTCCGGCATCAGAGGCCGGAATTTGCAATCGGCAGTGCAATCGGAGTCCGATTTTTTTTTTTTCACCGTATATTCCTTTATTATTAAGTGGTCCTGCCAAAATTCTTTACAGCAAATTGCATTGAAATATTTGGCAGGAACACTTACTTTAAAAGAGGATATTTCCCGATGGTAGGAGAACTTGAACTTTTCCACCGTAATGTTGGCTTCTAATTTAGCCTGAATAAAGGCCTTGACATGATCTGATGCGGTATCGGGGGCAAGCCTAGAAACAAATATTTGTTTTTTTGGTGGAACGCCTATAAGAGTCTTTTTATCTGACACTGTAGTTACTTCCGTGGGAGCAACAGCAGTGATAGACTCATTGATTGATTCGACAACTGCAACAGTGTTAACAATTGACAAATCAGATTCGGGGTTCGTGGCGACAACTTCTGTGGGTAAAGTAAAGTTGTCATCACTACTAACAATTATGTTCGGAGATGGGGATGAAAAATTTATAAGAGAAGGTGCGGACGAAGTTGATATGTGAGGAGGGACAGAAAGTTCATGAGGGCCAATCGACAATCTGAAGTTGGCCTTTTTACGCTTTGGAGAATCGTTCAAGAATTTTAAGTCTTTAAACTCCTTATCCAAAGCTGCGAAACTATCGGACAGACTTTTAAATCTGCCATATAGGTCCGCAAAGCCTCTTTTAGTGTGTCTCATGAAGCTCACCATGTCTCTTTCGACATCCCTGCATGCTTCACATGTCCACTTTAAACCTGATTTAGACTCAATCAGGTCAATTATCCGGCCGTTGAGGCCAGCACATTTTTCATGTGAAGCATTTTCACATAACCAGCAACAAACAAAACCCACCTTGACATTTGTTCGAACCTGGCAATTGGACTTAGACACAGACGTACATGTTGGAGTTCATTAGTAAAAAAATAAAAAATAATAAAAGAGAATATATGGGAGATAATAGGCACTGTTGAGAAATTGATTGAAGAAGTACGTAGGCAAACTAGGGTTAGTATGACAAGCTACAGATGTTTACTTGCGACAATAACAAATGTAATTCACAAAAACAATATAGGCGCGGGCGCGACGACCGAAATCAAGAAAAACGGAATTACCGGCCAACACCAAAAACAAGATAAATGAGCGCGGTAAAACAGATGAGAGAGCGTAAATAAAGAAGAGAGCACGAAGATTGCGAGATAAAATTCTACACAAACAAAATGTTAGTGCAAGCAACGGCGTAAATTTACAAAAACAAATTCACAGCGACAAGCAAGCGCAGAAATAAATAAAACAGAATGTTTGGCTGTGGACTTGTTGTTGCCTTTAAAACACAAATTATTTAAAATTTGCTTTATAGTTAATTTAAACAATGTATCAACACAACCGATGTATCGCACATTATTACTAAAAGATTAAGCCAGAAAAATTAAACAAAATTGAGTGTTTAAACGAGGAAAAACTGGAAAAAAGTAAGAAACGATGTAAAACACTTCCGTCAGCGAGAGCGAATCGAATCGAGTTTAAGCAGTCGAGTTAAATTGTCTTCAAACGAATCTTAAATTACAACACTGTACAATAAGGACAAATGCCTTAAAAACGCCATCGAAACTGAAAATTATTTTTTTTTTTGTGTCCCTAGAATCCTGCGTACCCAAATTGGTGGTGCTAAGTGCCATAGTTACGGAGATATTCGCGGAAAACATCAACTTTTCCGAGGTGTCTTTGGTTTTTTGCTCATTGCGGGGCGGAAGGGGGCGTGTCAAAAAATTTGAAAAAAAAAATTTAACTGGGTACGTCATAGACGGACTTTGATTCCAAATTTGGTGTCTCTAGCTCTTGTAGTTTATAAGATGTTCATACAGACGGACGGACAGTCGGACATTGCTACGGCCGTAGCCCGGCGGTTAGGCATACATCACTAGGGGTGGCTACCTGAAGCCGGTACGGGACGAATTTTTCACAGCTATGGAAGGCTCGATTAAGATTTCAACTGGGGCTGGGATGTCAGCCCAAACGTCGGTGTAAGGCGTGACCGCTACCACCGACGGGCACAGGGGGTGAGAAATCCTCTCTGCGTGTCGCCAGACACAAGGTGGAAGAGATGATGGCCGAGAAGAGGCAACGCTCGACCGAGAGCAACCAGAGCAGAGATGACCCGGTTAGCAAACGACAGTGTGGCCCGAAGGGAGCCATCCATCGCCCCAGACGCAATAAGAAGAGTACAATGAAGGATGTTGCTAGAAGGCACCTCATTGTAGCTCTGATAGACCGCAGCGACGAGAAAGGCAGAATCTCAGAGGAACGCTGGAAACCAGTTCACGGGAAGCTAGTCGGCTTGTTGCTGGAAAAATGGATGAGGAGACGGAGGCTCCTATGCCCACTTTCGACGTCGGAGGGGGGCTCAACGGAGTCAAAATCATCAGTTGCAGCGATGACCAGACTTTTTGCTGGGTAAAGTCGAAGGTCCCGACATTGGACGCGGTGTGGGAGAGGGCCATGCTGGAAGTGGTCGACAGGGAGAACATCCAGTCCAAACCGAGAGCAAACGTACTCAGCAGGTGTCGCAGTTACCCCACATGTTGAGGGTACTGCAGATCAACCTGCATAAGAGCAAGTTGTCATCGACGGAGCTCATGTTGGCCTTGGAGCAAGGGCCCGTCGATGTGCGATGTGGCCTTAGTTCAGGAACCGTGGCTTGCGTCAGGTAATGTGGTATCTTCACTAAGGTCGAGCAACTACAGTACGTACTATCCACCGACGGTAAGCAAAACCAGAACCGCCGTAATTGTACTGAAAGGCCTAAATGCTTACCTAATGTCTAATGACAGTACAGATGATCTCACCGTAGTGATGCTGGAGAGGAGAAGGAGGTAGCATCCTGCTACATGGCCCACGAAATGCCTGCACCGCCCGACGAACTTTTGAAGCTCACAACAACAGCTCAAAAAGGTGAGTCTCTCATGGATTTCATTCTAACTTCCAACCGAAGTATCGCGGGGGATGTACATACGTACGTAGGCCCAACTTTGTCAAACGTCCTTGACCTCACAATCGAAAGACACTCCTTCTCCGGCTCAGTTTCTGAGCTCAGCTTCGAACACACCCCTAAACACCCCCAGGAAGACCGACTGGTCGAAATTTAGGGAACTAGCAACACTGAAGCAACCATATGCAGATAATTAGAGCTACCTCAAGACTCGAGCGTTGTGTAAGCGGTGAAGTTGGGGTGTGTTCTCGAACAGGCGTGCGCGGCGCGAGTTCCAACCCACAATCACCGAATCAGCGAATTGTGAAACGCAATACCGATTTTTAGACCCCGTACTCTTTAACAAGTAAGTAAAGTACAGTCGAACGCGCCCGACCGTATGATATTCTCTGCTTTTATTCCCAATAATAATGTTAAAATCGGTATCCGGATATAACAATTGATAGTTCTTGTCTTAAATACGTTAAAACAAAAAAAAACTAAGCATAATCGAATATATAATTGCCTTTAAAACGGCATGCAAGTTAGAAAAGTTTTTATTTCTTACGGAAAAAGGGGGCGTGGCAGTCCAAATTTGTAAGTGGCAATGCATTTATGCTGTCTCTAGGAACGTACGTACCAAAATTAATGTTCCTATGTGCCAAAGTTACTGGTATTTTTCTTTCCGAGGTATGTCTAGTTTTTTGCTGACTGTGGGCGAATGGGGAGTGGCATCAAAAAACAAAAAAAGATTCTTGTATTGACTGACTAAATATCGAGTCGATAGAGACCAAATTCGAATTTGCTCTTACCATCTCTGAAATCTGTGTGTGGGCAGACGGTCAGACGGACAGGCGGACATGGCTCGGCTTGTGATGCTGATCAAGAATATACTTTATGGGGTCTGCCACGCCTCCTCCTATTTTTTTTCGATTGCAGAAAATATCAGATACAAAACTTCAAAGCAAATAACACCCTTAAATAAGGCGGTGGGGTTTTGCAGGTTTAGACATTTGAGAAATGAAATCGCAAATCACTTTAGCAATTATTTAAGCGACCAAACTTCTAACCAACCAAACAACAAGTCTCAGTACCAGGCTGGCTGGCTTCGCTGAATTGAGCGACACAAAATATAATGTGGCTAAGTTTTGACTTGAGCATTTTGTTTGGCCCTCACTCGAGGCAGCTGTTTGTCGCTGCATAGCGTAAAATTAAATCGAGCGTTGACAGCTTTTCGTGGCACATAAACTGAAGAAACACAAAGCAATAGCAATTGTAGCAGCGAAAATATAAATAAAAGTCAGCACCATGTGAAAAAATTAATTTATTTGGTTAAAATAGTGATGTAAACATTAACAAATTAATAATGTTAATAATTAACCTGTGTTGAACAGGCTATTCGAAAAAAATTTTAAGATATTTTGTTATAATATTTAATGGAGGCTATTAAAGTTATACAAAACAAATAAGTGTCAGAGTCAATTCTACTTTATTTTAAAACATACCTGAGTAGAAGCCTTAACATCACCCTTTCTTGACAATGCATTAAGATACATATTAGGAAGTATACTCTCAACCTCATTCCTTTTAGACGAAGCGTTAAAATACATATTAAGAGCTTACATACCTTGAGCGGGATCGAAAAATGGAAAATTTTTTTATTGTATGTTATCTCCATTGGAACAAGGCTTAGCGTAAAACTTTAAAATCGATTATCCCGGAATGTGTTTTTATCAAAAATACACTTGCGGTGATCACGATAACTCAAAACGTTGCCGATTTTCAAAATTTTTTTTTATATGTCCGTATTAAAATTTTTGAGGTACTGAACGGATAACTTGATAAAAATTATTGCACTGAGGGCTACAAAAATTGTTTTTGTAATATTTTTTAACCTCAAAAACCAAATTTTTTGCTCAACGGGTCTCCGTATCGAGAAAAAAAATTTTTTTGGACAAATGAACCCTTCAGCACCACTAAAATAGATTTTCCTTCAATAATCATTCGACCATCGTGATCACCGCAAGGTTCTACCAAAAAAAGGTGTTCCGGGCGAGGGGCGATAACAACAACAAATAACACAAACTTTTTTTCCAAAATATTGAAATATTTTCTTCAAGAATTACCCTATAATGTTGTATACATTTTTATATCAATAGAATCAATGAAACATACTTAAACAAGTAAGAAAAGTACAGTCGAACACGCCCGACCGTGTAATACTCTCTGCTTTTATTCCCAATTATAATGCTTAAATCGGTATCCGGATATTACAATAGATAGTTCTTGTATTAGAACACGTTAAAACAAAACAAGTAAGAAAAGTACAGTCGAACACGCCCGACCGTGTAATACTCTCTGCTTTTATTCCCAATTATAATGCTTAAATCGGTATCCGGATATTACAATAGATAGTTCTTGTATTAGAACACGTTAAAACAAAAAAAAAGCTAAGCATAATCGAACATACATGTGTTTGTCTGTATGTACATACAAATTCGTTTGACGTTAAATGTATGCACATACATATGTGTGTATGAATACTATTGGTCGGCACGACTAGCGCTGTCTCTCTCGCTCTCATTGCTCTCGAATAAAGTCTTTGTTGCTTCATTTCTTTCTTGTTTATGGTCGGATTCTTATGAAACTTTCAAGAGAGTTTGACATGATACGTCTTCAAACGAATCATAAATAACAACACTATACGATAAGAATAAATGCTTTAAAAACGGCATGCAAGTTTGAAATTTTCTTTTAATTCTTGCAGAAAAAGGGGGCATGGCAGCCCAAAATTTTTGATGTCATTGCATTTATGCCATCTCTTGGAACACGTGTACCAAAATTGGTATTCCTAGGTGCCATAGTTACTGAGATATTCGCCGAAAACATAGATTTTTTTCGAGGTGTGACGGGTTTTTTACTCATTGTGGGCGAATGGGGCGTGGCATCGAAAAAAAAAAAGATTCTTGTATTGACTGACTAAATATCGAGTCGATTGAGACTAAACTCGAACTTGTAGCTCTTACCATCTCTGAAATCTGTGTGTTCATACGGACAGACAGACAGACAGACAGACAGACAGACGGACAGACGGACAGACGGACATGGCTATATCGACTCGGCTTGTGATGCTGATCAAGAATATATATACTTTATGGGGTCTGCCACGCCTCCTTCTGCCTGTTACATACATTTGCACAAACCCAATATACTCTTGCAGAGAGTATAAAAAAAGCTAAGCATAATCGAACATACATGTGTTTGTCTGTATGTACATACAAATTCGTTTGACGTTAAATGTATGCACATACATATGTGTGTATGAATACTATTGGTCGGCACGACTAGCGCTGTCTCTCTCGCTCTCATTGCTCTCGAATAAAGTCTTTGTTGCTTCATTTCTTTCTTGTTTATGGTCGGATTCTTATGAAACTTTCAAGAGAGTTTGACATGATACGTCTTCAAACGAATCATAAATAACAACACTATACGATAAGAATAAATGCTTTAAAAACGGCATGCAAGTTTGAAATTTTCTTTTAATTCTTGCAGAAAAAGGGGGCATGGCAGCCCAAAATTTTTGATGTCATTGCATTTATGCCATCTCTTGGAACACGTGTACCAAAATTGGTATTCCTAGGTGCCATAGTTACTGAGATATTCGCCGAAAACATAGATTTTTTTCGAGGTGTGACGGGTTTTTTACTCATTGTGGGCGAATGGGGCGTGGCATCGAAAAAAAAAAAAGATTCTTGTATTGACTGACTAAATATCGAGTCGATTGAGACTAAACTCGAACTTGTAGCTCTTACCATCTCTGAAATCTGTGTGTTCATACGGACAGACAGACAGACAGACAGACAGACAGACGGACAGACGGACAGACGGACAGACGGACATGGCTATATCGACTCGGCTTGTGATGCTGATCAAGAATATATATACTTTATGGGGTCTCCCACGCCTCCTTCTGCCTGTTACATACATTTGCACAAACCCAATATACTCTTGCAGAGAGTATAAAAAGAAAATAAAAATCATGTACTTTGATGGGCCCTCAAGGTATGTAACCCCTTAAGTAAACTCTCAACCTCAACCGCTTGATACGTGATATAAAACTATTGAAACAACCCCAAAATACTCTTGCAGGGAGTACACTTAAAAATAAATATAGATCACTCGATCTTAATGTTAGTTTCCACGCGTAATAGTATCATCTACAAAGTTCTGATATCAGTGGCCTTCAATGCACAATTTAAAGGTTGAAGGTAGTATTACTTTTTAAATTAAATATGCTCATTTGATCAACATTTCAACAACAGCGATCAAGTTCTACGAGTGCTTGAGTGCAGTCGAGTAAATTTCTCCAAAGAGTGATATACATTCACACAACCATCGGCTTGGGAATTTTGTGATAATTTATATGTCTGATCTTTGCCTGTTTAATATGCCCAATAAATACAGTTTATATTTATACATGTCTAAATATATGCATGCTAAATATATACATTTATCATTAAAATTCTTAAACAATGCTTGCGTCAAGAAAATGTTTTTGTCATTTTCCTGAAGAGAAAACTAGAATTCTGTAATTCTTTCAGAATGTGTCACAATTGTCTCGGGTAATTCTTCACATCTCCCCATTCATGAAATCAATTTGATGTTAAAAACCTATTTTCTTTTGAGTTTTGTTTTGTGGCATTTTGGCAAGCCAAGTTACAAATAACTTTAAACAGCCAAACAAGGCTTTTTGGGGTTGTTTGCCGGCTGTTGACCAGAAAAAGGTCCGTGTGCAAAAATACTTGTTTTATGAAAGAAACTGAGGCTACATTTTCCAATTTTCAAACAGACCAGAGTGCTGCCTATAGTGCTGCCTATAGTGCTGTCTTGGAATGTTTACATAAAGACGCTTAGCTGTTGTCCTGTCCTTCCGGTCGTGTCCTGTCCTGGCCAAGTTTGTTACAAAAAGTGGAGCCGAACAAACGAGCGACCAAAGTAATATTAGTATTCTCGTGTACATAAATGGCCAAAAAGCTCTGTATGTACTATAAATAAACGTACCACACGGTCTTCGTACATGGAAAAAACAAAACAACAACGTCGCTCTAAACTTACAACATAATATATATATTGTCAAATGTTTGTGTGAGTGAGCCAAGTTTGTGCATGAGTCATGTACTCACGAAAACATTTATAGCTTTTTAGTCTGCTACTAAAATTAAGAAAACAAAGTAAAAACTTTCTGATTTTACTTTTCCTTCCTTTTTTTGGTGTTAAAAGTAAAGCAGACCCTACAAACAAGTCTGACAAAGCATTGTGTGTGGCGTACACACACACTTTGTGCACGGAGGTGTGTATGCGTGTGTGTGAAAAAGTCCACGAGAAATTATGCAAAAGTTTGGTAGTCTCAGTTTGAATCTAATAAATGGGGCTTTCAAGGGCTGCATTTTATGTTTTGGGTATAGGAAAAAGGAACAAAAATTAACCAAATAATATTATATGAATTGTTTTTCAAAATATTTCCCCTGATAGGCAATGCACTTTTGAGTTCGCTCAAAACCATCGTTCATAGTAGTTTTTATGTTCCGTTTGAGACATGTTTAAAAAATGTTTTTTGAAATCTTTAACAACTTCATTGTTGACCAAGGATTTTTTTTTATGTGAGAGAATATAAAGAAGTTTTTTGATGTCAAATACGGATAACTTAAACCTAGCAGAATATTGGCCACATGACCCTCTCTTCCGAGCATTTGTTATGAAATGCTTCCTGCTCAAAAAACTTTTGTTTGATTTGGCTTATCTTGAAACACCAAACGACCGATTGCTTTTTACGTGAGCCCTATTTTTAACGATTTACATGCTATTTGTTAATTGTTCATGCAAAAAAATGTATTGAAGTGGAACTAAGTGCAAGGATCTTTATACCTCACGATATATCATATGTAGATCTTGCGTTATCAGCTCACACATACCATCGATGATGTGTGTTGTTTTTGTGACACAACAAACGATTTTGGACGACCTCCACGGAATCCGAACGCAACTAAAGTAAAATCCAATTCAAATGCTCTTGTTAAACTTCCACTGTTTTGTCGAATCAATTTTTGTAAAAAGTCACAAAGTTTATTGCCAGAGTTTACGCATTGCCAATTCCCGAAATATAAATAACAGCACTTGTATAATACAAGATGCGGTAACCTATTACACCTATTCGTAGAAACTTTCGGATTTATACATGCACCTTTATTAAATATTATATTAACTTATGTATACTAAAGGCAGCAGGTGTTTTCAGTTTTCACTTTTGGAGAGCAGAAATCAAAAATTTTAACATTTAACGTTTTAAATTGTATTTTATACTATAAATTTCTGTACTTATTTAAGTACTCTCTGCTTAAATCTAGTAATTAGGAGTTTGCAGAAGATATTGAAGAATTTAATATACTTATTTCGTTGAAATTGAGGTTACTTTTCAAATCGACTTTTTTCCTTCTCTGCCCATGTACATGCAAATTTTTAGTGGGTTTGTGTGTCTTGAATTTATAATATCATGAGTATAGGCATACTTACTGCCTTGACAACACATTGGAGTAATAACGAATGCCTGAAATGACGTTTTTCGCCATCAACAGAAAGGAATTGATTAAATTATGTTGGTGAGCATAGAGTAGGCAGAAAATATTTCGCTTTGAAGTTTTTCCGTCATCCGTCATTTCCCTGTAAAGTTTCGAAGTTTTTTAATAATCATCTAATCAATTAAAACACATATGTAATTTTTTTTATATATTTTTTGACGATTTCAAATTCATTTTATTGGATTTTTGTTTGTTTGTTTGTCTTGTTTTTTTTTTGTTTTTTTTGTTTGTTTCTCCCTCAAATTTTTTTTCAATCATTACTTATAATGGATTTTCTTGCTCGCAAATTTGTTGTACGTTTTTTTTTTTTTGTTTTTATTGTAGGCTTGATTTTTGTTTTTAATGACATTTTATCTTGTTTCTTGTTTGTTTTGTTTTTTAAATATATTTATATATATGAACTTGCTATATAAACTTAAGTGTATGAACTAAATTAAATAAGTTGAATTTTGTTGAAATTGTATATATATATATTAATCAACACTTGAATGTCAAATTAAAAGCACGCAAACCCATGAAACAACACCAAAAAGTTATTTGACAAAAATGATTTTGTTTAGCCAAAAGCCATAATATTGCAATATTATGGTTTAATTTCATATCTTAAAACGATTTTATCTCTTCTGGAAAATATACAAAATGATACACATTATTAAGGTTTGTAATATTTCCATCCATACAAATATACGTAAAGCAACTGATAAAGTTCAATTATATGAATTGTACAGCATTTGTAGAGCCAAAAAAATAACGTTCCAAATTATCGAATAAGAAGAAATTATAACAAAAATTAGAAAGAATCAAAAGAATGAAATCCATATTCTATTTTTTTTTTTTTTGTACATATATCTATGCGGTATACACTTTCATTAAATATTATTTTTTGAAATATTTTCTTGGTTTTGCTTATTAAATTGTTTGCTCAGACTAAACTAGACCATGTATTTAGATGTATGTAGGTTTGTATGTATATTTTTCTCAATTATTTATAAATGTGCCTATTTTGTTTCTTGCTGGTGTGCTAGTTTGTGTGAGTGTGTGTGTATTATGTTAAATTGTTTAAATTTAAATTAAACAAAAAAAAACTCATTTAAACATGTACAAACAATGTGATGTTTGCTTTCATTAATTAATTATTTAGTTATTTGTAAATTCATATTTGAATATTTATGACTTTTTGACGCAACTAGTAGAAAAATGAAAAGAGTTTATCATTTAGTTCAAAACATACGTTGTACTTTTCTTTACATAAATAAATTGTTTGTTTTCTTTTTTGTTTTTGTTTTTATTTTTTCACAACAGAATTAAAAAGGCTTGGCGTTTAAAAATAAATTAACAAAAAGTACAGCAACTAAAATAATAATTAAAATGATTGTTCAACTTTAAGCCTATTACTGAAAGAAAAAGGCTTCGCTGTTATATTACAATAAACACTTAAGATCATTTTTAACTTTTAGAGAAAGTTGTTATTTTTTGTAGAAATGTTATATATATATATATATATATATATATATATATATATATATATAGAAGTGTAATAATTTATTATATATATATATATATATATATATATATATATATATATATATATATATATATATATATATATATATTCAAGTAAAGAATATATAATTATATAACGTTTTTTGCTCATTTCCCTTTAAATTATTACACTTAATTGGCGCTTCTCTGACTCCTTTCTTGCACATATTCTTGGTATCTTTTTATGTATCATGTAAGTGTATAATATTAAATATTTTTTTGTTGTTTAATTAATGCTACGATTTTACGCTTTTTTACACACAAATGTCAATTTTTTTTACTTAGTTTTCTTTTTGTTATTTTTTTTTTGTTCTTTCTTTTTTTGCGACTTAAATGTAAACATTTAGATTTTATATTTTTGTTGTTTTGTTTTCTTTTTATATTTGTATAGTTTTTATGTTCTTCATGTTAATAATTATTATTCATTTTAGAATTTGAGTAGTTCATGTGGTTCTTTGTGGCGCTTTTTTGGCCCTAGATCCCTTGAGTGATACGAAAAAATTTCACGCATAACTTTTGAATATTTATGTAAATATGTATATATGTACGTATGTTATCGGTGAATGCGCTTACTTTTAGGTGCCACTGTCGATGATTTTTAGTTTTAAATAAGTATTTGTGTTTTTTTGTTTCTATTGAATGTTTATTAACTTTCGGCTGCATTTACTCTATGTACCTAATTTTCCTTACTTTTCTTTGTTCTTGTTATATATATATATATATATATATATATATTTTTTTTTTTTTTTTTTGTTATATTTTATTGTTGCTCGTCATCGCAACTTGTACAACTTTTATAGTACATATGTTTCCGTCTAGAACGCTTAAAACATCAAGAGCTAAACATAAGCTCAGTAAGAAGCAAAGGGCTAAGGGCGTGTTAGGGTAAAGGGCACATAAGAATTTCAGCGTTTTTTGTGTTCGATTTTGACGGCTTCGACAACACTTATTTGTAGTTTCGTATATTATGCATTTGACAGTACTTCGTATGCCTGTAATGTGAAAGTTAGAACGTTTACCAAAACTGAATTAATTTAACAAACGCGTTAAAATTTCTCAAACTAATTTAGTTATTATTGTTCTGAAATATAACTTATGTGATTTTCTTCATTTTCCATTAATTCTATTCGCATTCAATCTTGTTGTTCATATTTTATTATTTCTTTCTTGCCAATTGCACTTAGTGCGGTATTATTTTATCTATTAATAAAGCGTTTCATACATTCACAAATGTTTTTGTTGCTGTTCTTCTTATTCTTGACTTTTTTGGGAGTGTTGTCTGTTCATGACTACAAAATGTTGTAAATTCTTTTTTACTTTTTTTTCGCCCATTACTCGCTTTGCTCTGTTTTACGTGTTTATGTTTGTTAAACTAAAGTATGTACTTCACAATTAAATATCTGTAGTCTCGTGGTTATACTATACGCTATGTGGTATGAATTATCGATTATGTGTGTGTTAGTGTGTGTGTGTATGTTTTACCATAAATTGATGTTTCTTATAACATTGTTTCTAAAGGTTGTTGATACAGTTGTTTCGCTCATTATACGTATTTTAACATCATTTTGTTGAAGCTCATTTTAAAGGTGCTTTGAAAATACGATAATCAGTTTCGTGCTAATGGGAGTATTTCAAGTTCCACAGCGCTGAAAATATAAATATATAAATACTTAATTAATAAGACATCAACGATTATTTTAAAACAAAAACTTTAACTAATTACATTCAATACAATCTTATAACTTGGAATCGCTTCAAAAAAGTGTTTGATGCTTGCTCAATCAACTTTTAATGACAGCCTTGAGAAAGCGGCCAAGTTAATGCTTCGGGCACTTCCTATTTAAGTTTTTTAACCTTAGTCTTAGGCATAACTCTAACCAGCTCAACGTTTGACCGACAAACTACATAAAAAATTCGATAGCGAACAAATTTGATGACTTTTTTAAAGCGTTTCACAAAATGCTTATTTCTAAGCAAGGTCAAGGTCAAATATTTTTGTTTTGTACAACAATTTTTGGGAGCTACAGAATCCTCAAAATACACTAAATCCTTTTAATAAAGTAGCTGTTAATATTTTCAACACTATTCCTTTATAAAAGCTTTGTTAATTTCCAGTATCATTTTGCATATTTCTAATATACTTACTAATTATGCAAAACCACAATTTGATAATAGATTTAATTAAAAATATACACATATGAAATATATATGCATAAAAAAAGAAGTAATGTTTTCCCATTTCGGCTTGCTCAACTGGCACTTTATAGATTTTTCGCCTTATCAGTATCAAACACACACACTGGCATAAGTACACACCCACACAAACACGCTAACGCCAAATGATAAACACACCAAACAGTCTGCCGCTGGTAGCGAAGACGTCGACGCCGACGTCAATTTCGCTGCTAGCAATGCAGCGGCTGTGGGCCTCTGACGCAAGCCGCGTCAGCACCAGCGACGTGTTGTATTTAATGTCTTTTTTTGTTCACAAAACAATGAAACAAGAACGAAGAGAAGAGCGCACAACACGAAGAAGATTTGAGATACAACTATGGCTGCGGACCAATTTTGAGAAATGTACAAAAAAGTGCAAAGCATGTAACAGGAGAACGAAGCTAAGAAATACAACGCAAAAATATATATCCCCATCTGGGGCTTTGTCGATGGGATCTCCCTTAATGCATGCTATCACTCAACTGATGCTTTCATATGTGTTATTGTACTTCGCGACTGGACATTGAAGTGCATCCATCAAATATGAAAATACATTTATATTTCCTACTAAAGTAAAATAAGATAAATTTAACACACCAGAGATCTTTATTCTTTTACAATTTGCTTTAAACTGTTCAATATAAAAATTGTAAAACTAGTCAAATCTGCAAATTTTCACTTGTTTCATAGATATATTAACAATATTGCGGACAGTCAAAATCGAGTTTTACAGTTTTTGTGAAAAAAAAAACCGTTATTTAGATTTTTGGACACCTATTTTGAAAAGCCGTACCGAGAAAACGCGTCAAATGGCAGACTAGCCGGTGGTCTACAGAACAAATTTTCTTCGTTCAACGATCATATCCCTTATAGCTGCAATAAGGGATAACCCCTTAAAACAGCAAATTTCAAGTCGACGGCCACGATATTTCAAAAATGACTTGTTCGATCAGTCTATAATTTAAACACAATATTCTTAAAAATTATTCTTGAAATTAATCGCTAATTTTATCAACTGGATATCGTGAAAATTCAATTCTTCAATAATATTAACCAAATTTTTTTTTTTTTTTTTGATTATTTAAAAATGTGTTCTAATATAGAAATTTTAAATCAGAAACAATATTTTTTATAACTTTTCTCTCTTAAAGAATCCTGTAGAATTTAAGTCATTTTCGAAGGAAGATTTGTTTTAGTATCGTGACAGCTAAGCCTCATTGAACACGTTTTTCTCAAAACTACTTTTTCGATACGTTCGCCACGATATCTTTAGTTGTTATCAAGTTTGATCAGAATAGGACAACTATATCGTATAGCTCCCAAAGGACAAATCGATAAAAAATTTCTTATTTGTTAGGAAAATGGTCGATTAGCTCGAATCTTTCATTCCTTACTTGTTCACATTAGGCGAGCTTGACTGTTAATCATTTTGTTGACTTCTGTTAATTTTTAAAGAGTATATTGGGTTTGTGCAAATGTATGTAACAGGCAGAAGGAGGCGTGGCAGACCCCATAAAGTATATATATTCTTGATCGGCATCACAAGCAGATCTGGCTGTTTTACAATGTCAAATGCGGGAAAAATTTCAATTTGGCTGCTGGCTGGAAATCTGGCTTTCTCAAAAGTTGAAATGACTTTTTTCTAGCTTTTATCAAATTTCTGGCAACTCTCGGCAATTTATAAATCATGAAAACTTTTTGAATCGATAGTCGAAAAAATTTCTGTTGTCGATACAACTTTGTCAGCATAAATTATTCTTTCCCACCACAAGAAAAGAATTTCACAGCTTGTTAATTATATTGCTCAGGAATAGTTACAAGAAATTGTTCAGGCAAATGAACATCATTAAGTCAAAATTGAGGAGCTCAAGGCATATTTATACCCTCAATTCAATTTTGCAAATAGGGTACTTACTTTAATATTTCAAAAAATATATAAAGATTAGGCAAAATTATATTTACAGGTATGGATTGCGATTGGAAAAATAAATGCTGCCACAATTTTGAGGTGCCTTCAAAGTACTTAAATAAAATAGGTACAAACGAAACGTACAGTTCCGAGGAGGACAATATTACCGGTCTTCGCGACTGTCTTCAATTGTTAATAGTTTAAAATAAGAACAAACATAAATTTGGTTCAAAACAAATTTGTTTTTATACTCTCTGCAAGAGTATATTGGGTTTGTGCAAATGTATGTAACAGGCAGAAAGAGGCGTGGCAGACCCCATAAAGTATATATATTCTTGATCAGCATCACAAGCCGAGTCGATATAGCCATGTCCGTCTGTCCGTCTGTCTGTCCGTATGAACACACAGATTTCAGAGATGGTAAGAGCTACAAATTCGAATTTGGTCATTATCGACTCAATATTTAGTCAGTCAATACAAGAGTCTCTTTTTTTTGATGTCACGCCCCATTCGCCCACAATCAGGAAAAAACTAGACATACCTCGGAAAAAATAGATGTTTAAAGCAAATATCTCAGTAACTATGGCACTTAGGAACACCAATTTTGGTACGCACGTTCCTAAATACAGCATAAAAGCATTGCCTTTTACAATTTTAGACTGCTACGCCCCCTTTTCCCGTAAGAAACAAAAAACTTTTCAAACTTGCATGCCGTTTTAAAGGAATTTTTATGTTCGATTATGCTTAGTTTTTTTTTTTGTTGTATCGTGTTATTGTCATATTGTAATGTCTATTGTAATATCAGGATACCGATTTAAACATTATAATTGGGAATAAAAGCAGAGAGTATTATACGGTCGGGCTCGTTCGACTGTAGTTTTCTTACTTGTTCTTTCTGAATGTGTTTAAAAATATTCTAGCTGTTTCTAGCTTTTTCCAGAAGCTGATTTTACTGATTAACCCTCTGAATAGTTGGCAGCAGTGATCACAAGCCGAGTCGATATAGCCATGTCTGTCTGTCTGCCTATCCGTCCGTATGAACAAACAGATTTCAGAGATGGTAAGAGCTACAAATTCGAGTTTGGTCTCTATCGACTCGATATTTAGTCAGTCAATACAAGAATTTTTTTTTTGGGCACACCTCGGAAAAAATAGATGTTTAACGCGAATATCTCAGTCACTACGGCATTTAGGAATATTAGTTTTGGTACGCATTTTCCTAAAGACAGCATTAATACATTACTACTTAAAATTTTTGGCTTTCTCGCCCCCTTTTTCCGTAGGAAAAAAAAACTTTTTAAACTTGCATGCCGTTTTAAAGGCATTTGTTCTTATCGTACAGTATTGTTTTTTATGATTCCTTTGAAGACAAATCATATCAAACTATCCTGAAAGTTGCATAAAAATCCAACACTAAACAACAGAGCTACCGATTATAAAGTTAATATTTAAGTCAATACATGAGTGCGAGCGCGACAGAAACATACAAGCATATATTCGAACTCTTTTGATGCATGTGTGGCGGCAATAGTATACATACACACATGTATACATATATACATATGTGCATACATATAACATCTAACGAATTTGTATGTGTGTATGTGTATGTGCATACAGACAAACATATGTATGTTCGCTTATAAATTGTCTGTTTTGTTGTAACGTGTTCTAATACAATAACTATCTTTTGTAATATCCGGATACTGATTTTAACATTATAATTGGGAAAGTATTATACGGTCGGGCTCGTTCGACTGTACTTTTCTTACTTGTTTTTACGTTGATTTCCTTATTTATACCATCACTTTTGTACTTTAATTCTGTGCATATATCATATAGCTCTTAAAATAATTTTATCAAAAGAAGAAAGAATGCGACTTTAGGATGTTCGTTAGTCAGTTTTAAATTGTTTTTAAAAACAAAGCATACGTTATGACCGATTGCAGTAATATAATAATTTTAAACTATATTAGTTAGATGTGTACTGTACTTTCTATACACGTACTCCATGTGTAAGTTCAGATAGCATAGCTAACAAAATTGCTCTGCTCTGCTACTTTTGCCTGTTTTATCTTTGCATGAACATATCAAAAACTAAAACAATCTTGGAAGTCTTGGCTATTTTATCCTTCATATGTCGGTCTCTCGGTTTCTAGCTCTTATAGTTTCTCATATGCTTTTGTTCATACAGATGGACAGTTCAAGAACATATTTACTTCACTAGTTCTGTCACGCCTCCTTCCCCTGTTACATACATCACATCCATTATTATATACCGTTTTACTTAACGAGTGAACAAGCTGAACTAACATAACTACAGAGTTAAAACCTTAAGTACATAATAAAATAACGAGTTAAAAAAACAACTTAAGGTGGTAATACCTCACTATTACAAACAGAAATAATAAAATAATAATGTTTTATTAAATAAAAAAACGTTTTATTGACTGTTTTTAATCTTAAAAAGGTTTTGACTTTGATAAAGTATTGCATCAAAGAAATTTCTGAGAATATAATTTTTACTATGAATCATTTGTGTTAGATGGTTTGGAAAAAGAAAATGTTAAGAAACATATCTGAACAATCTTCGGAAATGAGTCATAATACTAATAAAATACGAAAGATCAATAAAAACTTTTTTGCAAAATTCTTTAAAATTAGTTTTGATAAATAGTATTAAATTAATAAATTTAAGTTAAAGCTCAAACAATCTTTAAGGTCTTTAATATGAAAACATATATGTCATATTAAAGGCGTCTTAAGGCTTGCCAAGCTTATAAACAACTCCACACAAAAGAAATTTTCATGTATGTCAGATTAAGTGGATCTCTCCAGGAGTTTAAGGAAGTTGAACAATAAAATACAAATAAAATGAATTACGCAAAAGTAAATAAAATGTTGTTGGGCCACTTGAATGTACTGTCCTCTTAGTACATTAACGTCCAAATATATATGAAAACAGATACTCAATTCTGTCATAGCACTGATAGATAGTGGTAGAATCATTCCGATTAAGTTTTTTTTTAAGAGGCCATTTTTTCGGAAACTTTTAAATAAAGTACCATAAATTTGTTTAGAATTCAATTGCTTTTGAAACATGTAAACAGTATATGTATGTAAACAATGTAAACAAAATATGCAATTTATATTCGTGTATAGTAGTTCTATCTGATGTGATGTGTATGACTTATGTGACTTATGAATCTAGTTTACCCTGCGAGACACTCAAATGATTTTACCCCTCCACACGTTAGTAATTTTTGACAAGACACACAAGAAATTTTTATTGTTCTTTGTTTTGGATTATTATGGTTTTTCTATTGAAATGCAAACATTGTAAATAGACAGCCAACTGAGAGATATGTCAAAAACCTCTGTATGTAGAGATCATGAGATTGGGGGAAGGGAAATAGATATAACATATATATACTTACCCATATCGAAAATAGATTGCAAATAGCCAACAAAAACTGGTCTCCGCCGTGGATTGGCCGACAACAAATTTGTTCATTTCATTTTCATAATAACTGCGTCTTTTTCGTGAGTATATATATATATATATATATATATATATATATATATATATATATATATATATATATATATATATATATATTTAGTTTTGTGTTGGACACACATATGTAATGTATGTATGCAGTATATTTTTGTATGTGGAATAGTGAGCTTGTTCACTCACCCAGTTTCTTGATTTATTAAAATGTTTTTCATTGCGTTCTGCATAGTGGACGTTTTAGGGAACAGGGGATACTTATATTTGCTTCAATAAAATTTGTAGTCTACATTATATGCATATTTAATTCTGCTAGCCAAGAAGCATTGCTTATATAATTTAATTTATATTCTCGTAACGGGCAAATATATTTAAGTTATTTTTATAAAATTCAAATTTCAAGAAGGCTAGATTTTTGTCATTGTCTGTAGGTCAAATATCTCGCAGAATGAGAAACAATGAGAAAGATTTTCAAGATAAGTAAAAATAAAGTAATTTATTTGTCAAACAGTTAAACAAAATGCGTGTGATAAAAGATAGGATGCTATCAAAATTTAAGCTTATCAAGTCTGCCAGATAAAAGACCAAGCTTGAAGTCTTTAAATTATAATGCAGCAAAATAGCAAGCCACGCAGGGAACCAGATTATTGTACTATCTTTAGATTAGATTTACTTTTATACATATTTCTTTGTACACATCATACTCAAATAGGAGCGAAACGTGATCAAGTTTATTTAGATTTTTTGCCACTCCCCTTACCGACCGACCATTTCCATAAATTGGAAACTGTTAATTTTACCATTTCCAAATTCTATAACTTGTGTAAGTCGAATTGTTTGAAAAAATATATGCAGTTAAAGTGAATAATTAAAATTAACTAATTTGTCAATTAGGTTCCCATATTACCTATAGAATATATTGTAGATAATAAGGACTTATGAAGCTATTATTAAAACATGTTTTTAATGTAGGGTTTCTTCATTAAATAAAAGCAATCAAAATTTTGAAAATTTTTACCAGGTCACTAGTACAGAAAATAAGTTCAAGTGAATTGCATGGCAATATCATATTATTTAAAGAAGAACTAAGAGCGTATTAACCTTTTAATTGGCAATCATGTAAATTTGCATTCGTCGAAGTGCTGATGAACGCTCTTTTGGCCTTCCCATCGGTTTTGTCTCATGGACTGCAGATTCTTCACATTTTAATTATTCTTATTGGTATTTACTTTCTTCAACGTGTTTTGTTATTTCAATAGATCTTCGCCTTGCTTTTTATGACACTCATTGCACTGATCATCGCTTTGAACTCTCAACTCATATGAAACAAGATAACAAACAAAACGTCAAATATAACAAGTAAGACAAGAAAGAAGAGTACAGTCGAACACGCCCGACCGTATAATACTCTCTGCTTTTATTCCCAATTATAATGCTTAAATCGGTATCCAGATATTACAATAGATAGTTCTTGTATTAGAACACGTTAAAACAAAAAACAAAGCTAAGCATATCGAGCATACATGTGTTGGTCTGCATGTATATACAAATTCGTTTGACGTTAAATGTATGCACATACATATGTGTGTATGAATACTATTGGTCGGCACGACTAGCGCTGTCTCTCTCGCACTCATTGCTCTCAAATAAAATCTTTGTTGCTTCATTTCTTTCTTGTTTATGGTCGGATTCTTATGAAACTTTCAGGAGAGTTTGACATGATACGTCTTCAAACGAATCATAAATAACAACACTGTACGATAAGAATAAAAGCTTTAAAAACGGCATCCAAGTTTGAAATTGCGGTCTCTTGGAACACGTGTACCAAAATTGGTATTCCTAGGTGGCATAGTTACTGAGATATTCGCCGAAAACATAGATTTTTTCCGAGGTGTGACGGGTTTTTTACTCATTGTGGGCGAATGAGGCGCGGCATCCAAAAAAAAAAGATTCTTGTAATGACTGACTAAATATCGAGTCGATTGAGACCAAACTCGAACTTGTAGCTCTTACCATCTCTGAAATCTGTTTGTTCATACGGACGGACAGACAGACGAAAAGACAGACATGGCTATATCGACTCGCCTTGTGACGCTGATCAAGAATATATATACTTTATGGGGTCTGCCACGCCTCCTTCTGCCTGTTACATACATTTGCACGAACCCAATATACTCTTGCAGAGAGTATAAAAAGTACAATCGAACGAGCCCGACCATATGATTCTCTCTGGTTTTATTCCCAATTATAATGTTAAAATCAGTATCCGAATATTACAATAGACATTACAATATTATAATAACACGGAAAAAAAAAAAAAAAAAATAAGTATAATCCAACATAAATACATATGTATGCACATATATATTGCCGCCACACATGCATCAAAAGAGTTCGAATATATGCTTGTATGTCTCTGTCGGGCTCGCACCCATGCATTGACTTAAATATTAAATTTATCGGTAGCTCTGTTGATTATTGTTGGATTTTTATGCAACTTTCAGGATAGTTTAATATGGTTTGTCTTCAAAGGAATCATAAATAAGAATTCTGTACGATATGGACCAATTCCAAGCAAGTTTGATAAGTTTTTTTTTTTCTTACGGAAAATGGGGGCATAGCAGCCATAAATTTTAAATGGCAATGCATTTCTACTGTCTCTAGAAACCTGCGTACCAATATTGGTAATCCTAAGTTTTAGAGTCACTGAGATATTCGCTTTAAACATCTATTTTTTTGGAGGTGTGTCTAGTTTCTTGCTCATTTTAGGCGAATGGGGAGTGGCATCAAAAAACAAGTAAGAAAAGTACAGTCGAACGCGCCCGACCGTATAATACTCTCTGCTTCTATTCCCAATTGTAATGTTTAAATCAATATCCGGATATTACAATAGATAGTTATTGTATTAACTTTATAATCGGTAGCTCTGTTGTTTGTTGTTGGATTTTTATGTAACTTTCAGCATAGTTTGATATTATTTTTCTTCAAAGGAATCATAAATAACAATACTCTACGATAACAACAAATGCCTTTAAAACGGCATGCAAGTTTAAAAAGTTTTTTTTTTCTTACGGAAAAAGGGGGCGTGGTAGCCAAAAATTTTAAATGGCAATGCATTTATACTGTCTCTAGGAACCTGCAGACCAAAATTGGTGTTGCTAAGTACCGTAGTTACTAAGATATTCGCTTAAAACATCTATTTTTTCCGAGGTAAGTCTAGTTTTTTCTCATTGTGGGCAAATGGTGCGTGGCATCAAAAAAAAAAAATGAAATTGACTGACTAAATATCGAGTCGATAGAGACCAAACTCGAATTTGTAGCTCTTACCATCTCTGAAATCTGTTTGTTCATACGGACGGACAGACGGACAGACGGACATGGCTATATCGACTCGGCTTGTGATGCTGATCAAGAATATATATACTTTATGGGGTCTGCCACGCCTCCTTCTGCCTGTTACATACATTTGCACAAACCCAATATACTCTTGCAGAGAGTATAAAAAGATTCTTGTATTGACTGACTAAATATCGAGTTGTTAGAGACCAAATTCGAACTTGTAGCTCTTACCATCTCTGAAATCTGTGTGTTCACACGGACAGACAGACAGACGGACAAACGGACATAGCTATATCGATTCGGCTGTTTATGCTGATCATAAATATATATACTTTATGGGGTCTGCCACGCCTCCTTCTGCCTGTTACATACATTTGCACAAACCCAATATACTCTTGCAGAGAGTATAAAAACAATGACATAAAATATATATAAATTACAATACAAAATAAAATCTAAAAATTGAAACTATATAGATAGGTGACAAAGAAGAGAGGTTCTAATTAAAGGGATAGAAGTATAACTACCTACAACTCGAGAAAGTTTGTTGTAGTTACTACACAATACTCGAAATGGGTTATGAAAAGCAAAGTTTGTGGTACAAGGTTGAAGAAAGAGGGGAAGAAAGTTTCTAGTTGGTCTGATCGGAACAGCAAAACTAATCTGGCTGATTAATTCCGAGGAATCAATTTCACCGTTGATTAGTTTTTGTAAAAAAAATTATACTGAGAACTGTCCTACGATCAGACAAAGAAGGAAGGTTTATTAGTAAAAGTCTACTACGATAGGATGGCAAACGAATATTAGGATTTCAGTTAAGGGCCCGTAGGGCAAAAAAAAAGGAGTGGTTTTTGTACAGATTCTATTCTGTCTTGATGAATCCTATATTGGGGAGACCAGATACAGGATCCATATTCAATAATAGGACGTACCAAGGAGGTATGGAGTGTTTTTGTTAAGTAGGGATCATTAAATTCTTTCGACCACCGTTTTATGAAGCCCAGGACACCAAAAGCACGATTAGTGATTGACAAAACATGCTTATCAAACTTGAGCTTTGGATCCAAAAGGATACCCAAATCAGTGACCGACTCAATCTTGTGAAGAGAACTACCATTCAGGATGTAATTGTTAATAAAGGGAAGTCGCCTACTAAAGGACATTACGTTACACTGAAAAAAAAGGTTCGATAGATTTTAAACTATGTAAAAGCGAACTTTCATTAATTACTGGTGCAAAATAGCAATTGAAAGAATTTATATGATAAGGATAAGATAAATCAGAATTATAGTTAAGCTTACAATAAGTCGTTTGAAAAAAATTGGTAAAAAAGTCGGCGATAGCCTTAATTGAATTAGCAGTTTCTTTACCAAAAACTACACTGGATGGAAGCGTTGACGATTTACGCTTCGAATTGACGAAGCTATAAAATCGTCTAGGATTCCTTCGAAACTGTTGCCCACAGTCAGTAAGGTATTCCTTATAACAACGGTCGTTCAAAACATAAAAATAAGATCGAGTAATCAGATAGCGAGAGAGATACAGAGAAGAGCCAGTTTCCCAGAATCTCTTATAAAATCTCGCCTTTTTATTTTTAAGTTATGTTAACTCTCGGGAAAACTAAGCAGGCTTGTTAGACCTGGTTGGAACACAGAGCGGAACACAGACATTAAAAAAGGAATTTAAGGTATTATAAAAAATTGTGATTGCACTGTCCATATCTCTACACATGAACAGCCCGGACCAGTCAGTCTGGGATAACAGTACATTTAGTTTAAACAAGAAAGAAAAGTACAGTCGAACGCGCCCGACCGTATAATACTCTCTGCTTCTATTCCCAATTATAATGTTAAAATCGGTAACCGGATAGTACAATAAATAGTACTAGCGCTGTCTCTCTCGCACTCATGGCAGTGCGCTCGAGTAAAAACTTTGTTGCTTTTTTTCTTTTTTGTTTATGGTCGTTTTCTTATGAAACTTTCAGGAGAGTTTGACATGATTTGTCTTCAAACGAATCATAAATAACAACACTGTACGATAAGAACAAATGCCTTAAAAACCGCATGCAAATTTTGAAAAGTTATTCATTTCTTACGGAAAAAGTGGGCGTGGCAGCTCAACATTTTTGATGTCATTGCATTTATGCTGTCTCTAGTAACACGTGTACCAAAATTGGTATTCCTAAGTGCCATAGTTACTGAGATATTCGCCGAAAACAAGGATTTTTGAAGAGGTGTGTCTGGTTTTTAACTCATTGTGGGCGAATGGAGCGTGGCATCGAAAAAAAAAGGATTCTTGTATTGACTGACTAAATTTCCAGTCAATAGAGACCAAACTCGCACTTGTAGCTCTTACCATCTCTGAAATCTGTGTGTTCATGCGGACAGACGGACAGACAGACAGACAGACTCCTTTGACCCAGCACGATTTACTTGACGATTTGTTTGGAATTTCATTGTTTCAGATCAATGCTATCCCAAACTCTTTGAACAGAATGCATGATCTGATTTTTGTTTTGGATCCATCCTGCTCTTTTGTTTCCCGTACCACGCCATTATCCAATCCTGAAGATCCATATCACCCGACTTTGGAAGTGTTGGTTGATTTACCTGCCTGGGTGTCCTGTTCTAGTAGAATATCTACTAGGCGATCCCGTCAGTTTCGGAAAGCCGACTTTTTATACTCTCTGCAAGAGTATATATTTTTTTTTTTTTATATTCATGGACATTTGATAGAAAACAGTACAGTAGATCATATACACGACAAATGAGTATGGAAAATAAATAAAAGGACGTTGAAGAAGGCGTCCTGTGGTCCCAGGGGGGCCCGCGGTACTACTGAGGGGTATTGCTTCGCGGGTTCCTAGGTGGGCTTTTACGCCCCTCCGCTGTTATCTCGCCAGCGTTCCTTATCGAGACGTCGAAGTGACAACGCTATGCGCTCAGCAAATGTTCATGCTGCAGACCAGCATTGTTGGCTTATCAGCATCCTATCGATGAAGTTGTTAGCTGTAAGCTCAGCTCCGAGTATTGTTTCCAGTTCAGCTCTTTCCGATGCAAATCTGACGCAATGGAACATAACGTGCTCCGCCGTTTCCTCGGCTTCAGGGAAACACTGCGGGCAATGGGGGTCGCTGTCGTGTCCAAATCTGTGGATATAACTCCGAAAGCAACCATGTCCGCTAAGGAGTTGCGTCAGGTGGAAATTGACGAAGCCGAATTTCCTGCTCGTCCATATATTTATGTACGGGATAATTTTGTGCGTCCATCGGCCTTTTGTCGATGCGTCCCACTTACACTGCCACTGCTGCAGGCTGTCGTCCTTAGCTACTTGCATCGTCTGTCTTCTATTTGGTGGTACTTCGGAATGCAGTTCTTCATACACTCTCGCTCTCTCTGCTGCAAGGATGTCGAGGGGCACCATGCCTGCGATTACCAGAGCCGCGTCTTCTGAGATTGTCCTGAAGACGCAACACACTCTCAGTGCTCCAAGCCTGTATATGGAGAGGAGTCTCCTCTTGTAGCTTGCTACTAGCATGGCCTTTGACCAAATTGGTGCTCCATACAGCATAGCCGCCTTGACCACATTGTGGAGGAGGATTCTGCGTCCCTGTCTTGGCCCTCGCGTATTGAGCATAATTCGGCTCAGCGCCTGCGCAACTGATGCCACCTTTTTGCCGACATACTCCAGGTGCTCTCTGTAGCTAAGGCGTGTATCTATCAGGACTCCGAGGTATCGTAGCGATCTGCTGGAGACGATAGTGGACGCATTATCGACGTTGATGTGCGCCACTTCTACTATCTTCCGGCTGCTTATAAGCACTGCTTCCGTCTTGCTATCCGCGAGCTGGAGGCCCACTATAGCCAACCAGTCCTTTATTGCGGCGATTGAGACGCTACATAACGCCTCCGCGTGCTGCAGATGCTTGGCAGTTGCAACCACAGCTATGTCATCCGCAAAGGTGTGAAAACCTCTAAGAGCATCCAAGATTCTGTCCCATCTTGCCGAATTGAAGGCATTTTTTATGTCTAGAGTGACCACAATGCAGTACTTCTTTTTGCCGCCACGCCATCTACTGCCTTCAATAGCTTTCTCAGCAATGCTGGTTACCATAGATATTGCATCAATCGTCGAACGTCCCCTGCGAAAGCCAAATTGAGCCGGTGAGAGATCGCCTCCATGTTGGATTGCGCTCTCAAGCCTGCTACAGACGACCTTCTCCAGCAATTTTCCAGCCGTGTCAATGAGGCAGATCGGCCTGTATGACGATGGTTCATCCGGAGGTTTGTTCGGCTTTGGGATAAGTACCAGGTTCTGTGTCTTCCATGCGCTTGGAAACACGCCCTGCTTGATGCACAGGTCGAAAACTTTCGCAAAAGCCTCAGGTTGCGTCCATATGGCAAATTTGAGAGCCTTATTGGGGATTCCGTCTGGCCCCGGCGCCTTACCTTCGCGAATAATACTTGCGGTTCTCCGGATTTCCTCTTCGGTGACCTCCGGGGCGTCCACGGACGACAGTGTCGGTGGTGGTGTTGGGTGCGTTGACAACCTTGTAGGATCACGTGGGAATAAGCTTTCGACGATTTCCAACCTCTTGGACTCGCTCTTTGGAGGTACGGACTTTGACGCGTTCAGCTTTTTTAAGGCCACTTTGTACGCCAAGCCCCATATGTCGTTCTCAGCATAGTCGCAGAGCTCAAGGAACCGGTCGGTCTTACTCTTTTTTATCTCCTTTTTCAACTCCCGTCGCCTAGCTTGATACGCCAGTCTATTGGACTCGAAGTTGGGCCTACCTCGTGAGCGATGAAGGGCTCTTCGAGCTGCGATGCATTTTCGCCTGGCATCAGCAATCTCTTCTGTCCACCAATAGACCGGCTTTTGGCGGCCTTTGAAGCCTCCTCCAAGCCGCATGCTTGCGTCGCAGGCTGCTACTAAGGACTGTACTAGCTCCGTGGCGCTTTGCTCGGCGCTCGTACTATGTCCAGGAATAGTGAAGGACGCTGAGAATTCTAAAGGTGCGAAAGTGTCCACCTTGTAAAATTTTTCGCCAAGATCGAAGTTATTCACTCGTAGCTCCCTGTGGTGAATATTGAAGAGGATTGCACTGTGATCGCTTGCCGTATATGCGTTGCTTACTTCCCAAGCAGTATGGTTCCAGAGCGAGCAACTAGTGAAAGTAAGGTCAATGACTGACCCTACTCCTGCCCTCGAGAACGTGTGCTGGCCTCCACTGTTTAGCAACGCGACATCTAGGGACGCCATAGCTTCTAGTACAGATTGGCCTCTGGCGTTGGTGTGCATGCTGCCCCAATCTTCCGCCCATGCGTTAAAATCGCCAGCAATGACGACTCTAGACTTTCCTCTGGCATCGTCCACTAACTCGTCCAGAATTTCTATGCACTCCCGGAGTTGAAGGCTCGGTGCAAGATAGCAGCTCTGACGAAACCTCTCGCCGAAAGGACCTGCTCCAAGTGGTGTTGCTGTGGCCCACACGCCCATATCGCTGCCTTGCCGGATGTATCAGATGCAAAGTTTAAGCCTTGGATAGGCTTATACTGCTCGCTCAGGAGTGCTACATCAACCCACTGCTCGCGTACTGTTTGCGATAGAAGGTCTTGTGCAGCCACACAGTGATTCAGGTTGAGTTGGAGCAACTTAATCATGATTGGTGCTGACGAACTCCACTGTTTGCCGACAAGGGACAGCGCTTGCTACCGGCGTGCTGCTTTGTATGGCTCATCTTGGCCGCTACGCAAATAAAGCAGTTTGCCTCATTTGAGCAGTCTGTAGCTTTGTGCCCTGGAAGGCCGCACCTGAGACAGCATCCCGAACGGTCAATACTGTTAATACTGCATGCATTCGCTGCATGACCAAATTCTAAGCATCTGTAGCATCTTATCCTTGCCGATCGCTCTCTCACTCTCCAGCTTGTCCAGCCGATTTTTATCCTCCCCTCCTGGAGAACTCTGTTTGCGGCGTCTGTCGGGAGGCTAACAATTGCTAGCTGCATGCCCCCGTATCCGGTTCTCAGTGCTTTGACTGAAATCGCATCCGACTGTGAACCCGCGAGTGGGGCAATAGCTGACAGAATGTCCTCCCTGGTGGATTTCAAGAGAAGACTCTTGGGAGACTGCCCTGATCTTGGTCTGTTCCCCGAGCGCTTTTCCAATATCGGACTTCATCTGCTGTAGCGATGCTCTGCATTTTCCATCCAGCTCCAACAGTAGGCCATTTCCTGCAGTTTTCCGCACACGGGTCACGTGTTCACTAACACTGCTCAGCTTGTTGTCCTGTCGCCTGGTGACTAGACGCAGGATGTCACTATACGACTTTCCTTCCTCCGGCTGAATGATGATGGCATCAGCTTTGGATCTCCTCTTGCGGGTGTTAAGATTTATAACTCCTCCTCGCTGGTTGGGGACTGGCTGGGGTCTGCTCTAGTGGGGGTACCAGGTTTGGGCTGGGGTTGCAGCAAGGGGAGTTTCACTAGAGTTGGCTGAGGATTCGTAGGAGACGGCGATGTCTGGGTAGCCGAATCAAGCATGCATACATCCTTGCTAGTTGGTGCTGTTGCCTCCGAATGTTGAATTCGACTAGGTTCGAGCTCGGGCTCAGCCTTCTCCTTAAGCCTCGCAGTTATCTCGGCTTGGATTTTCTTCATCTGAAGGAATGAGTCCCTATTCGTCTTAGTTATATGCCTAACCGCCTTAGGCCTGAATAAGTGAATCATATCCTCGATGATGCAGCCGAGTTCCTGTGACAATTCAAGAAGACTTTTTTGCGTTTTCTGCTTCTTTCTCTCCACTAAGGGGGAACATCCAGGACTACACGTGTCCCTGCTTCTCTTAGGAGTTTCGTTCTCCGCAGTAGCTTAGAATTGGAAGATTGGTCCATCAATCTGATGATGGGCCACCACCTGGTGGTGTCCTTTGCACCCTTGGACGAAGATGGAACTTTGAGAGAGTTCCGCCTCGGACTGCTCCACGTTGACCATTTTTGGTCGGGTAGTTCCTTAGCGATGGCCAGAGATTTCCCTGGCTCGGTCTCCAGAGCCCCCTTTACTACTTGATCACCACCCAGGCAGGTCGGTGTGGCGGGGGTTGGAAATAGTCAGATCCGTGACCTTCTCTCTTTACTCCTTATGCGTTCGACGCGTAGTTTTTTTTTTTTTTTTTTTTTCAGCTCCTTTTGCGTATTTTGTGCAGTTTAATGGAAAAAAAGTTTTAAAAAGCACTATCCAACGTAGTTCCAAAACCGTTAAGTTTTTAAATTTAAATTTAAATTTGACTTAACGTCTATTTTGGCGGGAAGCAGATTGCTCACTGACACAAGCTCAATGACCTATCACTCAATCTGTAGTGACAGCGATCAGAGTTGTATGTCAGCAAAACAGCCGATCGCGCTTTTTTCAACGCTTATCAGCACTGTCGGATAATTTGCGATTTGCGCTCAGGAGAAAAGAAAAAAAAAACGGCAAAACGCCGTGATTGAGTGAGAAAGCGTCCAGGAAGATGGCAGAGTCACTCACCAGCGAACACCCCTGGAACCACAATTTCACTTCTACTTTTGCCCAATTGCAGGCTCAGCACTTATAAATCGAGGAAAACGCGGGACGCCAGTGAAAGCACGTCCTCTTCACTTCACAGTCTGTGATAGTGTGCAAGAGTATATTGGGTTTGTGCAAATGTATGTAACAGGAAGAAGGAGGCGTTGCAGACCCCATAAAGTATATATATTCTTGATCAGCGTCACAAGCCGAGTCGATATAGCCATGTCCGTCTGTCTGTCTGTCTGTCCGTCCGTATGAACAAACAGATTTCAGAGATGGTAAGAGCTACAAATTCGAGTTTGGTCTCAATCGACTCGATATTTAGTCAGTCAATACAATAATTTTTTTTTTGATGCCACGCCCCACGCCCACAAAAAACTAGACATACCTCGGAAAAAATAGATGTTTAACGCGAATATCTCAGTCACTACGGCACTTAGGAATACCAATTTTGGTACGCATTTTCCTAAAGACAGCATAAATACATTACCATTTAAAATTTTTGGCTGCCACGCCCCCTTTTTTCTTGCATTCTGTTTTAAAGGCATTTGTACTTATCGTACAGTATTGTTATTTATGATTCCTTTGAAGGCAAATCATATCAAACTATGTTGAAAATTGCATAAAAATCCAACAACAAACAACAGAGCTACCGATTATAAAGTTAATATTTAAGTCAATGCATGAGTACGAGCGCGACAGACACATACAAGCATATATTCGAACTCTTTTGATGCATCTGTGGCGGCAATAGTATACATACACACATATATACATATATATGTGCATACATATAACGTCAAAGGAATTTGTATGTGCATACAGACAAACATATGTATGTTCGATTATAAATTGTCTTTTTTGTTGTAACGTGTTCTAATACAAGAACTATCTATTGTAATATCCGGATACCGATTTTAATATTATAATTGGGAATAAAAGCAGAGAGTATTATACGGTCGGGCTCGTTCGACTGTACTTTTCTTACTTGTTAAAAAATCAATAGTTGTTTTTTCCTCCGCAAAACACATTTTTTTTAAGATATCTCGAAAGATTTGCTGCCACCGGCTTTATTATTGTTATTTTGCCTTGAAGACTTTATAATACTGTGATGAAGAAAAAGTATTAACATTAACAATAACTATTATATTATAACAATAAGTCATATAAGAAAAACTCCACCATCTGAACTGGCTAACATTTTAATTCGTAAAAGACCGCACAAATAATTATGGTTGTAAACGAAGACGATACAAATTCTTTGCAGTCAGTTCATTTCTACTTTTTACAAATTAACTGAATTACAATTTATACATTTTAAATGAACCTTTTTATTTGCCAACATACAGAATACACAGCGAAACAGACAACAACAAATAATTAATCAATAATTACGCCTTGCACGTTTTATTGGAATACAAAAGATCGTGCAACTGTGGACACACGCGAGATGAGCAAAGTAGGGCGCATTAACAAATAACAAAATAAGTAAGAAAAGTACAGTCGAACGAGCCCGACCGTATAATACTCTCTGCTATTATAATGATAAAATCGGTATTTGCATATTATAATAGACAGTTCCTGTATTAGAACACGTTAAAACAAAAAAAAAAAAACTAAGTATAATCGAACATTCATATGTTTGTCTGTATGCCCATACAAATTCGTTTGACGTTAAATGTCATATGTGTGTATGTATACTAAAAGTCGGCTCGGCTAGCGCTGTCTCTCTTGCACTCATGGCATTGCGCTCGAATAAAAACTTTGTTGCTTGTTTGCTCTTTGTTTATGGTCGGATTCTTATGAAACTTTCACGAGAGTTTGACATGATTCGTCTTCAAACGAATCATAAATAACAATACTGTACGATAAGAACAAATGCCTTAAAATCGGCATGTAAGTTTAAAAAGTTTATTATTTCTTACGAAAGAAGGGGCGTGGCAGCCCAAAATATTCGATGCCATTGCGTTTATGCTGTCTCTAGGAACACGTGTACCAAAATTGGAATTCCTAAGTGCCATAGTTACTGAGATATTCGCCGAAAACACTGATTTTTTCGACGTGTGTCGGGTTTTTGACTCATTGTGGGCGAATGGGGAGTGGCATCGAAAAAAAAAGATTCTTGTATTGACTGACTAAATATCGAGTCGATAGAGACCAAATTAGAACTTATAGCTCTTACCATCTCCGAAATCTGTTTGTTCATACAGACGGCCAGACAGACAGACAGACGAACATAGCCATATCGACTCGGCTTGTGATGCTGATCAAGAATATATTTATACTTTATGGGGTCTGCCACGCCTCCTTCTGCCTGTTACATACATTTGAAAAAACCCAATATACTCTTGCAGAGAGTATAATGAAAAGGGGAAACAACAAAAACAGTTCAATTAATTTGTTAGCAAAGCACCTGTTTTTGCATTTGGTTGCATGCAGGCAGACAGACAACCACATGTCACTCTCTCCATAATTATTGGGCCTCCAACTGGCTAATGTCAACGCAGCAAAAAATTATTATTGATTACATGTCATTTGTATAGAATAGTTTGGAGTAGAGATGGGCATGGACAGTGCCGTGTCCGTGCCGTGCTTGTTTCAAAAAATTCCGTGTTGGGCACCTTACCGTGCCAAAGTCAATATGCACGGCAGGCACGGTAAGCACGGTACAGGAAAAACTATCAACCAAGCTATCGCAACAAATGCTAATGCATTTTCTAAATTCATTAACTTAATTTGTTGAAAATAAAGAAAAGTTAACAAAGTACTGAAGAAAAGAAATTGATGAAAATTTATCAATGACTAAGTCTTGTGATACAAATGTTTCAGATTTCTTAGTTTTTATCAGCCGTGCTTGGGGCGTCAGTAAACGTTGGTTTTAACAAATTTTAATTAGGTAGTCGGCTCGCTGCGAGCTACAACACAAATATAACTGTAACTGGGTGTTGTAGACATTAAAACACATCAGAGAGGAAAACCAGTTCATTACAAATTTTTGCCGTTTTGTCTCCTCTTCTGACGACCTTATCAACGGGACAAAAAGTAAGTGCAATCCCTGGAAAAACAAAAAAAAAACATAATAAATAAAAACAATAAGACCAGTCCGCTGATTATTAGGGTGCATACTCTTAACCCATTTCACAGACACTCCAAACTAAAAACTAAACAACATCGCGGATGATTTGACAATTATTATTTGCAATAAAGCAAAAATAAATAAAAACAAGTAGGAAAGGCTACAGTCGAGCGCGCCGACTGTAAAAGACCCCGTACTCTCCTTGTATTCGAAATTAATATTTGAATACGACTGTAATTTAAAATTTAAGTTTTAAAATTAAATTAAAAAAAAAATGTTGAATCATCACTGATGGGATTCGAACCCGCACTTACTGACGCAAGTTCCATATCATGCTGCAACCCTACTAGTTACCCCACACCATTTATTTGGCGTAAATCTGATTATTTTCATTTATATATAAAAATGTAGTTATTTAAAAAATACAAAAAAAAAACAAGTAAGAAAGGCTACAGTCGAGCGCGCCGACTGTAAAAGACCCCGTACTCTCCTTGTATTCGAAATTAATATTTGAATACGGTTGTAATTTAAAATTTAAGTTTTAAAATTAAATTAAAAAAAAAATTTTGAATCATCACTGATGGGATTCGAACCCGCACTTACTGACGCAAGTTCCATATCATGCTGCAACCCTACTAGTTACCCCACACCATTTATTTGGCGTAAATCTGATTATTTTCATTTATATATAAAAATGTAGTTATTTAAAAAATACAAAAAAAAAACAAGTAAGAAAGGCTACAGTCGAGCGCGCCGACTGTAAAAGACCCCGTACTCTCCTTGTATTCGAAATTAATATTTGAATACGGTTGTAATTTAAAATTTAAGTTTTAAAATTAAATTTAAAAAAAAAATTTGATTCGGTCACTGACGAGATTCGAACCCGCTGCAACCCTACTAGTTACACCACACCATTCATTTGACAGAAATTTTATTATTTTCATTTATATATAATAATGTAATTATTTAAAAAATAAAAAATAATTAAATTTCTGGGTCTGTGCCGGGTTCGAAGTTCGAACCGCAGACCATTGGCTGTTGCACCAGTTAAAATTCTTTATTTACATTTTTGTTTGAAATTTAAAAAAGTATATTAATAAATTCCACAGTCGGGAATTGAACCTGCGAACTTATACGCAAGTTGCAGTTGTGAGACGGCTCCGATTATTTTCATTAGGATATAACAGTGCTAAATTATAAAATTAAAAAAAAAAAAATTTAATTTCTGAGTCTGTGCCGGGGTTCGAACCGCAGGTCTTGTGTTTACAAACAAGTGCGTGGCCCACCCGGACCACGCTCTCTTTGCAAACTACTGCGGCTAATGTACATATAAACATACAGGTATCTCTTCTTTCAACCACGTGCATTGACATTGCGCTGCAAGGGACACTTTGTTACCTAATTGCTCAGTTGTTTATAGTTGGATTTTTATGCAACTTTCAGGGTAGTTTAATATGATTTGTCTTTAAACAAATTTTGAATTACAATACTGTACTATATTAGCAAATGCTTTAAAAACGACTTGAAAGTTTTGAAAAGTTTTTTGGTTCGTGTGGGAAAAGGGGGCGTTGCAGACCAAAATTTTTAATGACGTTGCATTTCTGCTGTTTCTAGAAACCTGCGTACCAGAATTGGTGTTCCTAAGTGCTATAGTTACGAAGATATTCGCCGAAACCTTCAATTTTTTTCGAGGTGTCTTTGGTTTTTTGCTTATTGCGGGGACGGTAGGGGGCGGGGCACTGATTTGAAATAAACTTGATCTGCTCGCGAAAGTTACTGAATTTTTATTACAAATTTGGTGGTTCTAGCTCTTGTAGTTTAAAAGATCCAGGTGTTCATACAGACGGACGGACAGACGGACATGGCTATATCGACTCTTCTGTTGATGCTGATCAAAAATATATATTCTTTATGGGGTCGGAAAAGTTTCCTTCTGCCTGTCACGCACATTTGGCTTCTGACAAACTTAAAAAACCCCTATACTCTTTTTAAGAGTACGGCATCTATCAAGAAAGAATACTACAGTCGCCTCGCGACTTTAGGATACCCGTTATTCAGTTTTAATATGTAATTTAAAATGGGTAATGATAATATTAGTGGAATAGTTTAGGGGATGGGATAGCTTGGAAAACACAGAAAATTTTCACACAAATTTATGATAAAAGCATACTGCTTGCGCATTTTATCTTTCATTTGCGACCTCTCGAGTCTTTCTAGCTCTTATAGTTCCTGAGATCCTTTTGTTCATACAGACGGACGGACGGACGGACAGACGGACATGGCTATATCGACTCATCTGATAATGCTGATCAAGAATGTATATACTTTATGGGGTCTGCCACGCCACCTTCTGCCTTTTACATACATTCCAACGACTACAATATACCCTTGTACTCTAAGAGTCACGGGTATAATAAGGGAACAGCTGATGTATTCAAGTCGAACTTAAAAAGAGATGGGGTGATTAACACAATATCGTGCCACTTATTCACAAAGGAAAGCATCGTTTTACAATAAAGTTACGTAGCAAACCGCTTTAGTTACGCAGCATTAAAATGACGCGCAAGATTCATGCACAAAGTTAAAACAGTTAAGAGCTTAAGGAAACTCTCAATTTTTATTGTATGCGCCTTTTTCATGTTCAATTCTATTTCATGTGCTCATAAATTCTGAATGCATGAATTGCATGACAGTGAAAAATGTATAAGCCAAAGCGACAGTCATAAGACGAGAGAGATACACAGAGCGCCGCAATCAAGCTATCTCTTTTAGAGGTTTGATAAAGAGGAAACGAGAGAGCGATTGTGCAAGAGAGGTGCAAAACAAACGAACAGAAGGTAATGCAAAACGGGCAAAAAGTCCACGTTTTATCTATCGGATACTCACACACACACACATAGAAAGGCAGGCAAAACAAATAGCGGCAACAATTTGAAAGCAAAATCGACAAAAGCAACAACAAAAATAATTGCAAAAACGAACAGACAAGAATTTAAACGGGCGTAACATGGCGGCGACGACGACGTGTGCGTTATTTAAATGATGATTTTGTTGTCGCTTGTTGTTGTGGTTTTTTGCTATTTCTGTCTTAATTTAAATTCCTTTTATAGCCTGTATTTACTGAGACTCTAAACAAAACTCGTTTTAATATCCAAAAGTCCAGAGATCAACAAATAACGAAATATATATGCATACATATATACACATACATGTAGTATACACAAAAATCGTTTAAGTTATTCTTGCTGTGCATTGCTCATACGTAAAGTTGACACGGCGCATTGAGAATAACCTATTAATGCAAATACCCTTGACAGGTAAAAGAAGTAAGAAGGCTATGCATTTTCCTAAAGACAGCATAAATACATTACCATTTAAAATTTTTGGCTGCCACGCCCCCTTTTTCCGTAGGAAAAAAAAAACACTTTTTTAAACTTGCATGCCGTTTTAGAGGCATTTTTTCTTATCGTACAGTATTGTTATTTATGATTCCTTTGAACACAAATTATATCAAGCTATCCTGAAAGTTGCAAAAAAATCCAACAATAAACAACAGAGCTACCGATTATCAAGTTAATATTAAAGTCAATTCATAAGTGCGAGCGCGACAGAAACATACAAGCATATATGCGAACTCTTTTAATGCATGTGTGGTGGCAACTGTAATAGACGCCGCACTCACGCATAATGTTTAAATTTGGTCAAGATAGCTCTAGTCGTTTCGACGTTATTTAACATTACTATATAACAAACTCTATAGCTATAATATTTCTTTCCATTTTATGAATGTGAGATTCACTTACAATTTTGGGTTAGCAATGTATTTCTAAAACGATATGTATTTCGATTATAGCCTTTTTTCTTGTTTTCACTAGCAATTGCACGCCTGCAAATGTTGCATATATGTAATTCTGCCTATTCTTTTTGCTGTTACTCTCATTATTTTAGCTGTTTTTCTGCTTTGCTGTTGTCGTTTGTAGTTGTTACTCGTTGTGTTGGTGTTATTGCAGCGTGTGCGTGCCTGATTTGAGGGCACTGTTACAAGGCTAGCCGGCCAACTCAGTCTCAGTCTGTCTGCCTATGTAACTGTCAGTCAGTCTGTCTGTCCGTCGATAAGCCAGTCTTAATGTCAGATTGCCTCCCAGTTAGACAGACCGCAGCAGTGGCTAAATGTGTTTGCAGTTGCAATTCTGTTTTAGATTTATTGCTGCCTCTAAACTTGATCTAGGTGTTTATTGGAGCGACACAAATGTGAGAAAACAAATTTTGTTCAAGTTCCAAAACAGTTTTAATTAGTGCTATCTGTTCATTTTTGTATTATTTGTCGTGTTCTTAAGTGTATAGCATTTGAACTTTAGGCAGTCGCAAAAGACGAGTGCATCGAAATCAAATGGTTAATCCACTTTGGCGCCAAAATGAAACTTACACAACTCAATTAAGTGTCCAACTGGAATTAATGCAGCATGTTGGGCACAAAACATTGCAAGAGTTGCTTCCTGACGACAAAGTGCAGGTGTCAAAACAGGTTGAAACGCAATTTTATTGACTTGCGCGAAAGGCATTTTGAATGTTTTTCTTGGTATTGCACTTGTAATATTTGCAGCCTTAACCCGATCTCGGCCCATCCAGTTCTTTAAGCCAGGCTCGCTTAACCACGATTCCCGAAATTTCTGTTTATAAACCCCTTTTGGCATGCTGAAATAGACAGAAAACGCTAAAAAAAAAAGGGTAAAATACAATGAAAAAGCCAATTTTTCCGAACAGGGGACGTTTTAAAATTTTTCCGGCAATTACAATTTGAACAAGTAAGAAAGGCTACAGTCGAGCGCGCCGACTGTAAAATACCCCGAACTCTCCTTGTATTTGAAATTAATATTTAAATATGACTGTAATTTAAAATTTAAGTTTTAAAATAAAATTAAATAATTTAAATACATTTGACACAAACACGATTATTTTCATTTAGATATAATAATATTGTTACATAAAAAAAAAAAAAAATAATTTCTGAGTCTGTGCATGGTTCGAACTGCAGACCATTGGTTTAGAAACAAATACAAAAAGTGATGACCGACATCTCTACCACTTAGGTCACACACCGTTTGATAATTGTAGTGACTAATATAAGTAAACATAAAGCTATCTCTTTTCTTTCAACCACGTGTACATAAATTACATTTATACAATTTTACAATTTATACGCCAAACGACTAACCGCAACCCTACCCTGTTGCACCAGTCAAACTTCTATAATTACATTTTTGTTTCAATTTTAAAAAAGGTTATTAATAAATTTTACTGTCGGGAATTTAACCTGCGAACTTATACGCAACTTGCACAACAAGCGGCAACCCTATAAATAGCACCACGCCCTACATTTTACAGAAATCCGCTTATTTTCATTAACATACAATAATGTTGTTATATAACAAATAAAAAAAATGAAATTTCTGAGTCTGTGCCGGGACTCGAACCGCAGGTCTTGTGTTTGCATACAAGTGCGAAAAATCATCCTTAAAAACGGCGTGGCAGCCAAAAGTTTTAATAGCACTGCATTTATGCTGTCTCTAATAACCTGGTGGTCCTAATTGCCATAGTTACGGAGATATTCGCGGAAAACATTAATTTTTCCGAGGTGTCTTTGGTTTTTTGCTTATAGCGGGGGCGTTGCGGGGCGTGGCAAAAATTTGAAATAAACTTGTTCTGCGTACACTATTGACGGACTTTCATTCTGAATTTGGTTATTCTAGCTCTTGTAGTTTAAAAAATCCAGGTGTTCATACGGACAGACAGACGGACATGGCTATATCGTCTCGGCTGTTGATGCTGATCAAGAATACATGTACTTAATAGGGTCGCTTCTGACAAACCTAAAAGACTCGTCTACTCGTTTTTAAAAAGTACGGGGCTTAAAAAGGACAGATCTGTCCGGAAAAAGGACAAGTTGACAACACTGTTACTCATTGACCCCCAGAGAGGTTCGGCACAAAGCCGAACGTCACAGCGCCCCAGCAGAGGCTCGCCGTTCCGGTCCCTTAACTAGGCTTACCAGGTTATAGCGCGCTATGACGTGGCAGACATCCGTTCCCGCACACTCGTGGGACTCATATGGACAAAAATAAATTTACTAAAGTGACCGGTACTCTTTCAAAAAGCCGAATGGGAAAAGCCAATCCCTCAAATAAAAATGCAAAGGATAAGCCTATCCTGAGCTTGAAGGGAGTTGCTGTGTCGAAGGTGTCGGCAAGACCACCGACATCCGGATCAGTGGACACACCAAAACATGCCATTGATTACAGCATGCAAAGCACTAGTGCGGCTGCTGTGCCTTTGGTAGGTGTGGTAGGTGAAGGTGCCGCCACGACCAGCAACCTGACAACAAACAAGAAAGAGAAGAGAAGAAGGCGTCCTTTCAAGACATGCTCAGGGCCGCCTTCATCCTGTCACCGTAGGAGCCTGCGAAAGTAAGAAAACGGACTTACTAATCGCCTGCGACGCCAACGCTCACCATCATCAGTGCGGTAGCAGTGACACGAACGAAGGGGGTGAGTCCATTTTTAGCTATATTTTCAAGACTAACTTAGTTTTATGCAATAAAAGTTCCAAACCGACCTTCATAATTATAAATAGACAGGAGGTGCTTGACCTCACCCTTGCCTCCATCTCTCTCGAAATCCGAGTAACATCATGGAAAGTTCTAAATGAACTTTCCGGTCACAGGTACATTAAAACAACAGTTTCTCTTGTATTACCTCAACCCATTCCTTCCCGCCAATTGGAACGTTTGATCCCTCTGGCCCCGCCGTTACCTCTTAATGGGAGCTGGGCAGTGCCCACGGAATCACTCGTCGTCTCCCTTACAACTGCCATTAATAGGACTCTACACATAGCATATCCTTCTAGAAAGAGTGTAGGCCGACCAAAACATCCGTGGTGGAACCCCACTCTAGCCGAGCTCCGAAAAAACTCGAGTAAGCTTTTTAAGTAGGCTAAAAGCCAAAACACAGAAGAGGCTTGGAATTTTTATAAAAGGTCTCTCTCAGGCTATAATAAAGAACTTCGGAAAGCCAAAAGAAACCCATGGCGCCACTTCTGTTCCAAAATTGAAAGTACCTCTGAGGCTGCTAGACTTAGAAAGATACTGACACACTCCACCCCTGCTCTAGGTTTTCTTAAAAAAAAGTGATAACTTCTGGACCTCGTCAGGGGAGGAATGACTTAATCTACTGCTACCCACTTCCTGGGCTGCTCAATCAGTCAACCATCTCCTTCTCAGATCGACCAATCACCTGGGGAAGGGCCCCTCTCTAACTCTTTTTAGCAGACAGAACATCTTGTGGCCAATAAAGAGATTCAAACCTTTCAAATCGGCAGGACTAGATGGCATCATTTCAGGACAACTTCTCTATTCTGGGGATCCACTCCAACATAATTTTTATACCTAAAGTCGGAAAGGCTTCCCACCGCAACCATAAGAACTTCAAACCAATAAGTCTGTCATCCTTTCTCTTGAAGGTGCTTGATAGACTGATAAGCTGGCACCTTCAAGAGAAAATCCCTCAATCTTGCTATTCTGATGTGCAGCATTCATACCGCAAAGGATGATCTACCGGGACTGCTCTACATAGCATTGTTTCTATAGCCGAGAAATTACTTTCACTGAAAGAGTACTCGCTAATGCCTTCCTAGACATTGAGTGGGGCTTTTAATGATATTTTACCTTATAGACACTGATAGACAGTGCTAACGTGTCGAAGGGAGGTGTTCTATCCCCAGACGAATTCATACGGCACATGTGTGCCGACGTTTTTTTAAAACTCAAGCAGCCACTTAACCTAACCTAACCCTTGTGTAACCAAAAAAAAAAAAAAAAGTTATTGCTATTTTTTAAGATAAAAATTAACTTGAGAATTTAGAATTTAAACAAAAAAAAAATAAGTATACTGAAAAAAATACAACGCTTAGTAGGAAATTCAAAATAATTAAAAATAAAACTATGAAAAAATACTTCATCTATTTGTTTATTTGTATTTTTGGACATTTTTAACCCCAAGGGCCAGCGCATGGTTAATCAATACCCTATACAGCCGTTTCATTCGCACTCACTATACAAAGTGCGTTTCACTCACACTCATTGCAAGCACAGCTAAGAGAATTCTGCTGCCAAACTGTCAATGAGAAACTGTCTTCTTGTTGGGCAGTGCAAAAGTTTTTTATACATTTTAATCGGGAGCAATTCGGCAAAGTTGAAATGATACAAATTTTTATTAAATCCAAAAATTTTTACTTTTTTGCTTAAATATGTAATACATTTTTAAAAATATAATATTTTAAATTTAAATTGCATTTAAAAATTGTTGATATTGGCTTAATATAAAAAGGCTTAGTAAAATAATTCTGTAATAAAAAAAGAGAAAATAAATTATCCCTGCCAGCATTGGATTCGAACCCACGCAAAACGGCGCACTGTATCAAAACTCTACCGGCACAGCCACAGCTATATTCAAGCGATTGTCGCCTAAAACAATAGAAGAGTCATGTCTTCCACACTCGATCGCTATTTGGTCGAAAACATAAATTTAAACAGTCAGCCGCTTGCTAAAATGAGCTGTTGCGAGACTTCGCAAAATGTGTATCTTGCATGCTAGAAAGCGACAAACAATACGAAACGAGAGCACAAGCGACATAGCTGTGATCATCATTTCGTTGTCTGAGGCAGACTAAATATATTTTTGTCTGCGTTGAAATTGCTAAGAGGCGATCGGCTCCCCGGGGCTCCATGACGTTCGGCATTTTGCCGAAGCTCTCTGGGGCTCCATGAGTAGGCTAGCGTTTGCTTTCTTGCGTTTGACGCATTTATGTATTCTATGGTTAGTGGTTAAACATTTCGGGCCTCCTTTTAACCTAAAATCAAACTCGAACTTTAAAATATTACTTGCCAGAACGCTTCCTTGCACAATAACCATTATTCATGATAAATAAATATGCAACATCCAGCGAACTGACTGTAAAAGACCCTGTACTTATTATATTGCGCAGTTATTCGTACGAGTAAACAATTTTCAACTGATGTGTACTGTGAGATATAGGTGTCCGATCCGGATCAAACTTGGTAAGGGTATTTCTAAAGCTACCATATCCAAAGTGTGTAAATTAGGTCACTATAGTTCTAATAGTTTTAAAGGTATAAAAAGTAAGAAAGGCTACAGTCGAGCAAGCCGACTGTAAAAGTCCTGGTACTGATTGTAGATTTCGTTTATGCATAAAAATCACTGATATTCGTGATATCATAAAGTGTAAATTTGGTGCGTGCCAAAAATTTGAAATAAACTTGGTCTATGTACACTATAGGCGGATGTTCATTCCAAATTTGGTAGCTCTAGTCTTTGTAGTTCAGAAGGTCCAGGTGTTCATACGAACCGATGGACATTGCTCTATCGTCTTGGCTGTTGATGTTGATCAAAATATATAGTTTATGGAGTCGGAAATGCTTCCATTTGTCTGTTACGCATATTTCGCTTCCCCTCGACTCTTTTTATACTCTCTGCAACATTGTATTGGGTTTGCGCAAATGTATGTAACAGGCAGAAGGAGGCGTGGCAGACCCCATAAAACTTATACGTATATATATATTATCCAGAGCAATAAGTAGCACGAGTGGTTCAGTTAAACGTTTAATCAAGAGTGAGTTTCATAAAGTAAAGTATCGAGTACATTATTCAACTTATTACTGGTGTTACCAGATTATATGTTATCTTATTTAATGTTAATTGTCATTACATTTTCAACACTTCTTCTTAAGCAAAATATAAAAACATAAATTCAATTTTTTAATTCATTCCAAGTAATTTAACAAATTCTTTGTGCTTCTGTTTAATTAAACATTTTGTTAGGACATTAGCAATGTTGCTGCTAGAGGTTACGTAATTTAATTCAATCTCGTCATTTTCGACTTTTTCGCGAACAAAATGATATTTAATGTCGATATGTTTTGTACGCTTGTGATGTACTGGGTTCTTAGCAATATGTTGTGAGCTAATATTGTCTCCAAAGATGGTAATCCGCTCCGCTTTTGTTGACCAGCCGATCTCTCTCAGCAGCCTCCGTAGGTAAACAGCTTCTTTAGCAGCCATTGATAAAGCAACGTAGTCAGCTTCAGTGCTGCTCAACGCGACGACACTTTGCTTGGTTGAAGTCCAAGTAAACGCACTGCCAGCAAGAAAAAATGCGTATCCACTGTAGGATTTTCTGTCCTCCTTCTCATTGGCCCAATCTGCATCTGCAAATCCTTTTACAGATTCGTCACACGTGCTGTATTTAATACACAAGTGCATTGTTCCTGCCAAATACCGTAGTATGTGTTTTGCAGCAGCGTGGTGCTCTGTATGCGGATCGGTATTTCTTTGCGATAGTTTGCTTACTGCATTCAAAATATCTGGTCGGCTCAACACTGCTAAATAATTAAGCGAACCAATTAGTGACTGATATTGTGTTATATTTACCTTCACACAGTCATCGCTATCACAGCCAACTTGGTACCCAGGGTCAAGTACTGACTGGTCGACATTGGCTCATTCCATATTGGTCCAATAGTCCTTGGATGTGCGATTTTTGGCATAGGGAATTGGATCCCTGTTCCCCTTCCCTCTCAATTTCCATGCCCAAGAAATAGTTTATGGGTCCGCTATCGTGCATCTTGAACTTCGCTGATATTTTGTTCCACATACGCCCAGATTGCTTAAGTCCATACAGTGCTTTGTGCAGCTTTAGCACCTTTCCTGGATGCAGTTTGTCTTCGAAGTTTTCCGGTTGCTTCATAAAAATAATTTCATTAAGCTTGCTGTTCAGATATGCGTTTGATATATCCACCTGGTGCATGAACAGCTTCTTCTCAGCGGCTACTGCAAACAGCGTGCGGATTGTCTCGTATCGAATGACTGGTGAAATCGTTTCCCAGTAGTTTACACCAAATTGTTGTCCACAACCTTGAGCAACTAGACGGGACTTGAATTTCTCTATTGTAACATCCTTATTTCTCTTAATTCGAAATACCCATTTCGAACCAATAGCCTTTTGGCCTTCAGGAAGGTCGCATAACGACCAAGTTTCATTATATTGAAGAGCGTCGAATTCTGCTTGCACAGACTTCTGCCAATCTTGCGCATGATTGCCCTTTATCGCTTCGTAAACTGACTGTGGGGTATCAGTGTTTCCTTCCTGATTCAGCAAACTATGAAGTACATCCTGGTATTGTTTCCTAGGTCTTCCACGTTGACCAGTACGGATAATTTTGGGTCTGCCACGCCCGCGTTTACTTCAACCTCTTGTGGTTCAACTTGAATGTCTTCTTCTGCTTCTGGTTCTTGATCACTTGCGCTTACGAATTCGTCTTTGTTTTCATTAGAATCAACGTGAACGGGTTGCAATGATGTCTCCTGATCTTCACAAGCAGGTTGAGATGATGTATTCTGTTCGGGATCTTCAACTGTGTCGAGACGGATCAAGATTGTTGAAAAATCAACCTTTTCAGCTGCAAGAACGCACTTCTTTGATGTCTCAAAATTATTCTCTTTCGATAACTTTCCGGCATTCAGCATCATATAAACGGTATGCTTTTGCAGTTTGCGATTAAGCAAAAAAAACAAGCTCCTGACCCTTTGCGTGAAATTTGCTTCTCTTGACCTTGTCCAGAGCAAATGCTCAAGATCCGAACACACGAAAATATGTTACTGATGGCTTGTGTCCTTTTCAGGCTTCGTGTGGTGTTCCTCCATGTAGTGCCTTAGTGGGACATCTATTGCGTATGTAGACTGCTGTGGAAACCGCCTCTGCCCATAAGAATTCTTCGAGCTTAGAATGTATAATAAGATTCTTTGCCTTTTTAACGATTGTCCTGTTGGCTCGTTCGGCTACTCCATTTTGCTGAGGAGTGTAAGGAACCGTCAACTGCCTCTGTATTCCGCATGCTCTCAAGAAGTATGTAGCTCGGGGACATATAAAACATTGTACAAGGTCACAACCGTGTTTATTCCTTAAATTTTGACGTTTCCAACACCGTATGATGAAATAAATGTATTTGCAGCCAATATTATAGATGTTTCCTTTTCAACAAAGTTTACAAACATTTTGCGATCGCAGCACATGTGGGATGTTGAACCACTGTCCAAACACCAAATACTCTTTTGCTGCTCTTTGACAAAGCAGTGCATTAAACTGCTTGCTTTTTCTTGATGTTCCTTTGGTTTCTCATTCCTCTCTCTTGATCGGCATTCGCTTGCTCGATGACCAATTTTTTCGCAGTTAAAACATTTTCCGTTAAATTTTTGTTTTTCGCCTCCGTTATTTTCCTTGTCTTTGGACTTGCTCTGCGAATGTGTGTATACAGCTTGTGTATCTGCATAGTTTTCTCTTGCTTCTTTGTCCTTCTTTCTTCAAGCATTTTTATACTCTCTGCAAGAGTATATTGGGTTTGTGCAAATGTATGTAACAGGCAAAAGCAGGCGTGGCAGACCCCATAAAGTATATATATTCCTGATCAGCATCACAAGCCGAGTCGATATAGCCATGTCCGTCTGACCGTCTTTCTGCCCGTATGAACACACATATTTCAGAGATGGTAAGAGCTACAAGTTCGAATTGGGTCTCTATCGACTCGATATTTAGTCAGTCAATACAAGAATCTTTTTTTTTTTCGATGTCACGCCCCATTCGCCCACAATGAGCAAAAAACTAGGCATACCTCGGAAAAAATAGATGTTTAAAGCAAATATCTCAGTAAGTATGGCACTTAGGAATACCAATTTTGGTACGCCGGCTCCCAGAGACAGCATAAATGCATTGCCATTTAAAATTTTGGACAGCCACGCCCCCTTTTCCGTAAGAAATAAAACAACATTTCAAATTTGCATGTCATTTTAAAGTCATTTTTTCTTATCGTACAGTATTGTTATTTGAAATGTGTCTGAAGAATAATTATGTCAAACTATCCTGAAAGTTTCATAAGAATCCGACCATCAACAATATAGAAAACACGCAACAAATTCTATACATTTGCGGCCAATACCAATGCATGAGTGCGAGAGAGACAGCGCTGGCAGTGCCGAACAAAAGTATACATACGCACATATGTATGTGCATACATTTAACGTCAAACGAATTTGTATGTGCATACAGACAAACACATGTATTTTCAATTATACTTAGTTTTTTTTTGTTGTTTTAACATTATAGTTGGGAACAAAAGCAGAGAGTATTATACGATCGGGCGTGTTCGACTGTACTTTTCTTACTTGTTTAAAGTACGGGTTCTTAAAAAATATTTTAGACAATTTGCGGTAGTAGATGAACTTTGATTTAAACTTTGGTGGCTCTAGCTCCTATAGTCCCTAAGGTTTAGGTTTTAATACAGACGGACTTACACGCATACAGATAGACAGGCATCGTTGTGTCAACTCGGCTGTTGATGCTAGTGAAGAAAAAATATACTCAATGGAGTCGAAAAAATCTCCTTCGGCCTGTTATGCACATTCTTGCAAACCCAATATACCCTTGTACTCTTTTTGAGTCTTAAATCTACTTCGAACTTAAGTAAAGTATAGTATATATTTAACTTTTAAAGAAGAATCTTTAAATTATAACAGTGCTATAAGTATTGAAGCTATTATTAAATTTGATTGCAGAAATTATAGCCCAAAAGTCATGTTTTGTCACAACTATCAGACCCTTAGCACCGGTAAACTATTGAATATTCAGTAGACACTTTTGGAGCTATCTAAACTGTTAGAATCATAGCTGGTACCCAGGACTTTAATTATATAATGATTAGTTATTTTTTTCTGTTTACTGTTTCCACTTATATTCTCTGCAAGTGTATATTGGCTTTGTTCAAAGTATTTAACAGGCAGAAGGAGGCGTAGCAGACCCCATAAAGTTTATATATTCTTGATCAGCGTCACAAGCCGAGTCGATATAGCCATGTCCGTCTGTTTGTCTATCTGTCTGTCCGTATAAACAAACAGATTTCAGAGATGATAAGAGCTAAAAGTTCGCATTTGATCAGTATCGGCCTCATATTTAGTCATTCCATATTAGAATCTTTTTTGATGCCACGCCCCATTCGCCCACAATTAGCCAAAAACTACACACACCTCGGCAAAAATAGATGTTTTAATATCTCTGTAACTATGGGACTTAGGAATACCAATTTTCGTACGAAGGTTCCTTGAGATATCATAAATGCATTGTCATTTAAAATTTTGAGCTGCCACGCACCCTTTTCCCACAAGGAATAAAACAGTTCATAAACTTGTACAGTACTGTTATTTATAATTCGTTTGAAGACAAATCATACCAAAGTTGTTGTATGAAAATCCGACTATAAACAATCCAGCTACCACGTACGAAAGTTTATGTTTAAGGGCAGTGCCAATGCATGAGTGCAAGCGAGACAGAAACATACAAAAATATGAACTTACGTTTGTGCTGCATGTGTGGCGCCGGCGCTATATATAAATATATGTATAATATATATGCATAGTATGCAATGCATACTATATAATTCAAACGTATGTGCATACAGACAAACAAATGCTTTGATTTTTTTGTTACAACGTGTTTTAATGCAAGTACTATCCATTCCAATACCCGGATACCGATTTTAACATTGAACTTTTCTTTATTGTTCTATTAGTATCTACGTAAACATTTTTTTGACGAGGGAAGTTGCAGGCCAATACTAATTAGTACCAATAAAAACAGCTTAAGAAAAGTGTCACAAGACAACTTGGCAGACACATCATAAAAATTGTTGGACACAAAGGTCGAACAAGGTCATGGTCATATTATTTTAAATGCAACAAATTTCTGAATTTAGTCTCTCGCAACTTATGTTTTTGTAAGGTCAAAATAAAATCTCGTATATGTAGAGTCGTCTGTGCTATTCTAATGTCGACCCATGCTTCCATTTACACTTTTTAATGTAATTATAAACATAGTCATGATTTTCTCTAGGTGTTTGGGGCTCTATACGCCTGTTACACGCTGCAAGCGTCAATAATTTATTCTTATAACAAGAATGAAAAATACAGTCGAGCGCGCCCGACTTTATAATACTCTCTGCTTTTATTCCTGAATTTAATATTAAAATCGGTATTCTATTAAAATTTTATTAGAACACCTTGAACAGAAACAAAACAAAACAAGTAAGAAAAGTACAGTCGAACGAGCCCGACCGTATAATACTCTCTGCTTTTATTCCCAATTATAATGTTAAAATCGGTATCCGGATATTCCAATAGATAGTTCTTGTATTAGAACACGTTAAAACAAAAAAAAAAAGCTAAGCATAATCGAACATACATGTGTTTGTCTGTATGTACATACAAATTTGTTTGACGTTAAATGTATGCACATACATATGTGTGTATGAATAATATTGGTCGGCATGACTAGCGCTATCTCTCTCGCACTCATTGCTCTCGAAAAAAATCTTTGTAGCTTCATTTCTTTCTTGTTTATGTTCGGATTCTTATGAAACTTTCAGGAGAGTTTGACATAATACGTCTTCAAACGAATCATAAATAGCAACACTGTACAATAAGAACAAGAAAGAAAAGTACAGTCGAACACGCCCGACCGTATAATACTCTCTGCTTTTATTCCCAATTATAATGCTTAAATCGGTTTCCGGATATTGCAATAGATAGTTTTTGTATTAGAACACGTTACAACAAAAAAGATAATTTATAATCGAACGTACATATGTATGTCTGTATGGCGTTATATGCATGCACATGCACATATATGTATATGAGTGTATGTATACTATTGCCGCCACACATGCATCAAAAGAGTTCGAGTATATGCTTGTATGTTTCTGTCGTCTCGCACTCATGCATTGACTTAAATATTAACTTTATAATCGGTAGCTCTGTTGTTTATTGTTGGATTTTTATGCAACTTTCAGGATAGTTTGATCTGATTTGTCTTCAAAGGAATCATAAATAACAATACTGTACGATAAGAAGTTGCAAGTTTAAAAAGTTTTTTGTCCTACGGAAAAAGGGGACGCAATGCATTTATACTGTCTCTAGGAACCTGCATACCAAAATTGGTGTTCCTAAGTGCCGTAGTTACTGAGATATTCGCTTTAAACATCTATTTTTTCCGAGGTATGTTCAGTTTTTTGTTCATTGTGGGCGAATGGGGCGTGGCATCAAAAAAAAAAAGATTCTTGTATTGACTGACTAAATTTCCAGTCGATAGAGACCAAATTCGAACTTGTAGCTCTTACCATCTCTGAAATCTGTGTGTTCATACGGACGGACAGACGGTCAGACGGACAGAGTATATTGGGTTTGTGCAAATGTATGTAACAGGCAGAAGGAAGCTTTTCCGACCCCATAAAGTATATATATTCTTGATCAGCATCAACAGAAGAGTCGATATGGCAATGTTCGTCTGTCCGTCTGTCTGTCTGTCCGTCCGTCTGTATGAACACCTGGATATCAGAGATGATAAGAGCTAGAGACACCAAATTTGTAATAAAAATTCCGTAACTTTCTCGAGCAGATCAAGTTTATTTCAAATCTGTGCCACGCCCCCCACCGCCCCCGCAATAAGCAAAAAACTAGACACACCTCGGAAAAAATTTATGTTTTCGGCGAATATCTCCGCACTTAGGAACACCAATCCTGGTACGCAGGTTCCTAGAAACAGCGGAAATGCAAAGTCATTAAAAATTTTAGTCTGCCACGCCCCCTTTTCCCACACGAACTAAAAAACTTTTCAAAACTTACATGTCGTTTTTAGAGCATTTGCTAATATAGTACGGTATTGTAATTCAAAATTTGTTTAAAGACAAATCATATTAAACTACCCTGAAAGTTGCATAAAAATCCAACTATAAACAAGAAAGAATGCTATAGTCGCCTCGCGACTTTAGGATACCCGTTACTCAGTTTCAATATGTTATCAACAATGGGTAATGATAATAATAGTAGTGCTATAATTTAGGGGATGGCTTAGATAGCTTGGAAAACACAGAAAATTTTCACACAAATTTATGATCAGAGCATATTTTTGACCGATTGTTCCTATGGGAGCTATACGATATAGTAGTCCGATTTGAATGAAACTCGGTCAGTATGTTTATTTTATTGATATATATATTCTGTGTTAGTTTCATTCAGATAGCTTGGTAAATACAAAAATTTTTCATACAAATTCATACTAAGAGCGAACTTTTGACCGATTGTCCCTGTGGGAGCTATACTATATAGTAGTCCGATTTGGATCAAACTTGGTCAGCTTATGTACGTCATAGATATGTACATCCTAAGTGAATTTGGTTTAGATAACGTAACTAACAAAAAACTTTTCTATACTAAAACATGCTATTTTTACCTGCTTTTACCTTTATATGAACATAGAACGCCCTAAAGTGGGCGTGTCCAAAACAAAAACAAACTTGTACTGCTTGCAAATTGTATCTTTCATTTGCGACCTCTCGGGTTGTTCTAGCTCTAATAGTTTCTGAGATCCTTTTGTTCATACAGACGGACAGACGGACGGACGGACAGACGGACATGGCTATATCGACTCGGCTGTTGATGCTGATCAAGAATATATATACTTTATGGGGTCTGCCACGCCTCCTTCTGCCTGTTACATACATTCCAACGACTACAATATACCCTTGTACTCTACGAGTAACGGGTATAACAACTAAGCAATTAAGTAACAAAGTGTCCCTTGAATCGCAGTGTCAATGCACGTGGTTGAAAGAAAATAAATAACACTATGTTTATATATACATTAGCCGCAAAAGCTTGCAAAGGAAGCGTGGCCCAGGTAGTAGAGACTCCTTGTATGTAAACACAAGACCTGCGGTTCGAACCCAGGCACAGACTCGGAAATTAGACCCCGTACTCTTAAAAAGAGTATAGGTTTGTCAGAAGCCAAATGTGCGTAACAGGCAGAAGAAAGCTTTTCCGACCCCATAAAGTATATATATTCTTGATCAGCATCAACAGCCGAGTCGATATAGCAATGTCCGTCTGTCCGTCCGTCCGTATGAACACCTAAATCTCAGAGACTATAAGAGCTAGAGACAATAAAAATTCCGTAACTTTCTCGAGCAGATCAAGCTTATTTCAAATCTGCGCCACGCCCCCCACCGCCCCCGCAATAAGCAAAAAACTAGACACACCTCGGAAAAAATTTATGTTTTTGGAGAATATCTCCGTAACTATAGCACTTAGGAACACCAATTCTGGTACGCAGGTTCCTAGAAACAGCACAAATGCAATGTCATTAAAAATTTTGGTCTGCCATGCCCCCTTTTCCCACACGAACTAAACAACTTTTCAAAACTTTCATGTCGTTTTTAAAGCATTTGCTAATATAGTACAGTATTGTAATTCAAAATTTGTTTAAAGACAAATCATATTAAACTACCCTGAAAGTTGCATAAAAATCCAACTATAAACAACTGAGCAATTAGGTAACAAATTATCAATTGAAGCGCGTTGTGAATGCACGCGATTAAAAGAAAATGAATAACACTATGCTTATATATACATTAGACGCAGTACTTTGCAAAGGGAGTGTGGTCCGGGTGGGCCACGCACTTGTTTGTAAATACAAGACCTGCGGTTCGAACCCCGGCACAGACTCAGAAATTAAAGTTTTTTTTTTTTTTAAATTTTATTTTAACACTATTATATCTTAATGAAAATAATCGGAGCCGTCTCACAAGGAGGTGGTGGTGCATTTAGTAGTGTTGCGGCGTGTTCTGCATAAGTTGAGTATAAGTTCGCAGGTTCAATTCCCGACAGTGAAATTTTCTAATATACTTTTTTAAATTTAAAAAAAAAATGTAAATATACAATATTAACTGGTGCAACAGGGTTGGGTTGCCGTTAGTCGTTTGTTTCTAAACCAATGGTCTGCGGTTCGAGCCCGGCACAAACTCAGAAATGAACATTTTTTTTTTTGTGCTTGTTATATAATAACATTATTATATGTAAATGAAAATAATCGGACCTCTGTCTAATGTGGGGCGTGGTGCGACTGATAGGGTTGCGGCGCGTTATGCATCTTGCGCAGGTTCAAGTCCCGACAGTGAACTTCATTAATATATTTTTTTAAATTTCAAACAAAAATGTAAACGAAGAATTTTAACTGGTGCAACAGCCAATGGTCTGCGGTTCGAACCCGGCACAGACCCAGAAATTTAATTATTTTTTATTTTTAAAATAACTAAATTATTATATATAAATGAAAATAATCAAATTTCTGCCAAATGAATGGTGTGGTGTAACTATTAGGGTTGCTGCATGGTATGGAACTTGCGTCAGTAAGCGCGGGTTCGAATCCCATCAGTGACTGATTCAATTTTTTTTTTTAAATTTAATTTTAAAACTTAAATTTTAAATTACAGCCGTATTCAAATATTAATTTCGAATACAAGGAGAGTACGGGGTCTTTTGCAGTCGGCGCGCTCGACCGTAGCCTTTCTTACTTGTTTTATTTTACGAACTATCTGTTGTAATATCCGGATACCGATTTTAACATTGTAATTGGGAATAAAAGCAGAGAGTATTATACGGTCGGGCGTTTTCGACTGTACTTTTCGTACTTGTTTATTAAGCTTTTTTGGCTTGACACTATTTATGTTTAGTAGAGCTTTACACACTACTACACACATACAAACAGAAGATCTTTCAAGACAATCAAATAGGTCAAGTGTAAGTATATATAAATATATTACTTTTAGAACACAAGTACCTGCGACTGATCTGGTTAAACACAAAGTTCAATGCGATATGTGGGCGTTTTTATTATCTTTTCTGTTGAGAGCGAAATTTTCGAGCAATAATACGCAAAAGTTTTAATACAGTAAAAGAAAATGCAGAAAAGTAAAGACAAACAAAAATAAAAAAATTTTATCTTCGGCTAGCCGTACTTTAAATACCCTTACAGACACGCATATTGGGTTAATTTTTTTTTTTATCACTAATTGTTCCAATAGTAGCTACATATATAATATAGTAGTCCGATTAAAAAGAAATTGTGAGCATGAAGGGAATGACAATAAATGCACATTGTTCGAATTTGGTTAAAATCGATCAATAGAGAAAAATAGGAACAATCGGTTAATAATGCTGAAAATGCTTAGTATGAAAATTTTCAGTGTTTCTTGAAAAATTTGAACCAAATTCTGCATTCTTAATTATTTTCCATCAAATTTTATCTAGATCGGAACACTATATCATATAGCTGCCATAGGAACAATCGGTTGAAATGCATAGTGTGAAAATTTTTAGATGTCTATTGAACGATTTTAACCAAATTCACACAATGCCCATTTATTATCATTTCCTATATGCTCACAAAATTTCATTCAAATCGGACTACTATATCATATAGCTACTGCTGGAACAATTAGTGATAAAAATAAAATTAACGCAATATGCGTGTCTGCAATGGTATTTAATCTTCGGCTAGCCGAAGATAACCTTTTTTTCTTGTTAAAATTGTTTTTGTTGTTCTCAGCACCCACAAATGTTTCAGTTAAGTCCGTCCTATTTAAAATTTAACTAGAATAAGAGCACATAATTTCAGTAGAAAGCAATGTTAAAATGTGCTCCTCATGTGGGATCAACACAATGGTTGACAAAGTTTTAAGATCCTTCCCTCACGGATTTCAAGAAGACATCTGTGAATATCGAAAAGGTCAAGTCATTCCCGCCAGCTGCTACTAGTCAAACTAATTAAAAGAATGGCCGTTACGCGAAAAAGAACAGAGGGGCCTAATCTGGATTTAGTTATAGAGTGAGAGAGAAAGAGGAATGTCTTAAGTGCAGTAAAAACTGTAACTCTTCATTAACAGTCTTGTGAACGGGCGTGGAGGTTGTTTTGTTTAATCCACTTCCGAGCGTTATCCAAACAAACAACAATCAATCTTCGAAACCGATGGAATACTATGGTGATTAAGCGAATTGCAAATAAAACAAAAAACTTTTACTTTTATCGAATTATTCGAAAATTTTCATTATTGGAGAGTAAAAACAGCAATCTAGAAAATAGATTATGCGCTATACCTTATTGATTTTATACAGTTGAGATAAGCATTTGCGCAAAAGACCACTTTATTCCTTGCAGTTACAGTGCGTTTTCTCATATCATCTCCCATTGAGTATTTGAGAAAACGGGTCTTAAATTACAGATTATAACTAACAAGAACTCTTAATTGTTTGAGTTGCGAAATTACCAACGCATCTATTCTATTCTATCAAAAATAGCAAATTATTAATAGTTTCAATATATATGTACATACATACATGATGTAATTATACATATAATAATACATGTTCAATTTATTATAAATGGTTTAAACAAATAGGATAATACTTACAGTTGTGTTATTTTTGGTTTGAGTGTAGGGGGAAAATCCGATTTGGTATCTAGACGACGAAGTTGTTTTATGCTAAGTATATGCCCAGCTAGACACAGGTAGATGTAATATGTATTTCAGTTGAAGTTGTTGTTGAAGTTGTAGTTTTAGTTGTGTTTGTAGTACTAGTAAAAAGTAATAGACATGAGACGAGACGACAATAACGATGATGGTAATGAAGGTGACGAGAATGCGACAAATGTGTGCATCTTCTAGAATTCAGCAAACTCCTTGGCGCACTTTTCGGTGCTGGAAATGCGCAGGGCCTCCTCCTCGTAATCATCGAAATTGCTTGTATCTCCGGGACCTTTACACCGTGGTATAAACGGCGCTTCGATTTTCTTTTGAAAGATCGCAATCCAGTCCGTGGAGGCGAACCATTTCTGATTCTTAATATCATTAACGCCTGCTTTAAGATTGCCATAGCGTTTGGTCAAATCCACTTGCAATAGATTGCGCAACAGATCCTTCAGATCAGAACCAAAATGCGAGGGGAAACGCACTTTTCCCGATACGATCTTCTCATAAATTTGTATGGGCTGATCCGCAAAGAACGGCGGATATCCGGCTGCCATTTCATAGACGAGAACACCTAATGCCCACCAATCGACGGCCTTGTTATAGCCCTTGGACAGGATAATTTCTGGTGCTAAATATTCGGGAGTGCCGCATAACGTCCAGGTGCGACCCTTGACACGCTTGGCGAAACCAAAATCGGTTACTTTCAAATAACCCTGCGAGTCAATCAATAGATTCTCCGGTTTCAGATCGCGATAGATAAGATCTAGATAATGCAGATACTCAAACGCGAGCACTATTTGTGCTGCATAAAAACGCGAGTGTGGCTCCGAGAAGCGTCCAACTTTACGTAAATGGGAGAACATCTCGCCGCCTGGCACATACTCGAGAACCATGTAAAGATTGGAGTTATCCTTGAAATGGTATCGGAGTGATACGAGAAATGGGAACTGTATAGCCTGTAGGATGCGTTTCTCATTGAGCGTATGCTCCACCTGCTTCAGTTTGACCACCTTTTGCTTATCCAATATCTTCATGGCATAATAGTCTTTTGTCGGCTTATGCTGAACGATCATAACCCGTCCAAACGATCCAGTTCCAAGAGTTTTTATACGCTCGAAGTCATCCAGGGCGGCGGTATTGGTCGGATTGCGACGCCATTTGTCTTCAAACTCCTCCTTAGCCTGCTCAAGAAATTCCTTAACAGTTTCGGCGGCATCCACCTTTTTGTTAGATGTGGTCGCGTTGTTGCCCATTTTCGAAATTGTCCCCGTCAAAGATGACAAACGGAAAGTGGCGCTGGCCGAGACTTGAGCTTGGCCTTGGGATGAGTTGGTGTTGCTGTTGCTGCTGTTTCCAGCCTCCAGAATCTCAGTTTTTTTTGTTGCTGCTGCCGCTTCTGTTTTTGACGATGAGGTTGCTGTTATCGTTGTTGCACCAGCAGTGGCTGCTGCAGCAGCTGTTGTTGCTGTTACTGCTGCTGTGGTCGGCGGAGTTATTTTGTGGCTAGCGGCGGCTGCTTCCTGCTGTCCTCCCCCTGCACCACCGCCTTCCTCCTCGTTGCTGTGTTGCTGCTGTAACTTGCCTTCTGATCCGCTGCCGCTGCCGCTTGCCGTTCCCGAACTATGATGGGATTTTTTCTTTTTTAGAAATTGTAAAATGGATTTAGCTATTTTGCCGAATTTATCAACAACGGTGTAAGAAAATTTTAACTAATTGCTTTTGCGGCAAAGCGCAACTTTTTTCACTGCTTCTTCTAGGTTTTTTTAGTTGCTTTTGCTTTTAGATCTAGCTTTTTAGCCTTTAGCCTTTTTAAAGCTAGCGGTTTTTATTTGCTTATGCTTTTTATATTTTTTATTTTGTTGGATTAGTGGAAGCTGCTGCAGTTGCCCTTGTTGGTGTTGTAGCAGTATTTTTATTTTTTTTTTAAATAATTTTTTTTACACTAGTTATACACTTTAAGCTTAAACTAACATTTGATATTAACACATGAAATATTATTTTTATTATTTCCGCCTTTTTTGTTAAACTTTTTGATTTTTTTTTTAATTTTTGCTGCAAAGACAAATTCGAAAAGAAACGATATAATCAAAAATTAGAAAAGAATTTGTGACATTTCTATTTTTAATATTAGAACACTGTTTTAAAATTCTGCACACCGTTATCTTTTTTTTATTTAAATGACTATATTTTTTTTTATTGTTTATTTTTTCATTTTTTTTTCTTCTTGATTTTGTTTTACTTTATGTCTTTCCGATGTGCTGGCATTTTGTTTTATGTGTTTTGCATTTGGTTTGTTATTTTTGTGTTTGCATGTCTTTGCGTTATTTAAACCAAACTATGCATAAAAACAATTATGTATATTCAATAAAGCAATTTGCATTAATTAATTTGCAAGAAATCAAAGCACAATTTGTTTAGGGAATACAAAATGGAACAAAAAAAATAAGAGCGAAAGCAAAAAATAAAGCAATATAAAAATATGGCGATGATCGTGTCAAGTGTCAAAACAGCTGATGAATCGGAGTATGGTTCGTGCTCACACCCACTCTTGCATACACATATAAGAGTGTAGAGACGCGTCAACTGCCAACGTTTACAATTCCTAAACTCGACCAAAAGAATTAAATTAATTAATAAATAATTAGCTGTGCGTTTATATTTTGCTTTTGCACACATTCACTTGATTTTGCTTTTGTCTTTATTGCTTTTGCACTTCTTTTTTTGCAATTGCTTTGTACTTTATGTACACACATATTTATGTGTGGCTCTCTGTATACTCATGTTTGTGTATGTGTGTGCGCCTGTGTGTATCTGCCCCAGTGTGCGTTTCTGGTTGTACTTTTTACTCTCTGCGTTTAGTATACACTTCTCTACATTGTGCTGTCTGCTTTGCTTTGTCGTTTATGTTTCTGACTGTTTTAAATGTTTTATTTTTACAATTATCATGAATTAAATTAGATAAATTTTCATTTTTTGATACACTTTTATTCCACTTATCCATTATGCATAAAAGCGTTAAAACGAACACACTCATAATTATACATACATACACACAGATTGAATAATCGATTTTACTTTACATACTCAAAATGGCTTTGAGTTGAAGGTAATTACCTTTTTTCAACTTTTTTTTACGTTTCTATTAATTGTAAACACATCTAGCTTTTGTTTAAATTTTTTAATGATTTTTTTTTCGATTTTGCACTTTATATTTGTTGCTTAGATTTAAAATACCCGCATTAACCGCCGAAAAACCCGACCACACGCGTCAACAGCAAGATATACAATAACAGTTTTGAGTAACAGCTGTTAACGTAAACGAATTGATGTTAACAAGTGCTTCGCTAAACACTTGAATAGTAACATGAGAAAAGAGACAAAGAGAGTGAGACAGTGAGAGCTAAAATATAAAGAACATGTTGCTACGATGTTTTCTAACAATCGAACGACCGCCACTTTTGCGGTATCGATTCTTTAAATGTAACAGCTGATCAAGTATACCATATAATTTTTGGTAGGTACACTCGTTAAATAAATGAGTTCCGATCTACATTATAATTTTAAAGGAGTACCATACTTAAAATAAGGCAATTCGCTTTTACTTGTATTAATAGAAACCTTAAGAATCACTGTTATCGACCTGTTAAGAATAATAGACAGGCAGGAAAATAAAAATTTAAGTCAATATATTTAAACCCTCCAATAGTAGCTTAAGAAATTATAGAAAAATATAGGAGTCAAGATTGGGAATAATGCCGCAATTAAAAAAAAAATTAAAACTATGTGTTTATTTACATTCAAAGCAAATGACTTATAAGTTTGATACCATGGTAAGACCATGAAAAATGTCCATAAAATGTGCCGTTGTAAGTAAATCATTGATTGAATCTTCATTTTAAATTGAACTTACATAGACTTTAGCACTTTAGATTATGTCTTCAAAGGCGTGAGGGAGTTTTGGAATGCGAAGTCTTCGCAGGTATTTTGCATGAAGTAAAAGGGAATATTCTAATCTTTAGAGAGTATGTATAGGGCAACGAGATGCAAACTTCTTCGACCCTATTAGAATTTTTTTTTTTGATGGCACGCCCCATTTGCCCACAATGAGCAAAAATCTAGACATACCTCGGAAAAAATAGACATTTAAAGCAAATATCTCAGTTACTATGGAACCTAGGAATACACGCAGGTTCCTAGAGACAGCATAAATACATTGCCATTTAAAATTTTGGACTGCCACGCCCCCTTTTTCCGTAAAAAATAAAAATAATAAAAAACGAATTTGTATGTGTATACAGACAAACACATTTATATGCGATTATGCTAAGTTTTATTTTTGTTTTAATGTTTTCTAATACAAGAACTATTTATTATTATATCCGAATATCGATTTTAACATTATAATTGGGAATAAAAGCAGAGAGTATCATACGGTTGGGCGCGTTCTACTGTACTTTACTTACTTGTTTTTTATAAACTATTGCGGTATTTTTGCATCGATCTAAGTTCGGTAATTAATCGAAACAGGCTGCAGCTCCACACTCCTGTTGAAAGTAAAAAATACTCATAAATATAATATATACAGTAGAATCCGGTTATAACGACTCCGCTTAAAGCGTCTGACCGGTCATTACAACGAAAATTAGATAAATTGTGTGGTCCCCATACAAGCTTGTATGAAAGAGCCTCCGCTTAGTGCGTCTCCGTTTTTAACGACAAACCGCTTATATCGACGATATTTTTCACAATTCAACCGACTATTGCGACGTGACGAAAAAAAGTACAGTTTTTTCTGCATTTTTCCAAGAAAAATTTAATGCGTAAATGCGCAAAATGTGAAAAAGAGAGCAAAATTTAGTACACACTCGTCAATTAGGCTTTGTCGTCAAAACGAAAATGCTTCTCCGTTGAGCAGAAAATGGAAATAATTCTGGGCTTGGAAGCCGGTGATCGTATTATTATTGAACTGAATTTAATATATATTTAGTTTTGATTAAAAAATTATATTGTTTTTTTTAAACCATTTGCAAACATGACAACAATAAAAATATATTTTTTTTTGCTCCATATGAGTAAAGCGTCTACCGGGTATAACGACGTAAAATCGTCGGTCCCTTGAGTGTCGTTATAACCGGATTCCACTGTATTTGTATTAATTGCTGTGTAAATATGGAGAATACATGTCGTGTTTGTGCAACAGCCGGCATTAGCTTTATGGACATATTCTCCAAGCTCAGCCAGAGGGAACCCTGCCCAGCTGATATGCGTTGATCCTGATTTGCAGAAGGATGATGAATTTCCAAAGAAAATTTGTTTATTATGTGTCGTTACCGTACAGAAAGCATTTAAACTGAAACAAAAATATAAACACAGCCAAGAACACTTCAAAATTTTGTTAAATGCCGATAATACATAGCATCAACTTAAAGCACCTCTGTCCAAAATGTCTGCATCAGTCAAACGAGGATATCGAAAAAGAAATAGAACTGGTGCCGATTGACAATGAAGCGATAACATTGGCGCCAACGTCAGACAATGAAAATTGTATGTCTGGAGAAGAAACTATGGTAGTTCTCAAATTAGACGAAGTGGAAAGCAAAGTGGAGGACAACAGCTTGAAAAATTTTAACGACTTCGATAGGAATGCAATGATATACATGGAGTCAGCAACAGGCGGTGTAAAAGAAATCAAGAGCAATGTAATTGATGCTGGCATCAAACAGTGGGTTAGCGAACTGACACATTGGTGTGACACTTGTGGCAGAGGGTTTCCCAACAATCGGAAGCTAATCCAGCACTCTATAGATCACTTCATATTTGACAAGCACTAGTGTCCATACTGCAATTTAATTTACCAATCTCGCTCTGCACTCTATCTTCATGTTAATTTCTACTCTGGAGAACGCTCACTCAAACGTCCTCACTGTTCGAAAGACTTTGTTCACAAAGGGAATCTACAAAAGCACATCGCAAACCCTTTCATGCAACGCTGCTTTCAGTGTCCGGAATGTAAAATGACATTCGCAAGGGGCTCGCAATTGGATTTTCATATGCGAAGTCACATGGCTAAACGTTTTTGATTCCAATTCTGACCAAAGAAATTCAGGACTACCTATTTGATGATAAAACATATCCAAATACACGACCATTCCAGTGTCGTTTCATTTGAACGAAAAGCAATTCAAATGTAAGAATTGTCAAAAGTCGTTTAACGACGTTGGCGCATTTAATCGGCATGAACGCTTCAAATGTAAAGTTCGTGAGATCGCCGGTAATAGAGCATCGCTTTCGTTGCGGACAAGATTAAATTCTCGTCCCGACAAAATAGAGTTAAAAAAAAAGATTCTTAAAGTATTATTTCAGATATTAGCTATAGTAATTGGGAATTAAAAATTAAACAAGAAAAAAGGTTATCTTCGGCTAGCCGAAGATAAATACCCTTGCAGATTCACAATAGGACACTTATCACTAAGACACTTAGTTTTTAGCACTGTTTTGAAAAAAACAATTGTGCACTGTTTTGAAAAAAAAAAAAACAATTGTGTTGTACAATCAAGTACTCCTTGAATTGTTTACCAAAAAACATTATTAATCTAGTATTCATGGCATTGCACGTCAAAAAAAAGTACAAATTAATCTAGTATTCATAGCATTACACGTCAAAAAAAAAAAATTTTTAAAAAATTGAAAAAATGAATTATACTAAGCAATTTTCAGCATTGTTCCTATGGGAGCAATATGATATAGTGATCCGATCTGGCCGACTTTAACATTTGTACTACGTGCACAGAGAATACACATGTGTGCCAAGTTTCACCACGATAGCTTTAAAACCGAGAGACTAGTTCGCATTGCAACAGACGGACAGACGGGCATGGCTATATCGACTCGGCTGTTGATGCTGATCAAGAATATATATACTTTATGGGGTCTGCCACGCCTCCTTCAAAAACAATATACCCTCTGCAAGGGTATAAAAAGTTTCATACCGAAAATGTTATGCCGTACTGTTTAGTTAAAAAAAAGGCTGTGAAGAGTCTAATTTGAAGGCGACGCAAAATATAAATTTAAATATAGTGTTTATATTAAGAGTATAAAGGTCTCAGTAGTTTCAAAAATAAACGAAGTCTCTTTAAAACAAAATGTCTGGTCTGCATGTCATCTAGGTAGAGAATGCTTTACATTTCTCTACCAGTCCTCGTCGTCGTCGCCTCAAACGAATCTTTTTAGACTAATTTCCAAAGCGGAGTTTGTAATAACATTATCTTTCTATTAATACTATTGTACTTAGAACAAGTAAGAAAAGTACAGTCGAACACGCCCGACCGTATAATACTCTCTGCTTTTGTTCCCAACTATAATGTTAAAATCGGTAACGTTAAAACAAAAAAAAAAAAAAACTAAGTATCATCGAAAATACATTCGTTTGACGTTATATGTATGCACATACGTGCGTATGTATACTTTTGGTCGGCACTGCCAGCGCTGTCTCTGTCGCACTCATGCATTGGTATTGGCCGCAAATATATAGAATTTTGTTGCGTGTTTTCTTTATTGTTTATGGTCGGATTCTTATGAAACTTTCAGGGTAGTTTGATATAATTATTCTTCAAATACAATTCAAATAACAATACTGTACGATTAGAAAAAATGCCCTTAAAATGACATGCTAATTTGAAAAGTTGTTTTATTTCTTACGGATAAAGGGGGCGTGGCAGTCCAAAATGGCAATGCATTTATGCTGTCTCTGGGAAACGGCGTACCGAAATTGGTATTCCTAAGTGGCATACTTACTGAGATATTTGCCTTAAACATCTATTTTTTCCGAGGTATGCCTAGTTTTTTGCTCATTGTGGGCGAATGGGGCGTGGCATCGAAAAAAAAAGATTCTTTTATTGACTGACTAAATATCGAGTCGATAGAGACCAAATTCGAACTTGTAGCTCTTATCATCTCAGAAATCTGTGTGTTCATACGGACAGACAGACAGACGGTCATGGCTATATCGACTCGGCTTGTGATGCTGGTCAGGAATATATATACTCTATGGGGTCTGCCCCGCCTCCTTCTGCCTGTTACATACATTTGCACAAACCCAATATACTCTTGCAGAGAGTATTAAAAATTTTTGAGTTTGAAAGAATGAAACTTTTAAATATATGTATTAGACATAATTTGATAAAAAAAAAAAATGTGTAGAAACGTAAGTATAACTTAACTGAGAAGAAAACATTTATATTCTTTTAGGTGTTCTGTGGAGTTTCAACATTTGAAATTTAGCAATTATCAAGTGACCTAAAACCAATAATAATCTCTTTCTGGAATACCCATATTAAATATGGGTATCAATAGTAATTCGCTATCGATAGTCAGCGTGTTGTTAATCAATTAATTAAACGTATTTTAGCTCAACAATTAAATAATGTACCCAATTAAATATAAAAGAAACAAGTAAGAAATGCTACAGTCAAGCGAGCCGATTGTAAAAACCCCGTACTCACAGTAGTGCGCCTTTGTATTTAATTTAAATTAAATATAAAAGAAATTTAAATACTAACTAGTTTCCTGACAGGATTCTAAGACATATACGCCGAAATTAATATTTGAATATGACTGTAATATAAAAATTTTAGTTTTAAAAATTAAATTAAAACAACAACTCTGCATTTATTCCTGATTATAACGTTGAAATCGGTATTATAATGGTTAGTACTTTCAAGATAGTTTGATATATTTAGTCTTCAAAAGAATTTTAAATAACAATACTGTACGATAAAAGCAAATGGCTTTAAAATGGCATGCAAGTATCAAGAGTTTTTTATTTCTTACAGGAAAAGGTGGCGTGGCAGCCCAAAATTTTAAATGGCAGTGCATTTATGCTGTCTCTGGGAATCTGTACACCAAAATTGGTATTCCTAAGTGCCGCAGTTAATGAGATAACATAGATTTTTTCGAGGTATGTCTAGTTTTTTGCTCATTGTGGGCGAATGGAGCGTGGTATTGAGTGACTAAATATCGAGTCGATGGAGACCAAATTCGAACTTGTAGCTCTTATCATCTCAGAAATCTGTGTGTTCATACGGACAGACGGACAGACAGACAGACGGTCATGGCTATATCGACTCAGCTTGTGACGCTGATCAAGAACATATATACTTTATGGGGTCTGCCACGCCTCCTTCTGCCTGTTACATACTTTTGCACAAACCCAATGTACTCTGGCAGAGAGTATAAAAAAAATTTAAATCAAGTCACTGATAGGATTCGAACCCTCGCTCTCAGACGCAGGTTCAAGAACATGCTTCGACCCTACTAATTGCACCACGCCATAAGTTAGACTCAAACTCGATTATTTTAATTTACATATAATAATATTGTTATATAATAAATAAAAAAAAAATTTAATTTTTGAGTCTGTGCCGGGTTCGAACCGCAGACCATTGGTTTAGAAAGAAATACAAAAAGTGATGACTGACATCTCTACAAACTAGGCCACACTCCGTTTGACATTTGTCGTGAATAATATAAGTAAACATAGCGTTATCTTTTTTCTTTCAACCACGTGTACATAAATTACATTTATACAATTGTAGAATTTATACGCCAAACGACTAACCGCAGCCCTACCCAGTTGCACCAGTTAATATTGAATATTTACATTTTTGTTTGAAATTTAAAAAAAGGTTATTAAACAAGTAAGAAAGGCTAAAGTCGAGCGCGCCGACTGTAAAAGACCCCGTACTCTCCTTGTATTCGAAATTAATATTTGAATGCGATATAATTTAAAAAAAATTTTAAAATTTAATAAAAATAAAATTTTGAAATTTAAAAAAGTACAATAACAAATTCCACTTTCGGGAATTGAACCTATATTTATATAACAAGCATAAAAAAAAAATGAAACTTCTGAATCTGTGTCGGGGTTCGAACCGCAGGTCTTCTGTTTACATACAAGGAGTTTCTACTACCTGGGCCACGCTTTCTTCGCAAACTTCAACGGCTAATTATATATAAACATAGTGTTATCTCTTTTCTTTCAACCAGGTGCATTGACAATGCACAAAGGAGACTGTGTTACCTAATTACTCAGTTGTTTATAGTTGGATTTTTATGCAACTTTCAGGGTAGTTTGATATAATTAGTCTTTAAACAAATTTTTTAATTACAATACTGTAATATATTAGCAAATGCTTTAAAAACGGCATGTAAATTTTGAAAAGTTTTTTAGTTCTTGTGGGATTTGCATTTGCATTTGTGCTGTTTCTAGGAACCTGCGTACCAGAATTGGTGTTCCTAAGTGTCATGGTTACGGAGATATTCGCAGAAAACATCGATTTTTTCCGAGGTGTGTCTAGTTTTTTGCTTATTGCGGGGCTGTAGGGCGCGTGGCCCTGATTTGAAATAAACTCGATCTGCGTACATCATAGACGGACTTTCATTAAAAAATTTGGTGTCTCTAGCTCTTGTAGTCTCTGAGATCCAGGTGTTCATACGGACGGACGGACAGACAGACATTGCTATATCGACTCGGCTGTTGATGCTGATCAAGAATATATATACTTTATAGGGTCGGAAAAGCTTCCTTCTGCCTGTTACGCACATTTCGCTTCTGACAAACCTAATAGACCCCTATACTCTTCTATAGAGTACGGGGTCTAAAAAAAAAAAAAACATACAGTTATCTCTTTTCTTTCAACCACGTGCATTGACAATGCGCTTCAAGGGACACTTTGTTACCTAATTGCTCAGTTGTTTATAGTTGGATTTTTATGCAACTTTCAGGGTAGTTTAATATGATTTGTCTTTAAACAAATTTTGAATTACAATACTGTACTATATTAGCAAATGCTTTAAAAACGACATGAAAGTTTTGAAAAGTTTTTTGGTTCGTGTGGGAAAAGGGGGCGTTGCAGACCAAAATTTTTAATGACGTTGCATTTCTGCTGTTTCTAGAAACCTGCGTACCAGAATTTGTGTTCCTAAGTGCTATAGTTACGGAGATATTCGCCGAAAACTTCAATTTTTTCCGAGGTGTGTCTAGTTTTTTGCTTATTGCGGGGGCGGTGGGGGGCGTGGCACTGATTTGAAATAAACTTGATCTGCTTGCAAAAGTTACTGAATTTTTATTACAAATTTGGTGGTTTTAGCTCTTGTAGTTTAAAAGATCCAGGTGTTCATACAGACGGACGGACAGACGGACAGACGGACATTGCTATATCGACTCGGCTGTTGATGCTGATCAAGAATATATATACTTTATGGGGTCGGAAAAGCTTCCTTCTGCCTGTTACGCACATTTGGCTTCTGACAAACCTAATAGACCCCTATACTCTTTTTAAGAGTACGGGGTCTAAAAAGAAATTTCTGAGTCTGTGCCGGGGTTCGAACCGCATGTCTTGTACTTACATTGAAGTGCGAAAAATAAAAACAGGCATCTCTACTACCTTCTTCGCAACTGCGGCTAATTTATATATAAACATATAGTTATCTCTTTTCTTCCAACCACGTGCATTGACAATGCGCTTCAACGGATACTTTGTTACCTCATAGCTCAGTTGTTTTTAAATTACAACACTGTACAATAAGGACAATTGCCTTAACCCTTTATATGGCCATGTTGCATATCTGCAACATACCGTTTAAAAGGAATTATTTCGCAATGAGGGGCAAGAAAGTTGCTTGTTTATTTTTGATGTTGAGGAGAAGTATCCGGTTCTTTGATTTTTGTAGTTTGTTACACTATTCAATGCGCTTTGCAATACAAATTTCAGGCTTTTCCGCCAATTTTGTGAATTGGGAAAATGTGAATAACCAATTTTTAAATTACAAATTTTTCTTACAACGAATTTTTTATAGTCTCTGCAAGAGTATATTGGGTTTGTGCAAATGTATGTAACAGGCAGAAGGAGGCGTGGCAGACCCCATAAGGTATATACATTCTTGATCAGCGTCACAAGCCGAGTCGATATAGCCATGTCCGTCTGTCTGTCCGTCTGTCTGTCTGTTTGTCCGTGTGAACAAACAGATTTCAGAGATGGCAAGAGCTACAAGTTTGGTCTCTATCGATTCGATATTTAGTCAGTCAATACAAGAATCTTTCTTGTTTTTGATGCCACGCCCTATTCGCCCACTATGAGCAAAAAACTAGACATACCTCGTAAAAAATAGATGTTTTCGGCAAATATCTCCATAACTATGCCACTTAGGAATACCAATTTTGGTATATAGGTTCCCAGAGACAGCATAAATGTATTGCCATTTAAAACATTTAAAACGTAAGAAATAAAAAACTTTTTAAACATGCATACCGGATATCAATTTTAACATTGTAATCGGGAATATACGCAGAGAGTACGACTGTACTTTTCTTTCTTGTTTTATTTGAAAAACTAAGCAAGTTTATTGCACAGGTATAATGTATATGTACCAGAATATTGTGTTTACTGTTCTGCAGTGCAAGTAGTTCTTGTGTATCATAATTGTGCAGATTTATCCAAAATATCCTTTATCCTTCATAAAAGCGTTCAAATCAAAAATTTTGACTTTGAAAGAAAATTTAATTTTTTGTTTTAACTCTTCTATCCCGTCAAAATCGGACTCTGTGCCATATAAAGGGTTACAAACGGCTTCAAAATTGAAAATTATTTTGTTTCTTGAGGGGGCGTGGCCGACCAAAAGTTTTAATTACATTGTATTTATGTTGTCCCTTGAAACCTGCGTACCCAAATTGGTATTGGTCCTAAGGGCCACAGTTACGGAGATATTCGAGGGAATTTTTATACTCTCTGCAAGAGTATATTGGGTTTGTGCAAATGTATGTAACAGGCAGAAAGAGGCGTGGCAGACCCCATAAAGTATATATATTCTTGATCAGCGTCACTAGCCGTGTCGATATAGCCATGTCCGTCTGTCTGTCCGTCCGTCCGTCCATATGAACAAACAGATTTGAGAGATGGTAAGAGCTACAAATTCGAATTTGGTCTCTATCGACTCGATATTTAGTCAGTCAATACAAGAATCTTTTTATACCCTTGCAGAGGGTATATTGTTTATGTCACGATGTTTGTAACGCATTGAAGGAGGCGTGGCAGACCCCATAAAGTATATTTTTGAGCTAGCTCCACCAAACTCAGCCTATATGCATTTAGTACTAAATCCCACGTACAAACCAAATTTCATCTAGATCGGATCACTATATCATATAGCTGTCATAGGAACAATCGGTTAAAAAGGCTGAAAATGCTTAGTATGAAAATTTTCAGTGTTTCTTGAACGATTTGAACCAAATTCTCGCAATATGCTTTTTTTCCCATTTTTCATCAGCTGACCAAATTTTATCCAGATCGGACCACTATATCATATAGCTGCCATAGGAACAATCGGTTGAAATGCTTCCTATAAAAATGTTCTATGTCGAGCGATTTCATCCAAATTCACGCAATATGCTTTTGTTATCATTCCCAATGTGTTGACCAAATTTCATTCAAATCGGACTACTATATCATATAGCTGCCATAGGAACAATCGGCTGAAATGCTATAGGAACAATCGGTTGAAATACTTAGTATGAAAATTTTCTATGTCTGTTGATCGATTTTAACCAAATTCACAAAATATGCATTTATTATTATTTCCTATATGCTCACAAAATTTCATTCAAATCGGACTACTATATCATATAGCTACTGTTGGAACAATTACCGATAAAAATAAAATTAACGCAATATGCGTGTCTGCAAGGGTATTTAATCTTCGGCTAGCCGAAGATAACCTTTTTTTCTTGTTTTTTCTTGATGCTACGCCCCATTCGCCCACAAAGAGCAAAAAACTAGACATACCTCGGAAAAACCATCAAAATGTGAGAGGTATTTGTAGTAAAGTTAGTAATCTTTATCTAAATAGTCTATCATTTCGGTTTCATGCCGTGGCCTTTTCTGAAACATGGTTAAGGCCAGATATTCTTAACTCTGAAATTCTTTCCAATAAATTCTCTATCTATAGAAAAGATCGTACACCTCGCCGCGGAGGCGGTGTACTTATTGCCGTCGATGTTAACTTATCCTCGGAAGAGGTTATAATCGATGGCTCTATTGATATTGAATTTGTTGCTGTTAGGTTATTCCTAAATAACATTAGTATTTTCATCACTTGCTCCTATATTCCTCCTTCTTCTGACTATTCCCTTTATTTATTACACTTCTCTGCTATTAAATTAGTATCAACTAAACTTTCCGATCGTGATTTTCTTGTAGTTCTCGGCGATTTCAATATTGCAGGGACTACATGGATTTCATATCCTGACTCAGCCGTGTTGACCCCCACGACTCAGCATGATTTTCTTGATGAGTTGTTTGGTATTTCATTGTTTCAGATCAATGCTATCTCAAACTCTTTAAAAAGAATGCTCGATCTGATTTTTGTTTTGGATCCATCCCGCTTTTCTGTCTCCCGTACCACACCCTTATCCTGTTTGTTTTACCCGCGAGTTAACTTTGCTTAAAAATAGAAAGTCGCGATTCTATAAAAGATTCAAGGTAACTGGCTCTTCCTTTTATCTCTCTCGCTATCCGATTGCTCGATCTGATTTCTATGCTTTGAACGACCGTTGCTATAAGGAATACCTTGCTGACTGTGGTCAACAGTTCCGAAGGAATCCTAGACGGTTTTATAACTTCGTTAATTCGAAGCGTAAATCATCAACGTTTCCATCTAGTGTAGTCTTTGAAAGACAAACTGCTAACTCAGATCAGGCTATCGCCGATTTATTTGCCGATTTTTTTCAAACGACTTATAGTATGCACGAGTATAAATCTGATTCACCTTACCCTTATCATTTAATTCCGTTCAATTGTAATTTTACACCGGTCATCACCGAAAGTTCACTTTTACGTAATTTAAAGAATATTAAACCTGTTTTTTCACCAGGACCAGACGGAGTCCCAGGTTGCGTGCTGAGAAACTGTGCAGACGGCCTTTTTAAGCCCCTGTATAAATTATTTTCTTTGTCCGTTGCATCATGTTGTTTCCCTGATGTTTGGAAATCATCTTATATTATTCATCTTCACAAAAAAGGAAACAAAAGCAATGTCTGTAACTATACAGGTATTTCAAAGTTGTCTGCTATTCCCAAGGATTTTGAGAAATAAATAACTTCTCAATTGCAACATTTCTGTCGATCCATGATTTCACCCTTCCAGCATGGGTTTGTGAAATATAGATCCACTACCACTAACCTGTTAGAATTCACATCATTCACACTGCAGGGTTTTGATAAAAAGTTGCTAACTGATGTCATTTACACAGATTTTAGTAAAGCTTTTGACTCCGTTAACCACAACCTCTTAATACATAAACTTAATCTTTTGAGTTTTTCCTATAATTTTATTCTTTGGATTTCGAATTACCTAATTTCTAGAACACAACAGGTTTTCTTTAAAGATTCATTATCGAAATTTGTTCAGGTTACTTTAGGCGTTCCGCAAGGAAGCCATCTCGGTCCTTTGCTATTTATATTGTTCATTAATGATCTGCCATCTGCAGTCAGTCACTCTCGGGTGCTAATGTATGCCGACGACGTTAAACTTTGTGTCTCGGCTAATGAGTCTCTTCTTGGAATCAGATTACAATCTGATCTTTACAGTTTTCAAACCTGGTGTCAGACCAATTTATTAAATCTTAACTATAGTAAGTGTAACGTAATGTCCTTCAGTAGGCGACTCCCCTTTTTAAAAAATTACATTTTGAATGGCAATTCTCTTCAAAGAATTGAGTCGGTCACTGATTTGGGTATCCTTATGGATCCAAAGCTTAAGTTTGATAAGCATGTTTTATCAATTACTAATCGTGCTTTTGGCGTCCTGGGCTTTATAAAGCGCTGGTCGAAAGAATTTAACGATCCCTATTCAACAAAAACACTCTATACTTCCTTGGTGCGTCCTATTCTTGAATATGGATCTTGTATTTGGTCTCCCCAATATAGGATTCATCAAGATAGAATATAATCTGTACAAAAACAATTCCTTCTTTTTGCCCTAAGGGCCCTTAACTGGAACCCTTGTATACGCTTGCCATCCTACCATAGTAGACTTTTACTAATAAATCTTCCTTCTTTGTCTGATCGTAGGACAGTGCTCGGTGTAATTTTCTTACACAAACTAATCAACGGTGAAATTGATTCTTCTGAATCAAGTAGCCAGATTAGGTTCGCTGTTCCGATCAGACCCACTAAAAACTTTCTTCCACTCTCTCTTCAACCTTGTACTACTAACTTTGCTTTACATAACCCTTTCCGGGTATTGTGTAGTAACTACAACAAACTATCTCGAGTTGTAGGTAGTTCTACTTCAATCCCTTTAATTAGAACTTCTCTTCTCTGTCACCTATCTAGATCTTAATTAATATAGTTTAAACTATTATATTATATGTATTGTATTGTATTTTTATATATTGTAATTCGTTTTTAACAAATAAACTCGTTTGGCGTTTTTCGTAGCCGTACGTTATGCGGTGTACCCTCGGCCGGTTGGGCGGGAGGTGGCTGCATTGTCTGCAGGGTTCCGCGCGCTAACCAGCACGTTGCTTGGTGTTGCTGGACCACTTGAATGTACTGTCTCGTTAGTACATCCATGTCCATAAATAAATAAATAAATAAAAAATAGATATTTAGAGCGAATATCTCAGTCACTACGGCACTCAGAAATACCAATTTTGGAACGCATGTTCCTAAGGATAGCATAAATACAATACCGTTTAAAATTTTTGGCTGCCACGCCCCCTTTTTCCGTAAGAAAAAAAAATTTTTTAAGCTTGCATGACGTTTTAAAGGCATTTGTTATTATCGTAGAGTATTGTTATTTATGATTCCTTTGAAGACAAATCATATCAAACTGTCCGGAAAGTTGCATAAAAATCCAACAATAAACAACAGAGCTACCGACTATAAAGTTAATATTTAAGTCAATGCATGAGTGCGAGCGCGACAGAAACCTACAAGCATATATTCGAACTCTTTTGATGCATGTGTGGCGGCAATAGTATACATACACACATATATACATATATATGTGCATACATGTAACGTCAAGCGAATTTGTATGTGCATACAGACAAACATATGTATGTTCGATTATAAATTGTTTTTTTGTTGTAATGTGTTCTTATACAAGAACTATCTATTGTAATATCCGGATACTGATTTTGACATTATAATTGGGAATAAAAGCAGAGAGTATTATACGGTCGGGCTCGTTCGACTGTACTTTTTTTACTTGTTCCGATTTGTCTTTGGTTATTTGCTCATTGCGGAGGCAGTAGGGGCGTAGCAAAAAATAAATAAACTTGATCTGCGTACATCATAGACGGACTTTCATTCCAAATTTGGTGTCTCCAGCTCTTGTAGTTTAAAAGATCCAGGTGTTCATACAGTCGGACAGTCAGACGGACTTTACTATATCCACTCGGCTGGTGATGCTGATCAAGAATAACAACAAGAAACAAGAAAGAATGCTATAGTCGCCTTGCGACTTTAGGATACCCGTTACTCAGTTTCACTATGTAATTAAAAATGAATAATGATAATGATAATAATATTAGTGCAATAGTTTAGGGGATGGCTAAGATAGCTTGGAAAACACAAAAAAATGTTCACACAAATTTATGACCAGAGCATATTTTTGACCGATTGTTCCTATGGGAGCTATACGATATAGTAGTCCGATTTGGATCAAACTTGGTTCGCTTATGTACCCTTATGTAGATATGTACATCCCTATGTGAATTTGGTTCGGATAACATTATTAACAAAAAACTTTTCTATACTAAAACATGCTACTTTTACCTGCTTTTACCTTTATATGAACATGAAATTTGGTCACCACATTGGGAATAATAACAAATGCATATTGCGTGAATTTGGATAACATCGTTCAATAGACATGGAAAATTTTCATACTAAGCATTTTAATCGATTGATCCTATGGCTGCTATATGATATCCGATCGGGATAAAATTTGGTCAGCAGATGGAAAATGGTAAAAAAAAGCATATTCAAAACGTTCAAGAGACACTGAAAATTTTCAAATTAAAGCATTTTCATATTTTTCAACCGATTGTTCCTATAACAGCTATATGATATAGTGGTCCAATCTGGATGAAATTAGGTTTGCACGTGGAATTTTTTACTTAAAGCATATAGAATGCATTTTATGGAGATATCTCAACCGATTGTTCCTATGGGAGCTATATGATATGGTGATCCAAATTTCATCACGATAGCTTCAAATCTGAGAGACTAGTTCGCAAAGAAACAGACGGACATGGCTATATTGACTTGGCTTGTGACGCTGATAAAGAATATATGTATATACTTTATGGGGTCGGAAACGCATCTTTCAATGCGTTACAAACATAGCGACAAAAACAATATACCTTCTGCAAGGGTATAAAAATAGTATCTGTATATGCAGTATTTTTGATTGCCTTAATTTATTTGGCTATTTTATGTCTTTGAATTTCTGTCACATTACAAAAGGTTAATCCGCTGATTTCAGAGACTATAAAATACAGAAGAATACAGTTTAAATTATAAGTCCGTTTAATACACCCGTGTAATAACATGGCACCGGATGTTTAATTAAGTGTCGATAGATATGATAAAGTAATAAATGTGTTGGGCATAAATAACATTAATATTGAAAATCATGACAATTGCGGTTCTGGTATTTTTTAAAGTCAAAAGTATTTTTGTGCTGTGCTTTGGGATTTTAACACAATTCACGTACGGCTCACTGCATGAGTAAAATTACATTACAAAACGTAAACATGTCTGCACCAGAGAACTGCAGCGATACACCGCATGTAAAAATACTCAGAGTACACACTCAGTATTTTTCGATTCGAATAATTTTTTGAGTCTACCCGAAATGATGCGGTGTTTTTTTACTCCTTTTCGTTTTGGGTATTTTCGTATTGCGATACTTTTTTACCCGCTCTTGTTTGTAGCCGCTCATTTAATACTTACTCGCGTAAACACCGCATCAAATTTTGACTCAAGTAAATTTTTACTCGAGTGTTTTTTTGTCTGCATTTTTTTACTTAATCGTCTTGTGCGTGTGTAGTCTTGCGCCGCTCTTTTGTTTTGAGCTTGTTAGATATAATGGATTTAATAAATCATAATTAAAATAATAAGAGGAGAAAATTTTATGATTAAATAGTTTTCATTTAAATTTTTCATAAAAAGTAACAAACTTAATTTGTATTATTAATATGGTACACCTGTTTTATTATATTTAACCATAATATTATAAGTCCTAATTTGGGAAAACTTTTATCTAAATAATAAATGCCAACTCTCAAAATGCAAATTGTAAAAGTGTTGGCTATTTGGTTTTTTGGGTAAAACCCGACAACTGTAATTTTCTACCTGTTACATGCATTCTGCTTATGCAATAACCCTTATTGGCATCAAACTACGCACATCAAAATTTGCCGACGGCATGCTGTCGCTCAAGTGCAAGTGTAAGTATTTTCCATGCTATGTATTTGCCTGCACATTCATTTTCTGACGCTTCAAAAAATGAAGTGTACAAGCGACACCCTTTTCAAAAAAGTATTGCCGATACTCACCCTTTTGGGCTAGAGTAAAAAATGATCGCAATCATTTCGGTACCATTCACAAAAGTACTCGAGTACAAAAATGTGCGATCATTGGTTTGCCCAAAAATTTCTGCATGAGTATGATCGCAACCGCATTTTCTGTGTGTAGTACTCGAGTACAGAAAACCACCACCGCTGCAGTTCTCTGTTGCACGCACTCAACCATACCAAAGAAGATCCCGATAAGTGACCGGCCTGTGGAAATGTTATTACCACCCGAGAAAGCTAAACTCGGCACATCCGCGTGCAATTTAAGTGAAAAGCAGTATCTGCAGTATTTTTAATGTACCTTGAAACATTTTGTAAATGCAGTATTCTAAAAACTCTGGTATATTTATCGCGGTTTCGTATAGCCAGTATCATAATTTCATGCTTAGGAAGTGTTATCTTTAATTAAATTGTTAAGAACTAATTTATTGAATTTGATAGTTTTCTTCTATTTTTATTGAAGTACGAATTTTTTTTTATAAAAATACCGAAGGTATTTTTACATGGCTTTTGTTCAGTATTTTTGGCTTATTAAAATGCAAATATCATACTACGATCACGACAACATAAACAAACGAAGATTTTTAATTGTTTAATTTAATATGAGCAGATTAGAAAACATTTGTCGCATTTGCAGATGCAATTCTGCACATCTAGTAAACATATTCGTGAAGTTACGACAGCCCAGCGATGCATTCAGCCTGGCGGAGATGCTCAATGAAAGTGTCGACTGTAATATACGCCCAGATGATCCATTTCCAAAAGAAATCTGCTACAACTGTATTTTAGAGGCCAGTAATGCCTATAAGTTCAAGCGAAAATGCGAGCAGAGCCATTTGTACTACTGTCGGATTCTCCAGATCAAGGAAAACTTTTGTAAGGATTTGCAGGACTTCAGGAATTGTGATAAAACCAAGGAAAACTACAAAGATCCAACGGAGTCACAAAAGAGCAAAGAAGTGGATCGTTCGAATGTAACTCCCTCGGGCGGTGAGGAGACTAAGAGGGACGATGCCAGTGGAGTTCCAACACTACACCGCTGCAATATTTCCGACAAAATGTTATTTAGGAACAAAGAGCAGTACGCGGAGTATGTCAAGAAAAATAAGTTCACGTGCCCCAACTGCCCAAGGCGGTTCTCCACGGCCGGATACCTGAAGAGACACCTGCGTATGTATTCATCTCAAAAACCCCAAAATCCTTACAAGTGTAGGAACTGTGGAAAAACATTCGCACAGACTTCGTATTTCTGGAAGCACATTTGTCTCCGTACGGAAAAACCCCATCATTGCAGTTACTGCCCCAAGAAGTTTTTCCTAAAGAGCAATCTTGAGAGGCACGTGGGTCTGCATTCGGAAAAACGTCCATACAAGTGCCCGTACTGCAATAAGATGTTCATGGAGAAAGCAAATTTGGAAAATCATGTAAGCACCATCACCTGCCTACGATCTTTCACGTGTACCCACTGCTTCAAGGTCTACAACAAACGGAGTAATCTTAACAGACACCTTGAGAAACATGCCGACATTCAGACAAACATATCCGAAAATAATTGTAAACAGATTGAGAATAGTTTATGTTCTTCTGTAGACCAGTTGCCAACAGAATCTTTCCAGGTACCGCAATATAAACTAGAACAAAACCTTGATGAAATTAATGTAAAAAAAACTTGTGGTTCCTCTCGAGTTTAAACGCTCTAATGGCCTCATAAATGCGAATTTAAGCCTGTTCGTTCACAATGTAATAATAAATAAATTAATTAGTAAATAATAATTAACAATAAATTCGATAATATGTATCTGTATCTGCGAATTTATCAATGTTGTTTTAAAATCCAACGGCGGTAATAGTGAGAATAAAGTTCATGCTAAAAAAATATAAAATTGTCTCCCTTGTGGTGAGCCCTGCAAACAATATAAATTAACTCTGTTAAGGTTATGTTAGGTTTATAAAATTCCAAGATTTACATAATATTTAAATTAAGAATTTTTATAATACAGTTTAAGGAACATAATAATCAATTGCAAGCATTTTATTTACCATAATTTAAAATTAGAAAAATAAATTGATAAAATATTTATGATTAATTTTGATTGTTATCGATTATTGGCAGCACTGGTGCTGTTATTATCTAACAACATAATGTTATCGACGCTGTTAAGTTCTGTGTAGGTTTGTTCCGTAGCCCTGGTTAATCAGTTTCTGCGCGAGTCTCCGAAACAAAAAGAACAAAAGCGACGAAATTGCAAAATATATTTACTAATATAGAACATAAGAAGTTTATAAAAATAAAATGTGAAATTAAACAAGAGTGAACAAATCAGAAATAAATTATTAATAAGATTTAACAAAACCGAACTGTGACGCCATCAATATTGTGTGTGTGAGTGTGTTCAAGCATTTTGTTTCCTGCTGAAGAAATTTTGTTTAGATATTTTGCCAGGTAAATTAAGGAATTGTTTGTCAACCCAATCAATAGCTTTTCAATCAGTTTTTGGGCTTGTTATGAGGAGCTTGCTCCTATGATATACCTGGCGCCAGCATTAGATTACACACACAAACATGAATATGCATATGTATGCATAAACGTACATACCTTAGTCATGCTCATTCAATGCGCATTTGATGCCTATTTCTGCAATGTTACTTTGCACTCAATTCGCGGTACATTTCAGGTGCAGGTGCACTGAGAATGTACTCAGCTCTAAGTTTACGATAAATTAACCCCATATTGTTTGAATAAATGCGTAACGAAATTAGCACAGTAATTGCAAATTCATCTCTGTTAACGGCAACTAAAGTTTAGTTCAGCTCTCATTAATGAAATATAGTTAAAGTGTTCATAATGTCAAAGGCTTACACGTTTATTAGCTGTTTTTATTCCAAGCTGACGGTCCATTCCGAGTTAATCATTTCACTTTTTCGTACATTTATGTATGTATATATGAGTTTGTGAGTGTTTGTGCTGGTGACTGTCTAGCATACGCTCGCTTTCAAATTCCATTTTTTGCGCTGCAAAAGCTTTTATTGTTGTCACTTAGTGGACCGTTCCAAATACTAATTACCGTGCTCAGCAGTTTTCCCCTCGTTTCTCTCTCCACTGCGGTGCATTATTATCATATTTTTAGACCCCCCTACTCTAAAAAAGAGTAGAAGGGTTTATTAAGTTTGTCAGAAGTTAAATGTGCCTAACAGGCCGACCCCATAAAGTATATATATTCTTGATCAGCGTCACAAGCCGAGTCGATTAGCTATGTCCGTCTGTCCGTCCGTCCGTATGAACACCTAGATCCCAGAGACTATAAGAGCTAGAGTCACCAAACTTGGAATGAAATTCCGTCTATATGTAAGGCAGGTTTGGTTTTTTTCAAATTTTTACCACGCCCCTTTCGGCCCCCACAAATTTGGAAAAACACCATAACTTAGAAACGACTTAAGCTGTCGGACAACTATAGCCTATATCTCCTATAGCACAAATCGGTTAAAAATAAAAACAATTTTATAAAGAAATGTAGTATTAGTTGAGCGTTTGCAACCAAACGCACAAATTATGTACATGGCACCATTGCTACTATCCTTACCAATTTTGATCCGGATCGGACAACTATGGCCTACAGCTCCCTTAAGTTAAATCGTTTGAAAATTTCACATTTGTATGAAAAGATTCGCACTAGACGGAGTACGGGGTCTTTTAAAGTCGGCAAGCTTGACTGTAGCCTTTCTTACTTGTATTTTTTTTTTTTTTTTTTTTTGCTTATTTACATGTACCAACTTTTTTAACTTTTAGGTGCTCGCGCACGGAGACGAATGTTTTCTCGCCTTTGGCGTTAATGTTGTAAATATTGTAGCGCACAGTAATTGCATACTAATTAAAAAATTAATAGTGCTAAAACCAAAAGTAGCAAAAATTTTTTTAAACATACAGTACGTGAAGTTGGCTGTGTCAAAATTCGTTTTCAATTTCCATTTGATATTTGCTCATCACACGCAGCTATGATGTTCCAATCACTCACAATCGCACTTGGAAACCCCTTATATATATGTGTTTCAATTTGTCAATATTACAGTATTATTATTATTTATTTTTTGCACGTGTTTTGCAATATTTAATTTAAGGGCAGGTCAGTGCATCGGCTTATTTATTTTTTGCTCATACATTCGTTGTGCTTTGGTTACATTTTATTTACATTTATCGTATTCCATTTTGCCATTTGGTAGCCGTGCCACGCGCTTCAAATTTATGCCCAGATTTCTGGTCACAATGAGATGTAAATGTATTACTATTAAGATGCCTTCTGACGCATAAACTTAATACACGGTTCTTTGAGGCGTTTCCATTTTCAATTGGGCTGTCAGCGGGCATCGATGCACTTAATATATGTGTATAGAGCCTTTGCAGAAATAGTATACCATAAACTTATTTGGGAGTTGGTATGAATGTTGAATGAAATTCTCGAACTGAATTTTTTTTGGCTACGTTTCTGCTTCTGATTAAAGAACAACGTGTGTATGAATTAGTACAAAAGTAAAGCTAAAATTATTCTCTTGCAGCTAACGTTAAGATTACTTTATCGCTCAGAAATTTAGTTGCAAAAAGCATCATAGTCCCTCCTCTTCAATTGTTTTATCGCTGTCAACAAACCCAAAAACATGCACCTAGAGTATGTAATGTGAGTATATATCCAATAATGAATAAGTATGTCTTGCTTGAGTCCTTATTTACAAGTTCTTTGAGTTTTTTTAGTATCGTTTTTTTTTTTTGCATGCTGCTTATATAGACTTATGTACTTATGTATGTTAGTACTATATATGCGTTTTGAGTAACATTTAACTTTTTACTTCAAGAATATTTTTTTTTCTGTTGACAATGATTCAGGAACATTGATCAGTTTACATTTTTGGTTGGAGGTGATGCCTGTTAATTACAACTATTTGACTAATTGTAATTAAAATTATTATTATTATGTTACGCAATAAATGTGAAACTGTTCTCTGATATTCCCATGTGCTTACGTTTTTCTACAAGTTATTTGCATTAGTAACACATTATAACGCGTAGTAAAAGCCATTAATAAATATAGTTTTCCCTAAGAATTATCCATATATTTTACTGTGGAGCTTATTTTTAATTAACCTCATGACTTTACTTAAAGTGATCTCTAAACTATCGTCTTGTAACCTCATCGAGGAGTACGTTTTATGTCTCTCTATTACTTTTGAAATATATATAAAAGTGCTAACTATATTATATATAACTTTCTCTGAATCCCTTTCGCTGCATAAAGAAAACAATGTAAATATATTTACATTATATATACTACTTTGACGGCAAAATAAATAAATAAAATGATATATATATATATATATATATATATATATATATATATATATATATATATATATATATTATTAAATATATTTACATTATATATACTACTTTGACGGCAAAATAAATAAATAAAATTACAACATTGTTTTCTTTATGCAGCGAAAGGGATTCAGAGAAAGTTACTCAATGTGTGCTAATAACATAAATTAACAACTTGTAAATATTTGGTGTAGTAAAAAGTAATCCATTATTTTAGTAGTTTAAAATTACAGTGGAATCCGGTTATAACGACACTCAAGGGACCGACGATTTTACGTCGTTATACCCGGTAGACGCTTTACCCATATGGAGCAAAAAAAAAAATATATTTTTATTGTTGTCATGTTTGCATAAGGTTTAAAAAAAAAACAATTTAATTTTTTAATTAAAACAAAATATAAATTAATTTTAGTTCAATAATAATACGCTCACCGGCATCCACGCGCAGAATTAATTGCATTTTCTGCTCAACGGAGAAGCATTTTCGTTTTGACGGCATTGCACAATTGACAAGTGTGTACTAAATGAGCACTTTTTATACTCTCTGCAAGAGTATATTGGGTTTGTGCAAATGTATGTAACAGGCAGAAGGAGGCGTGGAAGACCCCAAAAAAAATATATATTCTTGATCAGCGTCACAAGCCGAGTCGATATAGCCATGTCCGTCTGTCTGTCTGTCCGTATGAACACACAGATTTCAGAGATGGTAAAAGCTACAAATTCGAGTTTGGTCTCTATCGACTCGATATTTAGTCAGTCAATACAAGAATCTTTTTTTTTTTTTGATGCCACGCCCCATTTGCCCACAATGAGCAAAATACTAGACATACCTCGGAAAAAATAGATGTTTAAAGCGAATATCTCAGTAACTACGGCTCTTAGGAATACCAATTTTGGTATGCAGGTTCCTAGAGACAGTATAAATGCATTGCCACGTCCCCTTATGCCTTAAGAAAAATATAAAATTTTCAAATTTGCATGCCGTTTTAAAGGCATTTTTTCTTATCGTAGAGTATTATTATTTATGATTCCTTTGAAGGCAAATTATATCAAACTATGCTGAAAGTTGCATAAAAATCCAACAATAAACAACAGAGCTACCGATTATAAAGTTAATATTTAAGTCAATGCATGAGTGCGAGCGCGACAGAAACATACAAGCATATACTCGAACTCTTTTGATGCATGTGTGGCGGCAATAGTATACATACTAACATATATACATATATATGTGCATACATATAACGTCATTTTGTATGTGCATACAGACAAACATATGAATGTTCGATTATAAATTGTCTTTTTTGTTGTTTGGTGTTCTAATAGAAGAACTATCTAATTGGGAATAAAAGCAGAGAGTATTATACGGTCGGACTCGTTCGACTGTACTTTTCTTACTTGTTTGTCCTTTTTTTGCTCTCTAAAAAGGAGAAAAAACTGTTTTTTTCTCAGCACGTCGCAATAGCCGGTTGAATTGTGAGAAATATCGTCGATCTAAGCGATTTGTCGGTAAAAGCGCAGACCCACTAAGCGGAGGTTCTTTCATACAAGCTTGTATGGGGACTAAACAATTCATCGGTATGACCGGTCGGACGCTTTAAGCGGAGTCGTTATAACCGGATTTATTTATTTATTTATTGACGCAGACTAAAAGCAGTCGCGAGTATTAATAAATTAAAAAAAAGTATCTAAAAATTAAGCTTATATTAATGACTATAATTAAAGTATCAATATTTATTATAACTGAAAGGAACAAGAAAGAAAAGTACAGTCGAACACGCCCGACCGTATAATACTCTCTGCTTTTATTCCCAATTATAATGCTTAAATCGGTATCCGGATATTACAATAGATAGTTCTTTTATTAGCACACGTTACAACAAAAAAGATAATTTATAACCGAACATACATATGTTTGTCTGTATGCACATACAAAATGACGTTATATGTATGCACATATATATGTATATATGTTAGTATGTATACTATTGCCGCCACACATGCATCAAAAGAGTTCGAGTATATGCTTGTATGTTTCTGTCGCGCTCGCACTCATGCATTGACTTAAATATTAACTTTATAATCGGTAGCTCTGTTGTTTATTGTTGGATTTTTATAGGATAGTTTCAGGATAGTTTGATCTGATTTGTCTTCAAAGGAATCATAAATAACAATACTGTACGATAAGAAGAAACGGCATGCAAGTTTAAAAATTTTTTTTCCTGCGGAAAAAGGGGGCGTGGCCGCCAAAAATTTTAAATGGCAATGCATTTATACTGTCTCTAGGAACCTGCATACCAAAATTGGTGTTCCTAAGTGCCGTAGTTACTGAGATATTCGCTTTAAACATCTATTTTTTCCGAGGTATGTTCAGTTTTTTGCTCATTGTGGGCAAATGGGGCGTGGCATCAAAAAAAAAAAAGATTCTTATATTGACTGACTAAATATCGAGTCGATTGAGACCAAACTCGAATTTGTAGCTCTTACCATCTCTGAAATCTGTGTGTTCATACGGACAGACAGACGGACAGATGGACATGGCTATATCGACTCGGCTTGTGACGCTGATCCAGAATATATATACTTTATGGGGTCTGCCACGCCTCCTGCTGCCTGTTACATACATTTGCACAAACCCAATATACTCTTTCAGAGAGTATAAAAAGTAAATTAGTTATTGAATATAATTAATTTAATAAACGAATTAATCTGGGAGTAAAAATTAAAAAAGAAAATGATCCAACATTTGTTGCAAAGGGTTGGGGAAAACCCAGAAAAACCCAACCAGATCAATAAAATTTTATGTCAAAATTATCACGAAAGATCTCTGATTTAAAGGGATATGCAAGACTTACTGCCCCAGAAAATCAGAGATTTAACGGAGTAGGCTGTAAAGTGAAGCTTTAAGATTGGAAAGAGAGAGATATGTATCAATTATTCTACAGTATTCATTATAATTAACGCATAATACCCGAAAACGATTGTGCAAAGCGTAATCAGTGGTGCATGCAGGAAGAAATAAAGGGATGTAGTACCTAGTGGTCCTAATTGGGATATTAAAATTAAGACGTTCTAAAAGGTGTAGGGAACAAATATCACCGATTATTAGCTTATGAAGAAAAATAACTCCGAGAGCTTTTTTACGGTTAATAAGGGAAGGAAGATTTAGAAGCAAGAGTCTATTAGCGTATGAGGGAAGGCGAAGACTAGGATCCCAATTAAGACCTCTAAGTGCGAAGAGTAAAAACTGCTTCTGCACCGACTCAATTTAATCTTGAGTATGAGCATGTTGAGGTGGCCAGACACATAAGCAATATTCAAGAATGGGCCTGACAAGGAATCACTAACCATAGAACACATAGATGCGTCAAACGCAAGATTTTTTGAAAGCAAACGCTAGTCTACTCATGGACCCCCAGAGAGCTTCGGCAAAAAGCCGAACGTCATAGCGCCCCGGAGAGCCGATCGCCTCTCAGCACTTTCAACGCAGACAAAAATCAATGTAGTCTGCCTCAGTCAGCGAAACGATGAGCAGGTCTATGTCGCTTCTGCTCTCGTTTCGTTTTTATATGTTTGTCCCTTTCTAGCATGCAAGATACACACATTTTGCGAAGTCTCGCAACAGCTCATTTTAGCAACCGGCTGGCTGCTAAAATTTGTGTTTTCGACAAAATTGCGATCGAGTCTGGAAAACATGACGCTTTTGTATTGTTTTAGGCGTCAGGCGCCCGAGTGTGGCTGTGGCTGTGCTGGTAGAGTTTTGATTCATTGCGCAGTGGACCTGGGTTCGATTCTAATGCTGGCAGGCAAATTTTATTTAATTTTTTTTTATTACAGAATTTTTATTCCCTTTTTATAATAAAACAATATCAAAAATTTTTAATGCAAAATCAAAACAGAACAAAAAGTGCGAGCCAAATCAAAACAAAAGTAAAAGCGCGGGCCAAATCAAAACAAAAGAGATGGCACGCGCCAAAACTTTTGCTTTGACCAACAACAAGACAATTCTTCAGTATATAGAAAAATTGTTACTTTTTTGTCTAAACCATTTTTATAAATAATAAAATTTTATTTTAAATTGCATTAAAAATTTTTGATATTGTTTTATTATAAAAAGGGAATAAAAATTCTGTAATAAAAAAAAATTAAATAAAATTTGCCTGCCAGCATTAGAATCGAACCCAGGTCCACTGCGCAATGAATCAAAACTCTACCAGCACAGCCACAGCCACACTCGGGCACCTCACGCCTAAAACAATACAAAAGCGTCATGTCTTCCAGACTCGATCGCAATTTTGTCGAAAACACAAATTTTAGCAGCCAGCCGGTTGCTAAAATGAGCTGTTGCGAGACTTCGCAAAATGTATGTATCTTGCATGCTAGAAAGGGACAAACATATAAAAACGAAACGAGAGCAGAAGCGACATAGACCTGCTCATCGTTTCGCTGACTGAGGCAGACTAAATTGATTTTTGTCTGCGTTGAAATTGCTGAGAGGCGATCGGCTCTCCGGGGCGCTATGACGTTCGGCTTTTTGCCGAAGCTCTCTGGGGGTCCATGAGTAGGCTAGCGTTTGCTTTCAAAAAATCTTGCGTTTGACGCATCTATGTGTTCTATGGTTAGTGAAGGAATGTATAAAGAATTTTAGTGACGAAGGGATCATTAAATTCCTTAGACCAGCGTTTCATAAATCCAAGATTGCCCTTGGCTTTATTAACAATTGTGGAGATATGATGTGTGAAACTTAATTTACTATCAAAAAGAACACCAAGGTCATCAACTGACAGTATACGTTTCAAGGGAACATTGTCAATGCAGAAATTGGCTAAGTAAGGAGTAACCCTGCTAAAAGTCATAACCAGGCATTTAGAAAAATTTAGAAAAATTTAGATGCAAGTGATTAGATATGCACCAGTTGTGCATTGAACTTAAATCATCCTGTAGTAGCAAATGGTCAGAAGTGTTCTTATAAGATAATAATAATTTCACATCATCGGCATACATAAGTATGCGACAGTGGGATAGCGAAGAGGGAAGGTCATTAATAAAAAGATTAAAAAATAAGAGGCCTAAGTGGCTACCCTGGGGAACTCCAGATGTAACCAAAACCGATTTAGAAATGGCTGATCTAAGCATAACTTTTTGGGTCCTGCCTGTAAGGTATGAAGATATCCATAGAAGAAGGGATGGTGGAAAACCTAGAAAGCTAAGTTTATGTAACAGGAGATTGTGATTAACAGAGTCAAACGCTTTACTAAAGTCAGTATAAATGACATCAGTTTGCATTCTATTAAGAAAGGCCTCATTTATAAAAGAGGTGAATTCTAATAGATTGGTCGAAGTTGACCGACTCTTATAAAACCCATGTTGGGCAGGAGAGATAATTGACTTGCAGAGGTGTTGCAAAGTCAATGAAATTATTTTCTCAAAGAGCTTAGGTATTGCAGACAACTTCGCAATTCCCCTGTAATTAGATATATCCGACGATTTATGCAATGGGATAATGTAAGATTCTTTCCATAATAAAGGAAATACACAGGAATTTAAAGAGAGGTTAAAAAGAAATAAAAGAGGTTTTAATAAAGAAGAACAGCACTCCTTAAGTACACAACTAGGAATGTTGTCAGGACCAGGAGAGAAGGAAGATTTTAAAGAGTTTATTGAGGAAAGTAGGCAGTTATCAGTAATATAAGAAGAAAAAAACAAATTAGAGGAAAGGAGTTTATAGGGGTAAGTTAAGTTAGTAGGCACACTAGAAGTGTAAGTAGATTGAAAAAAGTTAGCAAAGAGATCGGAAGCTGCCGAGTCTTCGCTAACTTTAGTAGAATTGAAGAAAAATGAATTGGGTAAAGTAGTAGACTTACGTTTAGAATTAGCAAAATTGTAGAATTGTCTAGGATCACGCGCAAAATGAGTCTTGCAATGAACGAGATAATTTTCATAGCATTGAGAATTAAGAAGGGTAAAGGCTGCTTTTACTTTAGAATAATTTAAAAAGTCAAAACTAGAACTAGTCAGCTTAAACTTTTTAAAGTATTTAGATTTTTTTTTTTTTAAGCTGGAAAGTCTTGGTGAAAACCAAGGAGACTTACGTGAAACGGACTTTACAACACTTTTAGGAATACAGACATCAAAGATTGAATTTAATGTGTTGTGAAAATACTCGACAGCTATGTTAATATCATTCGTACTGTAAAGTACAGACCAGTCAGTTGCAAAAATCAGTTGATTTAACAAAGAAAAATTTCCTTTGCGAAAGCAACGACGCGTCTTAGAAGATGAGGAAGTGGGTGAACAGGTTAAGTTAGGGAGTGATAAGGAAAGCTCAAGAGTAGGATGAAAAGAATCTTCAGGTACAACTACAGGAGAAGATGCAATGACAGTAGCACTGGATGGGTCATTAACGAAAATAAGATCTAACATTCGGTTAAGACGATTAGACACATGATTGATTCGATAAAAATGAAGATCAATCAAACTGTCTAAAAAATCATTATTAAGTGTGGGTACTAAATAATTAAGCTTGTAGAAAAACGTCCAGGAAACGTTTGGCAAGTTAAAGTCACCCAACACTACAACGAAATCACAATACCGAATGCGACAAAATATTTCTTTAATGTAATTGAAATGATGCAAATAAATCATCAATTCAGAAGAAGGAGGTATGTAAGAACAAGTTACATAAAGGACAAAAGAAGAGAAAGTTACCTTAACGGCAACAAACTCAATACCATCAAGTGGAGAAAGATCAACCAACTCAGCATTAAGTGAAGATTTTACTGAGATAAGAACTCCTCCACCGCGGCGATTAAGACGGTCACGCCTAAAGATATTAAAATTAGGTGACATTATTTCATTATCAGATATGTTACAATTAAGCCAAGTCCCTGAAAATGCAATAATGTCAGATTCAAATGAAGAACTATTCAAATGCAACTGTTTAAGCTTAGACCCAAGACCCCTAACATTCTGATAATGAATCAGAAGTTGAGCAGAATCTAGTTTTTTGAGGCTGTGGGCGCTTGAGTCGAACCACAAGTCGGAAGGCTAATAGGAATTGAGCGAGTTCTATTTTTCGGTTTGAACTCATGAACTATCATATATGTAGGCCAAAAATTTGGATCACATATTATAGGAAAAAGATCAGGGGAAACGCTGATCTTAAAAGATGAAATTTCTCTAGGCTGAGAGAAATTGAATTTAGAAATGGATACGCTACGCAACAGATTCATTAGTGGTGTCTGCAGCCAATCTAGAAATAAAAATATGCTTGCGAGGAGCCACGACCGTAAGCGGGGGAGGCTGAACTGTAGGTGAAGGGCTTAATACGTTTGAATTAATGCCAGGTACTGCAGTTACATTAGGTGGAGAAGTGGAAGCAAAAGAGGAGGCAATGGTACGACTGGAACGTCGATTGGGGGGACTCTTCGAATTCTTACCCACAGCCCTTACTCCATGAATAGGCACGGATTTTATTACAGATGGTGATGGTGATGGAGGGACATTGGATGTGGCGGGTGAAGCAACAATTGCACATGAGGCGACGGAAGGTCGATCAGATACAGGGGATGTTCTACTGCATGATGCTCTGTATCGGACTTAGTTTTTGTTTCGCTGATTTACAAAAAAAAATGGTGTTGTAAAGATCACAACTAGTACTAAACAAGTTTTTTTTATAGCTTAAGTTCTGTTTGCGAACGTGTCAAAGGTAAACCCATTCTATGAAAAAAGAACATTGGTTGAATAGAATTCAGCTTGCGCAGGCGGTATCCGAGCTAGAATTGACTGCCAGGAAGATTTTAATCTGTGTTTGGTAAGCAATTCTCAGTTTGCCCCCTAGTTATTCTTTCAATGGACGCTAATGCCAAATAAGACGTGTTTTCAAAAATTTTCCCTGAAGAGATTTATGAATTTATTTTAAAAAAAAACTTATTATTTGTTATATATCCATTCTTGAAAAATATTAACAATTTTTTTTCCACAAATTTCAACTGTAGATGACGCTGCTTGCGATTTTCCAAACCACCAAAAAAAAAGGCACTTTGCGGTGTACATCATAACATGAGATTGGGCTAAAAAATTTTGCATGTTGACAAAATGACAGCTTCTCAAAAAAAACGTTGGAATTTTTGAAAAAAAATGTTTGCCTTAAATTGTTTATAAAATGGTCAATAAGCATCGTGTCGAAAAAAGGCACGATTAAATCATAGATAATATATTTAAGAAGGTTGTGTCAAAATTTTACACTTAGCGAACGAGCCGTTTTTGTGTAATAGTACATTTTCATAGACTTCCATTCGGCCACTCCATTTATATCAAAATTTTTCTAAAATTAACTTAAACAAAAGTAATACAAATAATCTGTTTTCGGCCGATTTGGCCTATGGCAGCTATAGGATATAGATGTCCGATCACGACCAAACTATGGATAATAGTACTTGGTCGCGATAGCTAACTTAGTTTTTAAGTTATTGACTTATTAAAATGTTTTTTATAATTTACGGGGCGGTTGGGGGCGTGGCAAAAATTTAAGTTAAGCTTGAAAGGTGGGTGTGGCAGAGCGACTTTTACGTAGACTGATCGTTCATTCAACCATGTACCCTGATCGTCGCAACTTCTCTCTACGAGTCTACAGTCGGGTGCGTCGGCTGTAAAAGACCCCGTACTCTCATAGTAATGCGCATTTTCCATACAATCAAAACACATGAAGAAGAAGCAGAGTGATTCATATTTTAAGCATAAATATATACGTATTTAGATTTGCTTATACGCTTTGTTTTATAAACATGTTTTGACAAGAAATAATCCTTGTATTCTAATTCGAAAAAATTAATTGATTATGACTGTATTTAACTTAAAATTTAAATTTATAAAATAAAACTAACAACAGTCCCTAATAGGATTCATACATGCGACCTCACACAAACAACAACCAGCAACCCTACAAGCTGCAACATCGGGATTCGAACCGCAGACCAAGTAAGAAAAGTACAGTCGAACACGCCCGACCGTATAATACTCTCTGCTTTTGTTCCCAACTATAATGTTAAAACAACAAAAAAAACTAAGTATAATCGAAAATACATGTGTTTGTCTGTATGCACATACAAATTCGTTTGGCGTTAAATGTATGCACATACATATGTGCGTACGTATACTTTTGTTCGGCACTGCCAGCGCTGTCTCTCTCGCACTCATGCATTGGTATTGGCCGCAAATATATAGAATTTGTTGCGTGTTTTCTTTATTGTTTATGGTCGGATTCTTATGAAACTTCCAGGGTAGTTTGATATAATTGTTCTTCAGACACATTTCAAATAACAATACTGTACGATTAGAAAAAATGACTTTAAAATGACATGCAAATTTGAAATGTTGTTTTATTTCTTACGGAAAAGGGGGCGTGGCAGTCCAAAATTTTAAATGGCAATGCATTTATGCTGTCTCTGGGAGCCGGCGTACCAAAATTGATATTCCAAAGTGCCATACTTACTGAGATATTTGCTTTAAACACCTATTTTTTCCGAGGTATGTCTAGTTTTTTGCTCATTGTGGGCGAATGGGGCGTGGCATCAAAAAAAAAAAAGATTCTTGTATTGACTCACTAAATATCGAGTCCATAGAGACGAAATTCGAACTTTTAGCGCTTACCATCTCTGAAATCTGTTTGTTCACACGGACGGACAGACAGACAGACGGACAGACGGACATGGCTATATCGACTCGGCTTATGATGCTGATCAAGAATATATATACTTTATGGGGATTATGTGTAGGGGATTCAACAGCAATAATTAATCGTTTATTAAAAAACTTTGGATCATGTGTTTGCTTTGTTGATGTTTTTATACCCGTTACTCGTAGAGTACAAGGGTATATTGTAGTCGTTGGAATGTATGTAACAGACAGAAGAAGGCGTGGCAGACTCCATAAAGTATATATATTCTTGATCAGCATCAACAGCCGAGTCGATATAGCCATGTCCGTCTGTCCGTCCGTCCGTCTGTATGAACAAAAGGATCTCAGCAACTATAAGAGCTAAAAAGACCTGAGGGGTCGCAAATGAAAGATACAATTTGCAAGCAGTACAAGTTTGTTTTGTTTTTGGACACGCCTCCTTTTTGGGTGTTCTATGTTCATATAAAGGTAAAAGCAGGTAAAAATAGCATGTTTTAGTATAGAAAACTTTTTTGTTAGTTACGTTATCCGAACCAAATTCACATATCTATGGCATACATAAGCTGATCAAGTTTGATCCAAATCGGAGTACTATATCGTATAGCTCCTATAGGAACAATCGGTCAAAAATTCGCTCTTAGAATGAATTTGTATGAACATTTTTTGTATTTACTAAGCTATCTTAATGAAACTGACACAGAATATATTTATCAATAACATAAATATACTAACCAAGTATGATCCAAATCGGACTACTATATCGTATAGCTCCCATAGAAACAATCTGTCAAAAATATGCCCTGATCATAAAATTGTGTGAAAATTTTCTGTGTTCTCCAAGCTATCTTAGTCATCCCCTAAACTATTGCACTAATATTATTATCATTACCCATTCTTAATTACATATTGAAACTGAGTAACGGGTATCCTAAAGTCGCGAGGCGACTATAGCATTCTTTCTTGTTTGTAGTAAAATTGTTCATCGTAGTTCAATTGAAAGAAGTAGTTCAGTAGTTCAATTTTCAAGGAACGAACTAATCGGTCATTTAGTTCGTTGGTTCGTTGGTTCGTTGGTCTTATTCTTTCAGTTAAATAATATTATCTTTTTCAGGCAAGTTTGAAGTAATATAAAAGTTAAGTTATTCAATAAAAATTTCCTTAAAAATTTTGCATTCGATAGCTTACTCAGCAAACATATTTTAGTGTTAACAGGGCATAAATGAGTCTTATATGCTTCTTTATTTTATTTTCACTCATGAAAGACTCATTTGTGCTCTGTTAACACCAAAAATGTTTGCTGGGTAAGTTCTGTTTGCGAATGAGTCAAAGGTAAACGCTTCCAATGAAAACAAGAAAGAAAAGTAAATTCGATCGCGCCCGACCGTATAGTACTCTCTGCATTTATTCCCCTTTATAATGTTAATATTGGTATCCGGTATGCAAGTTTAAAAAGTTTTTTATTTCTTACGGAAAAAGGCGGCGTGGCATCCAAAAATTTTAAATGGCAATGTATTTATGCTGTCTCGAACCTGTATACCAAAATTGGTATTCCTAAGTGCTTTAGTTTATAAGATATTCGCCGAAAACATCTATTTTTTACGAGGTATGTCTAGTTTTTTGCTCATAGTAGGCGAATGGGGCGTGGCATCAAAAAAAAAAAGTTTCTTGTGTTGACTGACTAAATATCGAGTCGATAGAGACCTTGTAGCTCTCTCCTTCTCTGAAATCTGTTTGTTCATACGGACAGACGGACATGGCTATATCGACTCGGCTTGTCACGCTGATCAAGAATATATATACTTTATTGGGTCTGCCACGCCTCCTTCTGCCTGTTAGAAACATGTGCACAAACCCAATATACTCTTGCAGAGAGTATAAAAATTGCCAAATTTAACAGAGTTTGTTTTAAAAAAGCTAAAATGCTAAATAGTGTTTGTGTAATTTTAGCTCCGCCGAATCAGTTGCGGTAATTTTGAGGCTAAAGGTGAACCAGGCTCTGGAAGACAACAGTTGATAATATTAATTGATAATAAATAAATATAATAGTTAAATATGAGTTTTATTATGATCTTAAAATGAAACTTTTGACTATTTAAATGAAACTACAAAAAACCAACTGACAAAAAGGGGCATAACGAAATACAACTGATCATAGCGAAGGAACTATACGCTGCGCACTGCTTGCTGTGCTATTTTCACACGATCTCTGTCAATTAATAAGCAGTATACAGAGAAAAGAGTGAGGAGGACAGTGTTACATCCTTTAAAACAGTATAAGAGTTGTTATTTTAATAGTGCCTTAATGAGAACTGGTAATGATATCTGTTTGTTGTCTAACAGTGATTTTTTAGTTAACAGATCTTCTGCCTGCGATACGCAAACTGTGTGGATCCGAATATTTCGTCATTTAGTATAAGCTGAGCCGCCGTCGCGTTATGAGCGCTCGGCACGCGGTATAGAGCCAGCGCGCCCTACTATTTGTTATGTGTGTGTGTGAATACGAGCAACTCATAAAAACCGCATTGAGAGTATCTATAGAAAATACACACAGATATATACATACTATCAACAAAACACACTCACACACACAGTTTATTCACGTTCGATTGTAAATGTACGCCGTATTCATGTTTGTTTCTCATTTTAATTTTTTGTTTTTCGATTCTTGTAATGCAAGCAGTGTTTTATAACGGCATTAAAGTCTTAAAAAAAAATGTCAGGGACGTTGCATATGTTTCTCGTCGAGTATTTTAATTTTTATGAATAAAACAACCCTTAAAAAAAGAGCTTCTTTTAAAATGGTAGGTATAAACGCTCTTAGTTACTTCCTTTCACTGTTATGATCGATCTAAACTCTCAAACAGTAAATTTTGTGAACATCATCACAATTTTGTTATATCAGAGACTTTTTGGTGTGCTAAAAATGGAAAAAACCAACTTTTAGTTGACTGTTAACTTTTACTACTTTTTTTTTTACTTTGGAACGTTCGTGATGACTTTATCTTATCGCTAAAGTTTTTTCAAAAAGCAGGAGCAAATAAGCAATATAATAAACAACAATACATACATATATGTATATGCCCAACAGATTCGCCATTGCATTAACATTTTAAATATAGTTTTATTCCGTTTGTTATTTGTCAAAAAAAAAATTATAAAACAATAACGTGTAAAATTATTTTTGTTACACAGTTATGTACAAAGTATATTTGTTGTTGGGCTTCCAAACTATAAGTATAAGTAAGTCAACAAGTAATTAATGCAGGCTATATAATGTGTATTCTGGCTTTAAATGTAATCAATATTGTATACTTGTAATTATTAGATAACAATTTATAAAAATACTTTTGTGTTTATTTTAAATTGTTATGGAATTTTCAGTCCATGATAGATTTCATGTCTAGTCAGTTGTCAGATGACTAAATCAGATATCTTCTATATACCGGTTTATCGGACATTTTAAAACACTTATGAAATTAAAACAACTAAGACAAGAAAAAAAGGTTATCTTCGGCTAGCCGAAGATTAAATACCCTTGCAGACACGCATATTGCGTTAATCTTATTTTTATCGGTAATTGTTCCAAGAGTAGCTATATGATATAGTAGTCCGATTTGAATGAAATTTTGTGAGCATATAGGAAATGATAATAAATGCATATTTTGTGAATTTGGTTAAAATCCATCAACAGACATAGAAAATTTTCAAATTAAGTTTTTCAACCGCTTGTTCCTATGGCAGCTATATGATATAGTAGTCCGATTTAAATAAAATTTGGTCAACACATTGGGAATGATAACAAATGCATATTGCGAGAATTTGGTTCAAATCGTTCAAGAGACACTGAAAATTTTCATACTAAGCATTTTCAGCATTTTTAACCGATTGCTCCTATGACAGCTTTATGATATACTGGTCCGATCTGGATGAAATTTGGTGTGCACGTGGGATTTAGTACTAAATGCATATATGGTGAGTTTGGTGGAGCTAGCTCAAAAAAATTTTTTTTAACCGATTGTTCCTATGGGAGCTTTATGATATAGTGATCTGATCTGCCCGATTTTAACATATGAACTGCGTGCAGAGAGAATACACATGTTTATACACATGTTTCATCACGATAGCTTTAAGACTGAGAGACTAGTTCGCATAGAAGCAGACGGCATGGCTATATCGACTCGGCTTTTGATGCTGATCAAGAATATATACTTTATGGGGTCGGAAACGCCTCCTTCAATGCAGTACAAACATCGTGACAAAAACAATATACCCTCTGAAAGGGTATAAAAAGTACAGTAGAACGAGCCCGCCCGCATAATACTCTCTGATTTTATTCCCAATTATAATGTTAAAATCAGTGTCCGGATATTACAATAGATAGTTCTTGTATTAGAACACGTTAAAACAAAAAAGACAATTTATAATCGAACATACATATGTTTTTCTGTATGCACATATAAATTCGTTTGACGTTATATGAATGCACTTACATATATATGTATGTATACCTGTTGTATGTATACTACTATCGCCACATATGCATCAAAAGAGTTCCAATATATATGCTTGTATGTTTCTGTCGCGCTCGGACTCATGCATTGACTTAAATAATTACTTTGTAACCTGGTAGCTCTGTTATTTATTGTTGGATTTTTGTGCAACTTTCAGGATAGTTTGATATGATTTGTCTTCAAAGTCAGATATTTAGTCAGTCAATACAAGAATCTTTTTTTTAATGAGCAAAAAACTAGACATACCTCGGAAAAAATAGATGTTTAAAGCGAATATCTCAGTAACTACGGCACTTAGGAATACGAATTTTGTTACGCATGTTCCTAAGGACAGCTAAAATACATTACCATTTGAAATTTTTGGCTGCCACGCCTCCTTTTTCCGTTAAAAAAAAAAACTTTTCGAACCTGCATGTCGTTTTAAAGGCATTTGTTCTTATCGTACGATATTGTTATTTATGTTTATTTTGAAGACAAATTATATCAACCTCTCCTGAAAGTTGCATAAAAATCCAACTATAAACAAAAGAGCTACCGATTATAAAGTTAATATTTAAGTCAATGCATGAGTGCAAGCGCGACAGAAACATACATATACTCGAACTCTTTTGATGCATGTGTGGCGTCAACAGTATACATACACACAGATATACATATATATGTGCATACATAGAACGCCAAAAGAATTTGTATGTGCATACAGACAAACATATGTATGTTCGATTATAAATTGCCTTTTTTGTTTTAACGTATTCTAATACAAGAAGTATATATTGTAATATCTGGATACTGATTTTAACATTATAATTGGGAATAAAAGCAGAGAGTATTATACGGTCGGGCTCGTTCGAATGTACTTTTCTTACTTGTTAAATTTGATTACGATAGCTCGAATAGTTTTCAAGTTATGGTGTTATGAAAATAGTGGACACATTTTCATTTCAAATTTAGTGGCTCTAGCTCTTATAGTCTCTGACGGACGGAAGGACAGACAGACAGACAGACATTGCTGTATCAATTTGATGCTGATCAAGAATATGGAATTATGGGGTCGGAAAAGCCTCCTGTTACGCATATTTCGCTTCTGACAAACTTAATGGACCCCTCAACTCTTTTTTAGAGTACGCGGTCTAAAAACCCGCATATATGTACACTTATTGAGATATATTTGCATATGTAAAGCTATTTACATTTGTTTTTAGCGACCTTAAGCGATTCCCAAATGTTTATTCAAATAACAAAAGGGTATTTACCGTCGTTGTCTTACTTGTTTGTGCAGAAACGTAGCAAGTTATTGGTTTATGGATTTGCCACCTTGATATGTGTATAATTAATTAAGTTCTCATACCACTAAACTAATCTCTGATTTAATTCACAGGTAATTTAATATAGAATGCTACCCAGTTTTCACACTTTAATGCGTTGCTCGAAGCGAGTTCTGCAGTCGCCGCTGGAGGTGGTCAAGATGCGTAACTCTGGACACAGTAAAGCGCCTGGAGGCAGACTCTACGGTCCCTTTACGCCGGACAGCGACCTGAGCTGCTCCGGACGTGGCGATTGCGTCAACAACACCTGTGTGTGTGATATTCGTTATGCGGGCGATGAATGCGATTTCTTTAATCTGCCATACTACGCAGGCATCTCGACGGTCTTCTATGTGGTAGCCCTCGTGTCTGTCATTCAACTGCTCATTTGCATCGTTGCCGAGTACCAACGGCTTAAGCAACCTTCGATTCTACGCGCCTGTCGCATCACAACACAGAAACTGCTCTACTTCATGGTCTTTGTGGCGTCATCTTTACGCGGTGCCTTCTTTACCACACCGGTAAGCTGCTCAAAAATAGTCTAATTCAGAATTTCCACTAATTTATTACGTTCTTCTTTCCTTCCAGCTGGATTTACAGCCTCAATGGGCAGTTACTCTAATGTCTGCATACTATCCATTGCTCATGACCTGCGCCTCTCTCATCGTCTGCATGTGGGCCGAGGTGAGTCGACTTGTAAATTACGCTTCATATAATGGAATTGCACTACAGTTTCGAAACTTTCTATATCAAAAGTGAACTGAAAAACTTAGGGAATTAATTAATATAATTTTTAATTAACAATTGCATTTCAATATCACGATTTTCTGAATGAAAATTGTATTTTGATAAGGATATATTGAATTTAGACTGTTAATCAGTTAATGACCAGTAATTGTAGGATTATAAGAATTAAATTAATTATACAAAATCGAATTATTACAAAATGGAATAGTACTCAGAAAATTTAATGAATTCACTTATCCTTTCAGAAATATAATATATTTGTAATCAGTTTAGGAGAAAGTAATTTTAATTAGGGTGGATTCTGTATCCATACTAAACAGAGCACTGTAGATTCTCGACTTTTCATTCTAAAAGCTTTCTATGAATAACCATAGTATTCCTCCAAGGTCTTAACGCATTTGATACAGTAAGAAACTGAGAAAGCTTTAGGCTTTTTAAGAGACAATACTCAAAGAGATTAAAGTGCGTCATATTTAAAATGGAGAATTACTTTGCTCTCAAATATATACTGAAGTTCGCTCCAAAGTATTGCAATTTTGCTTTAGTTAAATCTAATCTTAACTTTTTGATAACAACAATCTAAGAGTGATTTCTTATCAGAATTTGATAGTAAATATAGATGCTCATTGTGAATTAATTTGGGTGCATAACTCGATTCTTAAGTGCAAAAATTGTGAAACTAAGTCCAGCCGTACTCACTCTTTCAATTACAATTGTTTTTCATTCCCTCTGACATTATTTGCTATAACGCAAACACAATATATCGCGCCAATTAATAAAGTTTTCGATATGAGAACACAAGTTTTTGTCACTTTATCTGTTTGAGTTAAAGTACGTAAGCACTTCATTTTGGTATTTGCACCTACGTGTATTTAATACTTGAAATTCATTTCAGATCTTTCACCTGCGCGACATACGCTGGGAGAAATCGCAGTTTCTTTCCAAAAGCTTCCTTGGCTTCGTAGCTTTTAACTTTTTCCTGTACAGTCTGTTCGGCATAGAGGTCTTCAGCTCGCTGATCAACTCAGAACGTCGGGATTATGCTCACATCTTCAACGGCTGCTACGCTGTGCTGCTCCTAATTGTGGTAATTTTTTTCTTGATCTATGGTGTGGAGGTATTCTTCAAACTACGCGGGGGCTTCGTTTACGATCAGACTGGCAAAATTCTTGGACCCAGCGAGGCTATTGTGAATGCGTCGCAGTTGCATCAATCGCGTTTCGGGCTATTGAGCCAGGCTATCATGCTCATTGTGATTGTTGGTTTCCTGACCTCTGAAACGCTCGGTGATTTCTGGAAAGCCAAGTAAGTACAACACCATGTCGAATAAAGTAATACGATATCCTGATTATCCGTCTGTTTATATAAATGGCTTTAGCTTAGGAACTTAAAAGTTATGATTTTATAATGACCATTTTGGATAGGTTTTAAACGGAGGGATCACTCAGATAACGATGCTTATGAAAGATTGTTTTTATCTCATTGTACAAGCTTTTAGTTAAATAAATGTTTATAATTATGTACTAGGTCTGAAGCCTTGATCGTAAGATAAACCCAAACTTTTATCTACTTCCAGAGTGCCTGTGAATTCTCGTAACTGGCATGACATTATCTTTCGCATTGCCGAAATTGGTGTCGCTTTGTGGTTTCCCTGCTGCCTGTGGAATTGCATGGCTCCCGAACAGTTGTGGATACTGAATCCACGCAAGTTGCTGTCTCGGCAAATCGATCCGTCGATACCGACACTCGATGCTGACAGCAACAAGCTTTCGCCTGAGGAAGGGCAGACGTTCCTAGCGAAAAAGGATTGCTGGATTTGCTATGATAGCGATAAACCCGAGCCTCTCATACAACCCTGCCGATGCACTGGCGATGTAAGTTCGGTACATCACAAGTGCCTTAAGCGCTGGCTCGTAGAGAGTTGTGGCAGTAACAATGAGGCACAGCTCTCTTGCAAGGTTTGTGCACATCCCTACGAAATTGAGAAGTCAAAAAAGTAAGCCAGCTAAAATGCTTAAAACAGGAATATAACTAAGTTTCGAAAATATTTGCAGACTCGAGTGGGACAAGGGATTCACCATACAACATTGGATGAAGACCGTTATACTGATAACACTGATCTGCGTTACGGGTGCCGCTGCCTGGGCAATAATCCAAATGTATGTGGATCCCATGGTGCGAGTGCTTACTGTAGGAGTCGCCGTGCTCATCGGCTATGTGTGTTGCAAGTGTCTGGGAGAAAACACAGTGTTGGCCTACCAACGTGCCAAGGTTAGCTCGATTAACATTGTAACCAGCTCGGAGATGGAAAAACTTCACACCATTTGTGAGGATGTAAGTGCCAGCACTTCCGTAGCAGCCCGAACGGCATCCTAAATAGTATAACATGGTAGCAGTTCAAGTTTTAAAGCCACTGTTTCATATATTGCTATTATACAACATTAACAGAAGTATGATTTAGTTAAGGACGTGTTTTGCACACAAACGTTTTGCTCAATGCCTCACCAACACAAATAATCCAACACACCAAATTACAAAACCAGATTCTTCCCTGCAGACTACTATGTACATAGTTTTAATATACATATTTAGGATTTAAAGTAAAAAAAACGCACGGTTCGATAAACGAGTCAATTTCGTTTCTCATAATGCATTAAAAAAAACAACAATGTACCCTCTGCAAGGGTATAAAAAATAAATTAAAAAAGCCAAATATTATATAATCTATATATATATAAACAAAAAGAATAAGTCAGTATCATATAAATTAAAATATATTCAAAACTTATTTCAAAGTAAACGTCACAAATGTTTCAGAAAGTCTTGATGAGATTATATTTATGAGAACGCGTTGCCAATTAGGTGGAGAGTTATTCAAACGAAAGAAAACAAGTAAAACTAAATACGGTCAGTTAGCAATGGCATCACCCAGTCAATGTCAGTCTAGCTGATCATGTTCGTAGTTCTTAGTCTAAGCATTAAGGTATAAATATATTATTATATATAACATACACATATTTATAGAGAAAGCGTTGCTTTCGTTTTCAAGCAGCACAGCTATTATTTGGCGAATATTAATTTAAGACAAACTCACACACACAATCTAAACACATCACCTTCAAATTGTGTTTTCATTTTAAACTATTTATAATTTGTATTCATCGCAAGTTCAGTTTGTATTAAAAATTAAAACATTTTACGCACATTTTTGTCATATTTATAAGTGCATCGCTCCCACATTTCAAAGTCGATTGTGTAGTTACTACAAATTGTCAACACAAAAAAAAGAAAACATACATATTTACCCTTTAAGCTAGCATACATTTTTGTGATAAATAAGTTAAATATACATCATTGTAATAATTCAAGACCTCAAGGCATTTTTAAGGGATTTTCAAGGTTGTTATCTCAAAGATTATGGAAAGTAGCCAAAAGAAGTTGTGGCCGTCTTCATGAAATATCTAATTTAGTCGTGTAAATATAGCTTTAAGGGCATACATTATTATATAAGATTTTGTTATTTTAAAAACAGCACATTCAAGTGGTCCACCATCATCACCATTGCAGTGAATTCCTTCGATAAGCTCGATTTACAATTGACGAAACATGCCTATAAAATTTGAGTTTCGGACCTGAAAGGATGGCCAAATAAATGAGAGACTCAATTCTTTGAAGAGTGTTGCTATTAATAAGTAAGAAAGACTACAGTCGATCGAGCCAACTGTAAAAGACCCCGTACTCACAGTCGAGGGCATTTGGCCTCACACATATACGACTAACGACTAATCGCAACCCAACCAACTGCACCAGTTAAAATTCCATATTTACATTTTTAATTGACCAAAAACGCCGGTCCCAGGACAATCCAAAACCCTACCAGTTGCATCTCGCCTCACATTTGAGATAGCCCCGACTATGTTAATTTACATATTATTATGTTATATTATAGAACAAAAATAAATGAAAGGTCTGTCTGCATCGGGATTCGAATCGCAGGCCTTAGGTTAACATACAAGTGGGAATAGTAATAACAGGAATCTCAACCGCTTAGGCCACACTACATTCGCAAATTATTGCGGCTAATGTATGTACATATAAATATAAAGTTATCTCTTTTCCTTCAATCACGTGTAACTAAATTATAATTATTGAACATAATTTTTGGTGAAGAGACTGCAGTTTTTTAAGGGTTGGTAAGGGTCGTGGCAACAATTTGATATAAACTTGATCTGCATGACATAAGTACGTCTGTCCTTACAAAAAAAGTACAGTCGAGCACGTTCTTTGCTTTTATTCCCGATTAAATTATTTAAATCGGTGCCCTGGTTACCAGGGCCTGGTATTACAATAGATTGTTTTTGCATTAAAACACGTTAAAACAAAAACTTCAAACTAAAGACCATACATATGTGTGTATGTATACTATTGTTCGGCACATATGTAACGTGAACATTTAAGCATATGCTTGTATGTTTCTGTCTCGCTCTCTGCACTCAAGCATTGACGTTGCGCTTAAACATAAACTTTGTTATGTTTATAGTTGGATTTTAATACAACTTCAAGGATAGTATAATATAATTTGTCTTCATACTAATTTCGAATAACAATACTGTACTATATGTCCAAATGCCTTAAAAACGTCATGTAAGTTTAAAAAGTTTTTTAATTTTTGTTCCATTTGCGCTGTCTGATGGAACCTAAGTGGCATAGTTACGGAGATATTTGACAAAAACCTCTATTTAATCTTAATCTGCTCACAAAAGATACGAAATTTTTATTACAATTTTGGTGTCTGTAGCTCTTATAATCTCTGAGATCCAGGTATTCATACGGACGGACGGACATGGCTATATCGACTCGGCTTTTGATGCTGATCAAGAATACATATACATTATAGGATCGAAAAAGCTTACTTCTGCCTGTTACGCACATTTCGCTTTTGACAAACTTAATAGACCTCATACTCTTTTTATACTCTTTGCAAAAGTATATTGGGAGAAGGAGGCGTGGCAGACCCCATAAAGTATGTATATTCTTGATCAGCGTCACAAGCCGAGTCGATATAGCCATGTCCGTCTGTCCGTATGAACACACAGATTTCAGAGATGGTAAGAGCTACAAGTTCAAATTTGGTCTCAATCGACTCGATATTTAGTCAGTCAATACCAGATTTTTTTTTTTGATGCCACGCCTCATTCGCCCACAATGAGAAAAAAACCGGTCACATCTCGGAAAAAATCTATGTTTTCAGCGAATATCTCAGTAACTATGGCACTTAAGAATACTAATTTTAGTACACGTGTTTTCCTAGAGACAGCATAAATGTAATGACATCAAAAGTTTTGGTCTGCCACGCCCGCTTTTTCCGCAAGAAATAAACAAAATTTTCAAATTTGCATGCCGTTTTTAAAGCATTTATTCTTATCGTACAGTGCTGTTATTTATGATTTATTTATGATTGCTTATATGAAGACGAATCCTGAAAGTTTCATAAGAATCCGACCATAAACAAAAGGAAATGCACAACACAGATTTTATTCGAACGCAATGCCATGAGTGCGAGAGAGACAGCGCTAGTCGTGCCGACTAATAGTATACATACACATCTTTCATTTGCGACCCCTCGGGTCTTTTTAGCTCTTATAGTTGCTGAGATCCTTTTGTTCATACAGACGGACGGACGGACAGAAGGACATGGCTATATCGACTCGGCTGTTGATGCTGATCAAGAATATATATACTTTATGGAGTCTGCCACGCCTCCTTCTGCCTGTTACATACATTCCAACGATTACAATATATCCTTGTACTCTACGAGTAACGGGTATAATAATGGCAATGCATGAGTGCGAGAGAGACAGCGCTCGCCGTGCCGACCAATTGTATACATACACACCAGAGACTTGTAACGAGTATACTCGAGTATGTTCGAACTTCTCATCAAACGATCGGGTAACGAGTAATTCAACCGGCTGTCCGAAAGCGGTTCGATCACAACGATCAGTTGCCCGTTTTGTGAATGACTCGAACCTGATCGTTTGAAGTCAAACATTTTGGTTGCGATCAGAACGATCAGCCCCATAGATTGTTTGCTGATCGTTCGAATACTCGTTCGACACAACCTTCTTCAAGCAAGTTCGTTGGTTTGCTTGCGTTGCCATTTATTTAGAGGAAAATATGATTATTCTAGCGGAAAAAAAGCAAAAAGGCTAAATTCCAATGAAAAACAATAAGAAAATAGTTTACATTTATATTTTTCTTATTCTTTTATTAATAAAAATTAAAAAAACCTAAGTGAATAATATAAAAAATGAAATATTCGTAATCTATGTGCATTAATTTTCCATGCGCATATAAGTTAAAGCTAGATCTGGCGGGAAACATTTTGGAGAGCATCACAGATGACACGCGCAACAAGCTCGAGACTTGTCTTTGTTTGTGTGTATTTGGGCAAGCAAGTATTGACACTTTTGGCATACCACGCATTTTGCTTATATTTTTTTAAACATAGAAAAACCCAAACGGAAGAGAGTCAGACTACCTGCTTGTACAAACAACCCCCTTTACAAATATCAGCGACGTCACATTCTAGCCAAAGGAATTTCCAAAAGGTCAGCCCGTCTACATTTAACAGTTAAGCGTTGCATTTTAATTCTCTAGAATTTCGCATATTATTAAATATTAATTTATTTTAAAAAAATTCTGCAACGCCGTCAAAACATTTACTATAGTACAACCGCTGGAAATATTTCATGCAAATTATTAAAAGTTTCTGTGTGTCTTGCTTGCAACATGTTGAATAACGGCAAAATACTCGAGTAAAACGAGTATAAGCAGGCCTGCTGTACGCACACAAACGATCGAGTATGAAAAAATGTTCGAGTCAAACGATCACGAGTAAGCGTTCGAGTATACTCGAAATTTTTATACTCGTTGCAGGTCTCTGACACACATATGTATGTGCATACATTTAATGTCAAACGAATTTGTATGTACATACAGGCAAACACATGTATGTTCGACTTTGCTTAGTTTTTGTTTTGTTTTAACGTGTTCTAATACAAGAACTATCTTTTGAAATATGATGATGGGGAAGGAGGGGGATAAGAAGCTCTAGGACATGTTGGTGTAGGAGGAGGAGTAGGTAAGGAAACTGGATGAAAAAGAGGAGTTAGTGGAGGTAACAAACTTCCGTTATTATAAACATTTTTTAATCTAAAAGTCTTTGTAAAAGATGCAGAGTATTGCAAATAAATTTCTCGAATGCACTTTTTCAATAAATGCTATCAATTGCATTCGGATATCTTTAACACAGCCCACTAGATTAAACATTTTTTTTAATTTTTCAATGAATACTAGATTAATTTTTTTTGACATGTAGTGTTTTGAATACTAGATTAATTTATACGTTTTTGACGTGAAGTGCCATGAATACTAGGTTAACAATTAAAGGAGTATTTAATTCAAAAGGTTATTATGACATATTTTCAAAAGGTAAATAGATTAAAAAAATTCATTTTTCAAGTACTTTTAAACCGCGTTTAAAAAAAACGATTAGAGACCGCCAAAAGTTTTTAATGACGTATGTCTGCAAAAATCGCGGTTCATAAATTTTGGGGTTTATAAGGTTGCACACTCGTTTCTAGCTGGCGAGGTGGAGAGATATCTGGGACTCAAAACAGTCGTCGAAGTCACCAAGTAAAATAGGCTCAGATGTTAAAATCGGCAAGATCGGATCACTATATCATATAACTAGAAACAATCGGTTAAAAAAAAAATTTTTTTGTCTTGCTCCGCCAAACTCAGCATTTATGCATTTAGTACTAAATCCCGCGTGCAAACCAAATTTCATCCAGATCGGAACACTATATCATATAGCTGTCATAGGAGCAATCGGTTAAAAATGCTTAGTATGAAAATTTTCAGTGTCTCTTAAACGATTTTACCCAAATCTCGCAATATGCATTTTTTTACCATTTTCCATCAGCTGACCAAATTTTATCCAGGTCGGACCACTATATCATAAAGCTGTCGGTTGAAATACTTAGTATGAACATGTTCTATGTCTGTTGATCGATTTTAACCAAATTCACAAAATATCCTTTTATTATCATTTCCTATATGGCCACAAAATTTCATTCAAATCGGACTTCTATATCATAAAGCTACTGTTGGAACACTTACCGATAAAAATAAAATTAACGCAATATGCGTGTCTGCAAGGGTATTTAATCTTCGGCTAGGCAAAGATAATCTTTTTTCTTTTTAATATTTATTATATTTCATGCATACAAAAAAAAACAGTTTCAGCTTTAGTGGTCCTTTAGTTCTAGAGTTATACATTTATTTTTTTACACGCATTAACTATATAAACCCCTTTGCTTTTATATATGCATATATTTATAACATAATATGCTTACTTAATGTGCATAAGAAAAGCCAAGACGTGACTTTTAACTACTGAAACGTTTGCTTAGTAACGTAGTTAGTATTTAATCTTTGCATATATGTATATATATAATTAAAAAACAACTTAAAATAGCCTTAAAAATATAAAAGAAATTAACTAACTTCCACACAGTCAATTAACTGACACACAATTTGTTGCCAAAGTTTAAAGAGAAATTCAATTTGCTTTACTAGCTAATAATGTATTTGTTTATAAACCTTGGTATATAATTTATGTTGTATGTTTTGTGCTATATAAGCTATAAATTGACTAAATACTAAAAGCTGTATAATTTTTTTTATATTTAATGGTTTGCTAATTGTATAATGTAAAATTATTTCCAAGTTTAGTCACAAATTGTAATTTTGACCATAATGACTGCTTACGCCTTCAAGTCGTGAACTATTTATGATAGAATTTGGTATGATCTAAGTAGTGGACAATTCAACTAATTGTTTAGATTCCGCACCACATGTTGACATCCAAATCTTTATTTATGTGACGACAGCTGAACGCTTATCGCGATTCTTTCCACGAGTTATGGAACGTGCCTTAAAAGCAGCTGCATTCACCAGATGCTACAAATAAGTTATGAATATGTTATAACAATTGAAAGAAAATTAATTTTTGTGCATTTGTGCTTACTCGCTCCAGCTTGGACGGCTTGGTCTTGGCGTTGCCATTGATACCAGTGTTGGTGGGACGTGGTCCCAGCTGAAAAATGTCACGGATGAACTCATTCTCCTGGAGCTGTGAAGTCATTCCGGGTCCCATTACAGTGCACAGAGCCGAATACTGATGATGTATCGACCAGGAATCCAATGTAAGAGCATCATTCCCGAATCTTATGTTGATCTCTGGGGAAATGTCCTCCTGCGAAACACAATACAAAAAGAACTTTATTTAGTAAGCGTTGAGAAGAGTTTCAAGTGAATTATGTTCGGTATTTGAAAAAAATGCTACCTATTTATTAATACTAATTTTACTTCTCAAAAAATAGACAAAATTTTTATGAAAAATTACAAAATAAAAAAAAAACCAACAAAATTAAAGTAGAAAATTTAATTTATATCACTGGACTTCAAAATGATGATATCCACGTATATGCACGACTATGTACCGCCAAACACAAAGCGTTACGAGTTCATGACCCATCTGAAGGGTCAGGACGGCTTTGGAGGCTCCAAAGTCATCGAGTGTCAGTGTGTCGAAGAGGATATAATAAGGCCCCCAACGGATGCGGTTAAAAATTGTGCCGGAGTCGAGTGGACAGGTATTGCGCCGATGGGCCGTTTGGTGGATCCAAGGCTAATACCCACAGAGCTGGCACAGGATCAGGTGGAGAAAATGGCATTCGCTCCCGAATCAGATTGTTTCAAGATGCAGCCGAATCGATTCCTCAAAATCTTGCGTAACATTTACCCCGACTTGTATGAGCGCTTAAAGCTGATGCCCAAAGAGGAGCTCGGCCGCAGATTGGAAACAAATCGCATGTTCACCACCTATCAAATCGACTACTGCGACGTCAACGAATATCCCGAAGGCATCTACGAGAGCATGAAGCCCACCGACAAGGCTTCCAAAATGAAGTCGGATAAGTTAATGACAAATACGGCCCCGTGCTCGGAGTTCCGTGCCGATGTGATGCGCCAAATGGAGCGTGAGAACACTACCGGTTACGAAGTGGCCCCTGATGAGTGCGAACAGGCCTACAAACCCTTTAAAACCACTTTCTCCGATTCCTCGCAGTTCGTTAACTCGGGCAACAACTCGCATTGGAAGTCGGCGTCGAGCACGTTCCGCAAAGTGCCCAACTTCACTGAGTATATGGACTCGATTAGTCGCAATGGCTGCATTATAATGAGGAACAAGCTCCACGACCACTCCAAGTGCCTTGCCAATCATTGCCGGCATGAGATACGATTTAACTGCTCCGACATGAAGCCCTAAAAACATATTCAAAAGGACCAGGGATCTTCTACTGTTTCAGTTTTCTTTTCTTTTTTTTGGTGTATCTTATTATAGATATGTATCAATTGAAGTGTTTAAATTAAAAGTCTTTGCCTATGAAAGGTCCTACTTTTTCCTAGGATTTATCTTATCCTATAGTTTCTAGTATGAGCTGTATACTACATATCCAACTTGTCTTACCTCCAGATAACGTAAGACATCGCGGAAAGTAGCACGTTGTGTTTTACGATCGCGTTTGGCGCGATATTTGGCAGAATCAGTAGCCAATTGCTTGACGGCATCGGAGAGCTCACTGATGTCCTCCTCCAGGAAGTTCTCATCACGTTCGCGGCCCGATTCAAGGATCAAAGCAATGGTCTCGCCAGCGGCTATGCGTACATCCAAATGTGGAGACTCCAACAGTCCCAAAAAGCGCTTAATAGACCTGCAAAACGAGGTTAGATACATTCAGCACAAAGGCTTGAAAAGTAGTTCCAATTTCTTACGGAAACTTGTGCTGTCCCGTTGTCATCAGAGATACAAAGTCACCGGATGGAATGAGGGTTAACAGCAGGCCCCAGGAGGACAATGCTTCGGCATGCAGAGTGCCAGCCTCGGCGGTAACTGAAATGGGCGTCTTATCGTCTCCACGTAAATAGCTGCCGGCGAAGATGGTCTCGAACACCTGCATCAATTGCACTAATTCACCAACATCTTCGCAGTCGAGGAAATTGAGTAATCCCAGAGCTGAGCAGCACTTGGCCCGTGCATCGAAGCTGACTGATTTGTCCTGCACGGTGTTTAGTAGGAACTGATTCATAGCCTTTGACATGCCCTCCTCGCCGCCCAGTTGCAGCACCAGCAATGGGGCGAGGCGTGCTCCCCACATCTGCTCCTGCCCTTTGCCGCGACGCACACTCTTTTCGACAAAATCCATTAGGGTCATTTTGCGATCCTCCACAAAATCAGGCATATAACGATGCATCAATAGTTCACAGATGGCCTGGAGTGCCTGAACTCGAGTTTGTGCTGACTTTTCCGTAGCCTGTTCCAGGGCTTTTTCGAACTTTTCTTCGAAGCGCTCATTGGCCAGTTCCTCGGCTGCCTCCGATGAAGCTGCCTCTGAGATATGCGAATAAACGCTCACATTGTCAAAGGATTCATCCTCCGAGTTAGAATCGCTGGTGCGGCCTGAGAAAATTAAAACAAACAAAAAATAGAGTGCTCTTTAAAATGAGGTATAGACTTTAAGTGTAGACCATACAAATTGTTCTATTTTCAAAATGTAGTATGCACAGTACTTTCAAAACTGCCTTTCGATTCACTTAAAATGTAGAGTGACTCTCAAACCTTACAAATGACTCATTGGTCGACATAAAAAAGAAATATTAATATAGCAGTCTTTTCGCACCAATTAGCAATCATAGCAAAAATAGCTAAATAGATCGTATACAGACAGACGGTCTTGGCTATATTGACTCGGCTGTTGGTCGATAAGAATATATATACAGTTTATAGGGTCCGATACCTCTACAGTAGAATCCAGTTATAACGACTTTGTTTATAGCGACTGACCGGATGGAATCTTGTTTGGAACTAGAGATAGGCGTTGTGATTGGGAGGGATGGAAAAGAAAAAACAGGGACGGTCTGGATAAATGGTCGATCTCGAAATATTCGCGGGTCCCGAAAAATCTGTCGGCATCCAAAAAGCATAGAAATGTCAACCGTTTATAACGGAGTGACAGTTTCTTCAGCTTTTTGAACGCATGACAGGCAATTACTGCGACGTCCGGATACAAAAACGAAAGATTGTCGGTCCGCTGACGGTCGTTATAAATGATTCTACTGTATTTAATATTTAGGCCATTCTAATGACCTTCAGATGAAATTGTCGTGTAACAAGTTTTTCAAAACGTGCAAGTTTATGTAGTCATGACACACAGTTTTCACTTAGCACCTAACAAACAGCTGATTTGGGACAAGCTGATTTCCGGCTATTTATTTTTATTTTTCATTGTGTTGTTGTTGGCCTTTCCCATACTCGTTTTTTTTTTTTTTTTTTTTGTAATAATAACAACACATTGAGAGAGAAGGAGACAATCAAGTGACTTGAAAGTTGTTTGGGAGAGCTCAGTTTTAGAGCCAAACATTTGAGAGTTGAAGAAAAAAAGAACAACATTTAAGCGTCACAATTTTAATTCCGCGAACCATTGACAAAACTTTTGCCTGCACTAATATTTTCGTGTAAAATGCGAATTATTTATGTACATTCAAATGTATCTATGGGTCATTTATAAATTCCAAGTTGGAATTTTCAACTAGTACGATACATATAGATGTGTTATTTTTCTCTTGCGTTGACATACAGTCCTGGACAGTGAAATAGGTGTAGAAAAACCAACAAAAATGCTTTTAGTTTAATTACTATGAATATTGAGTATTATAAAAAACAAAAAAGAATTTAGAAAATATAAACAATAAATTAACCATAAAAAGTATTCTTCAAATACACAGCTTTTCAGTTGGACACTGGTAAACAAAAGTGTTAAAAAAAATTTAATATTTCGTTATAAATGACTTTTTATTAAACATAGTATTTTAATATTCGTTAATATCCAGAATATCCACCATTATTCAAGCGGATTTTCTCGATTCTTCGTGGAATAGAGGATATCAAAATTCTGTTAGTACTCTACTGGAATATTATACCAAGCTTTTTAAATATTTTCCCATAAGTTGACCTTATGGGAAAAACCGTTTTTGCTAATTGAGCTTTAACGTGTTGCCAGAGGTTTTCAATAGGATTCAGATCAGGGGATTGGCTAGGCCACTCTGGGACATAAATTTTGTTCTCCTGTAACGATTGTTTGACTAGACGTGATCATTATCTTGATGAAACTTCCAAATGAGGGGCATTTCTTCACTAGCATACGGTAACAACACGTTTTTCATGATATCTTTATAAACAAAATGGTCCATAATTCCGCCAATCCGGTGTATCGGACCAATACCTTGCCAGGAAAAACAGCCCCAAAGCATAAGGCACCCTCCTCCATGTTTGACTGTTTTTTTTTTGTGAACCCCTTTTGGGCGACGAACGTTCCGTTGGCAATCGCTGGAAAACAAATTAATTTTTGTTTCGTCGCTCCACAGAATATTTCGCCATTTTCTCTCACCCTCTAAACCACACCAAGCTTCGTACCTACGAACAAAATCTTTCCGTTTCCTGAAATGGACAGGTTTGAGCAGGGGAACATTCCGGGCAATTCTTTCAGGTAGTTTTGCGTCCATTAATCGCCGTCGGACAGTTCGAGATGACACAACGTTCTCAATTTCGTGTGCCATTGCCCTGGACGACTTGAAAGGATCACGTTTTGATAAAGAAACAATGCGATTATCTGTTGTCATCATTTTTTGGCTTTAAAGCATTTGTTACAAAGTTTTCTGACCGTCCCAATGAGTTGGCGATGTCTTTATAAGTTTTTCTAGTCTCACGCAGTGATGTCATTTCCGCTTTTTTCCCGTCAGATTTGGCTTTTTTGAAAGTAAGATTGCGGGAAGAATTCAAAAACAGCGGGCATCGGGAATTCTAGCTTTTTTAGCAAATTTGAACACCTTTTTTTTTGCATTTTATTATTTACACCGTGATTGACGATTGAAGTGTTAAATATATATTTCTATCGATATTTATTTGTATCGAGCAATTTTCCTTAAAAATGCCCACCTAATCTTCCATCCCTAATCGAATCTTCCATCGCTAGCATTGTGCTTTACATAATTAAGTTTGAAAAAGAAAAGAAGCAAGATGCCGAAAGAAGTTTACAAATAAAAAGTTAGGGGTGTCTGGCTGCATAGCAGCGAATTTAATGAGTGGCTAAGAAAAGATCCCATAGACACGGTTCCGGCGTATTGCAGCATTACTTAACGTTGATACGTTGACCGCTATTTTAAGCATAAGGTCCATATTTAGACAACAAGTACTGCTTCAATTACAATTTCCCACCAAGCTGCTTAAGTAAAATAGTGCATAGAGAGTACTGTCCTACGGAGGAACAATGTCTTAGAAATTCTAATTTAGAATTCATTTAATTTTGAAGTTATTTTTCTTAATAATGTGTTCATAACTACAAAAATACTAATTTTAATTGTAAAATAGTGCAAAGGAAGTACAATTCTAGCGAAGAACCGGACAATGTCCCAGATTTCATTTCATTTTGAAGTTATTTTTCTAAATAATTTGTTTATAACTACAAAAAATAATCATTAAAGGAAAAGCTTTTTTTTCGACTTTTTTTTACTGGGATTCAGCTTTTTTCAGCTTTTTTTTTTTGCTAATCTGGCTTTTTTGGCTCAGAAAAAAATGACATCACTGGTCTCACGAAGCTGTCGAACAACTCTCCTCTCTTCCGAAGTGCAGTGTGAAGCCCGGCCCATCTTACACAATTACAATTTAAGAAATACTCATTTATTTACTTTTACTAAACTATTATCTTGAATATTACCTTTGGAAGCAAAATAATCCTTCTAATTTTTTATAACTTTAAGGTATGTAACCTTGAGGGCCCAGCAAAGTACATGATTTTCATTTTCTTTTTTAAGTATGTTTCATTCATTCTATTGATATGAGGGGTATAAAACATTATAGGGTAACTCTTGAAAAAAATATTTCAATATTTTGGAATAAAAAATTTGTGTTATTTGTTGTTGTTATCGCCCCTCGCACGGAAAACCTTTTTTTTTGAAGAGCCTTGTGGTGATCACGATGGCATGCGAACAGCTCAGCGAGATGAAAAAAGTCGAATGATTATTATAGGAAAATCTATTTTAGTGGTACTGAACGGTTCATTTGTCCAAAAAAAAAAAATTTTTTCTCGATACGGAGACCCGTTGAGCAAAAAATTCGGTTTTTGAGGTTAAAAAAAAATTACAAAAACAATTTTTGTAGCTCTCAGTGCAATAATTCAATAATAAGTTATCCGTTTAGTACCACAAGAATTTCAATACGAACATATAAAAAAAAAATTTGAAAATCGGCTGGCAACTTTTTGAGTTATCGTGATCACCGCAAGTGTACTTTTGATAAAAACACATTCCGAGATAATCGATTTTAATCGATTCCAATGGAGGTTGCGTACTAAAAACTGCTGTAACTTTTGTTCTACTGATCCGATCCTTATGAAATTTGGAATGTTTACTCTCAAGATAATGTACTTTGATAATATGCAATAAAAAAATTTCCATTTTTCGATCCCGCTCAAGGTATGTAAGCCCTTAAGTTAATAAAAATACACCTATTTTACTTTCCAGCTCAAATTGTGAGTTCTTCGAGTCCTCAAGCTTTTATATTTACCACGTGAAACTGACGATTCATAGCACCGTCAAATTCTCTTAAGAACAGTGAACAGTGTTAAAATCAGTATCTGGATGTTACAATAGATAGTTCTTGTATTAGAACACGTTACAACAAAAAAGACAATTTATGATCGAAAATACATATGTTTCTCTGTATGCACATAAAAATTCGTTTGACGTAAAATGTATGCACATGAACATATATGTATTTGTGTGTATGCATACTATTGCGGCCACACATGCATAAAAAGAGTTCGAATATATGCTTGTATGTTTCTGTCGCGCTCGCACTCATGGATTGACTTAAATTTTAACTTTATAATCGGTAGCTCTGTTGTTTATTGTTGGATTTTTATGCAACTTTCAGGATAGTTTTATATGATTTGTCTTCAAAGGAATCATAAATAACAATACTGTACGATAAGAAGAAACGGCATGCAAGTTTAAAAAGTTTTTTGTCCTACGGAAAAAGGGGACGTGGCAGCCAAAAATTTTAAATGGCAATGCATTTATACTGTCTCTAGGAACCTGTTCCTAAGTGCCGTAGTTACTAAGATATTCGCTTTAAACATCTATTTTTTCCAAGGTGTGTCTAGTTTTTTGCTCATTGTGGGCGAATGGGGCGTGGCATCAAAAAAAAGGTTCTTGTATTGACTGACTAAATATCGAGTCGATTGAGACCAAACTCGAATTTGTAGCTCTTAACATCTCTAAAATATGTTTGTTCATACGGACGGACCGACAGACAGACGGACATGGCTATATCGACTCGGCTTGTGATGCTGATCAAGAATATATATACTTCATGGGGTCTGTCACGCCTCCTTCTGCCTGTTACATACATTTGCACAAACCCAATATACTCTTGCAGAGAGTATAACAAGAAAGAATGCTATAGTCGCCTCGCGACTTTAGGATACCCGTTACTGTGTGAAATAATGAAACTGTGAAAAATAATGACAAGCATCTGTACTACCTGGGCCACGCTTTCCTCGTAAACATAGTGTTATCTCTTTTCTTTCAACCACGTGCATTGACAATGCACTTCAAGGGAGATTTTGTTACTTAATTGCACAGTTCTTTATAGTTGGATTTTGATGCAACTTTCAGTATAGTTTGATATGATTTGTCCCTAAACGAATCGTAAATTACAACACTGTACGATAAGGACAAATGCCCTAAAAACGGCGTCGAAATGGAAAATTAATTTGTTTTTTTTTGTGGAAAAAGGGGGCATGGCAGCGGAGATATTCGTGGAAAACATCAAATTTTTCGAGGTGTCTGGGTTTTTGCTTATTGCGGAGGCGTTTCCGATCCCATAAATATTCTTGATCAGCATTAACAGCCGAGTCGATATAGCCATGTCCGTTTGTCCGTCTGTTGCTAACTAGGTTCTCAGTTTTGAAGCTATCGTGATCAAATTAGGTACACATGTGTATTCTCTCTGCACGCAGTTCATATGTTAAAATCGGCCAGATCGGATCACTATACCATAGGAACAATTATATTCATTTAGTACTAAATCCCACATGCAAACCAAATTTCATCCAGATCGGACCACTATATCATATAACTGTTTGGTACTGAAAATGTTTGGTATGAAAATTTTCGATGTCTATTTAGCGATTTCATTCAAATCCACGTAATATGCATTTTTTAAAATCGGACTACTATATCATATAGCTGCCATAGGAACAATCGGTTGAAATACTCAGTATGAAAATTTTCTATGTGCATTTATTATCATTTCCTATATGCTCACAAAATTTCATTCAAAGCGGACTACTATGTCATAAAGCTACCGTTGAAACAATTAGTGATTAAAATAAAATTAACGCAATATGCGTGTCTGCAAGGCTATTTGATATTCGGCTAGCCGAAGATAATTAGTTTTTTTTTTCTTGGTAATTTGGTTCGTTCGTCCGCTGAACGCGTGCAAAGCTTTCTGCATTTGCCAGCACAGCAACAAAAAAATATGTCTACATAAGCAAGTATGCATATATATATATACATATTTGGATGATTGCAAAACAGGTTGCAGGCGAAAAGCTTTTTGAAGCCAACGAAAGGAATTTTGTGCTACAAAACAATGTATTTTTTTAAGTATATATAAATATTTACACTCGTATATAGATGAGTAATAAATGTCAGAGAGGTCAACACATTTAAATTTTCAGCTGTGAACAGTTGTACATTTCTCACTTTTCACTTTACACACCCACGCAGCCCTCGTTTTTTCTTTTTGAAAATTAATTCATGACTCACCTTTGCCTGCTGATTTTCTATTGCGACGCGACATATTTTTATTGCTACTGTGTTTTTGCTTAAATTGATCTTTATTTGTGATTGTTTCCGTTAATTTGCTCACCAAACACAGGCCTTGTAGAGCAGTGTCCTTTGAGCGCTCGAGGGAGCGATTCTCCACAAAAAGTCTACACACGCGTTTGGCGGTAACTGTTGGCGGCACTAGCACGTGCTTCTGCTTTTATTGATTTTATATGTGCTGAGTTTCAGGAATTTAGGTTAGATTTTCTTATGAGAGTTTTAAGAAGTTTATTCTTTACAAGATTTGCTTATATCGAAAGATTATTAATCAGGACGCAGCTATAGTAAAACTTTTATGTTTCCAATATTGTCTTTGTTGCAGCGATTGTTGTGCAACAAAAGGTAACAACACGCGTTTTGAATTGTTGAGAACGGATACTGTACTGAATGTTGGCTTGCACGCGCGTTTTTTATTTATACACTGGTGCTGATATTGCTGCTGATTATAAAAATGCTGTTCGATGCTTTGTGTTGCCACAAATTTCATGTTTAACTGCAATTGAATAACGTTTCGACTTCCTTGGCCTTGAGACTGACTGCGTCTTACGTCGACAGCTCCGTCCTTTCCGAGGGAGTAGACTAATAAATGTGTTGTGAAATTGTTTTTTTTTTCGTTTGTTTTTTTATTTTAATTCCACTTTGTTTGTTTTTTTTAATAAGCACACTTGCACTGCTTTAACTGCGACTGTTGCAGCTTTTGAAAAAGCTCGACGTTGATGATCTGCTTTGAAAATAATGCGAATTAATTAAAGCACCTCCCGATTTGCAGAATTTGACGAAATTAAATGACACATTCATTTCAGTGTTGAATAATTTTTAATGTTTAATATTGTGAAAGAGTTATCGAAATATCGTTGTAACTCTGTTTTGCCGCCCTGAATATATTTAAAAATACTTGAAAAAAAAACACAGTAGTCACAGGTAACACAGCACAAAAAAAAAAACAATTCTTTTTATCCACTAATTTATAAACTCAATATATGAAAGAAATTATATTTGTAGTTATCAACCTGGTTTGATTATCTGAAAGACAATTGACTGAAATTTTTTTTTATACATTAACTGCAAGCTTAAATTGAATTAAGACGCATGATTTAATCCGGATCTGAATTGTTGTAATATATCTTCCAGGGCTGCGGCGATAACAACAATAATATATTGGCAGTTCATTGAAACAAGTTCCGGACTAGAGTACATAACTCATGAACCAAGACCTGCCCTGAGTCTCGCTGTGAAAAATTACGAAAGAATTCGGCTGTTCATCCATTCTTAAGAGCAACAAATTTTTGCAAAACCGAACAATGGCTTCGATCTGTGGACGCATGGCACTTCGTGCAGCCGCTCGCCAGAATGTTACCTACCACTCAGTTCGTACCTGCAAAAGTAAGTTAGAAGCTAATCCCACCGTCACGTCCGCTTGTCCGTGTGCGTGTGTCATTTAAGCCATCTCCAAAGCACATTAACGGTGCAGGTTACATAATGGGGGACCCAAAGTGATCAGCACATAGTGTTCAGTGTCCATTCTCAAAATATATCTCTCCTTGTATAAGCAAAACTATGTGCGAGTGTGGAGGGAGGTTATGTAATATCTGCTTGCAGTAGAAGTGTGTTTGAATGCGTTGAGGACAAACGCAGGCAACCAGCGATGCGTAATTCACAGCTCTCGGGGGTTATCTAAGATTTTATATTGAACACTTGCTAATGTGAGAGGAGCAGCATTTTATGTTGGCTTTATATAACCAGTGGCCAATACATGTACCGCTGATTCAACAACAAATTTCAACGAACGCTTATCAAGTCTAATTCTTCACACCTTCCTTTGCAGTGATGAACGATCCTTTGGAGCATGCTACGGGTTTGGAAAAGCGTGAGTTACTCCAGAAAGCCGCTGGCAATGACAATCCCTTCGATATGAAGGTGTTCAAGCGCGGTGCTGGCACAAAGGAAAGCCCTAACTTGATTCCATCGGCCTTCGATGCTCGCATAGTGGGCTGCATCTGTAAGTAAATTGCAAATCGAAGGAAATATACATTTGTAATAATCGTTAATACTCATGCCCATGTAGGTGAAGAGGATCAGACCTACGTTCAATGGATGTGGCTGCAAAAGGGCAACCAGAAGCGCTGTGAGTGCGGACACTGGTTTAAACTGGTTGAGAAGGCTGCTGTTTAAAGTTATTATTAATTATTAAATAAACCAATTAATAACAAAATGCAACACACACCCACAAACCAACAACTATTAAGCTAAAAGTCAACTTCATAGCTGTCCAAATAAATAAAACAACAAAAATTGGATATCTAAAAATATGCAACACCCGCAGAGTACAACTCGGAACAGCTTAAGCTTTTTGAGTCGAGATTTGTTGGTGCCATTAAGAAGCAACTCACAACGTTTGATAATTAAATCAAATTAACCTAAACGATGAAATAAATGCAGAACGAGGGGAGCTACTTACAAATGAATGAAAAAACTGATAAAAATTGTAGGATAGTTCAAGGTGGATTTTTTAAAAAGCTTCTTTTGAGACAGTTATTTTTAACGCCTTCTCAAACGCTTTTCAAAATGTCTGTAGTAGGCGAAAATATTTAAAAATATTCCATTTGCTGGCACTTTTTATATCAAACTCATTCAATAACTTCTTCACTCAGGGAACGGATTCAAAAACTTCGGAATCAAAAAATTAACACGCAACATATACTAAAGAGAATTCTTCGAAATGTCATCGTACATTTCGCGCCTTCTCAAGTCTTCTTTGCCCTCCAAACGCCTTGTCTCGCAGCTGACGCAGCGCGGAGAGGGCAAGCTGGGTGCACTGGTGCGACAACTGGGATTGCAGAAGATGTTTGGCGTATTCGGGAGTAAGGAGGGCACTGAACAACGTGGTATATCCACAGCAGCTCAGATGTCCCAAAAGCGTAAGTCCTTTTTGATAGCCATTGTTTGGATCTTAAGCAGTATGCTGCTGCTGCCACAGCATTAACCGATGACATGGAGCTCGCAACGGGCATATTTAAACGAGAGTTAAAGCTGCGACAAGCGGGCTGCGATGACCCGTGGTCCATGGCCAAACCACTGAAACGTGGAGCTGGTAAGCTGACGGATCCAACTGTAATTCCCTCAGCTTTCGATGGTCGCCTTGTTGGCTGTCTTTGCCTTGACGATCGTGGTCCCAAGTGGATGTGGCTAGAGAAGGGTGCACCCAAACGTTGCCAGTGCGGACACTATTTTGTGCTGAAGAAAGCGGAACCTCTTTAACCACATAACCAACACACTTAATCAACAAATGGAGCGCTACGCATCATACACAATCCAAACATATGAGAAACGTTGCATGATATTATCGAAAAATACATTTAATAAACACGCATTCGTTGGACTACATGTCCTTTAATAAAATCTTTGGATCGGATAGTGATCTTCAGATTTCTTCGTCATTTCAAAGTGTATCCCGTCAGAAGGTAGCCACTGTTGCCACTCATGTTGACCTCGGGATGAGTTCGATTGGGCAGTATCTGGTATGTGCGCATCCAATTGGAGGTGACATGCAAGTTAGTCACTTTGTTTGAAGTTTTAAGCTCCATGTACGTCTCTTGCAAGAGCTCCTTGCAAGTGCTGAATATGACCACAGGTCGAGATGGCTTAACCAATGGTAGCAATGCCTGTATTATATTCGCTGGGTGTTCTTTGGCTGCCATAACCAAGCTGTCGAATTTATCATGCATTAATTCTGATGCACGTTTGTTTTCCAGCTGCCAGCGAAGCAATCCAGTTTTGTTGGCTACAATGTCATCCAGTTTGCGTTTCTTAGTAGTCGGTTCGGTGTCTGCCTGTTCCTCTGTCGCAACATCGCTCTCGTTAATCGCAATCTCATTATTAGGTTCTATTGTCTCTGTTTTATCACCCTGATAGAACTCCCGTAGCACAGAGTACAGATTGACGGAGATGCAGCGCTGCAGTTGCTCGAGAGGCAACTTAAGTGCTAACAGTGCTTGCTTTTGTGGAACATTACCGGGATGCATGTGCACCAAAGTTGCATCTGTATCAGCACCAATGGAATTTAGCATGGCTGCAGGCAAAAGTCCATTCGTTCCACTCTCATAGAGTAAGTAATTGCCAAAGCCGGAGACGCCAGAGTAGGAGATGATCTGGGAGAGCGTGTCTACTCGAATACCCATTATCTTTTCTGCATCCTGTCGATGGAATATGTCGACCATTAAACGTATACTGGGCTGTCGGATTTGTACAAACTCAAAGTACTTTTTCTCCTTCTTTAGCAGGTATTTGTCCTGCGAGTACTCGGTGCGAGTGTGAAATGTTTTTGAATTCTCCACAAGCTTCTCAATAATTTTGCTGGACTCATTGCACGCCTCTCGCAGCTGTTCAATGTCCTGTAATCGGAATTAAGAGTTATCAATATAGACTTCTCTCTTCTTTCATCCCCAGCTCACCGCAGACTTAAGTGCTTGCGCTTCACCATTGTCACTGATGTCGCGGTTGTCCGCTCCACTGCTGGAGATGTGGAGGACCTCGCGAATGCTTCGGAGCTCACTCTCGCTGACCAATTCAAGAGTGTGCTGTCGTTGAGCACCACGTTTCCCCGCCTTGGTTTCTTTGACACACATTTTAAATGTGGAGCCATAAGGTTGATCTAGTAACGATTTGAGCTCCAAGTGCTCCTTTCCCAACGTGGCTGTTGCATCTATGCTGCCAAATTTCTGTAATTTTGTGTACTTTTGCCGCTGTATGACAATGTAATCTCCTAATTGTATGGCCGGCATAGTCGACTTGCTAAGCATTATGGTAAATATTTGTATAACGACAATTGTTAATCACGTTGGCTACAATAAATAATACCGCAGTCGCGCGTTTATATGAAAAGTATCGATATCAATACAAATATGAATAATTGCTTTGGTATTATCGTAGGACGGTAAGCTGTTTTTAAAAAATTTATATAATTATTGCGAAAACATATTAACATTATTATTTTGTATACTGGCAACACTGAAAGGAATTTATTTAAGTTTTTTATTATATTAGCGATTCAGATTAGTATTAATTGTTAGCAGCATACTAGAAATACCAACTAACTGTACGGAACCTGGCAACTCTGAAAATTAGAGCAGCTGATAAAAAAAAAGTAAACCACGCGCTTGTCAGTTCGTTTAATCTTAACCTTTGGGAAGATTACCGCGACCAGGTAGTGTTTTTATTTTATTTTTTATTTTCAAAGTGCCTTCTTTCGGCAAACGTGCTGAAAAACGGTTCCTTACGTCAACGAAAATCGTATAGGTAGACCAGGTTTTACTCTAGTCATAAACTAGCGGAACTGGTGGAACCTGTTGCCAACCAAGTGCTAATTAACAGTTAATTGAAGTCGCACCCATCTACATATATACAGTCGGAGAACTTTGGCGTTGCCTTTTAAAAAAGTCAAGCCGGAAAAATGGGTGATCGAAAAAGCGAAGAGTCCCCATTTATTTTATTAAAGAAGCCAGTGACATTAAACCCATCATGGGAGTCCCAAATGCAACCGGATCCCAATGGGAAGGGATCAGGTTTTATGATGTCAAAAATTACATCTCTGCCGCCGGTTGATAAGTTCAGGATTGTCTTCTTCATATTTATGCTTCATGGATTGGGAACTCTTATGCCCTGGAACATGTTCATCACCGCCAAGTCGTACTTTGAGGATTACAAACTAGGTGAAAACAATACAATCCAAACTGAGACCAACTATCGAGGTAACTTTATGCAAAACATGGGATTCGCCTCACAAATTCCGAACGTGCTTTTCAATTGGATAAATATTTTCATGAGTTTTGGTGGCGATCTAACCACCCGCATAGTCTACAGTATTCTGATCGAAATTGTGATTCTTATCATCACAATTGTGCTGGCTATGCTAAATTCATACTCGGTACGTACGAAGATAACTACATATGTTCATATACTTTACATATACCAATCTTAATCGAAGTAGAAACTTTATATTATTTTTTTTTATATACATTTTTCTTTATAATGGCGAAGCAAATAGGAATCAACGTGAAGGTGTCAACTGTACTTAATTAATTTGTTAAACTGCTAATTTCAGCACCGAAATTTTCTAACATGAATCCAGGATTATTATTCAAAACTATATTTTTTATACAATGGATAATTTTGGCTTAAATGCCAATATATTATACACCAATTAATTAGATAATACTAGACAATGTATGGAATGTTAAAATGCTTCCTGGTGCAAACTCAAAAGCAGAAAATTGGTAGTATTATTGGTTCTAAATTTTTTGTTTCTATGAAAGATTTGTAATAGACTAGTTGGATTTGAAACAAATCTCGGAGTTTGGTTCAGATATCTTTTAAAACATAGCATCTTGACCTAAAAGTTTTATTACTTTCCAAACTTAGTAAAAGTCTGTCTTTTTTTCTATTCAGTAGGGAACTTGAGTTATAAATGTTTTAAAATTAGATAGAAGATTCAGACTTATCTCATAATCTGTAATAGGCTTATTCTTAATTTAATAATCTGTGATTAATTGTTTCATAACAGTGGCCTGGCATATTCTTCTGGTCGACCATGTGCTTAATAGTGCTGATAAACATGGTAAGATTTATATTATTAGTGTTATCATGTCTTGATTTCAAATCTAATCAAAATTTGGTTTTGCAGTGCAATGGAATCTATCAAAGCACAATTTATGGGCTCGTGGCTTCGTTGCCTCCGAAGTATACGGGTGCTGTGGTGTTGGGATCAAACATAAGTGGATGTTTTGCTACCGTCATGTCCTTGTTGTCTTCCGCAATCTTCGACTCACCGAGGACAGCAGCAATTTATTATTTTGTGACTGCAATTCTAATTTTACTCCTCTGTTTCGATACGTATTTCGCATTGCCCCTGAATAAGTTCTTCAGGCATTATGAAATGCTAAGCAAACAATCGGAAAAGAAGTCTGAATCAAAAACACAGTTGAATGTGCCCTATTGGCAGGTATTCAAGAAGGCGTCGCCGCAGCTTTTTAACGTGTTCTTCACGTTCTTCGTCACATTATCCGTTTTTCCCGCTGTTCATTCGGACATTAAGTCGTCGAAGAATTTCATAATAAGTGAGAACTATTTTACAGGCGTCACTTGCTTTCTGACGTTCAATGTATTCGCTATGTTGGGCAGCTTGGCCACATCATGGGTTCAGTGGCCAAAGCCAAAATTCTTGGTAGTACCTGTCGTCTTACGTGCTGTATTTGTACCCTTAATGATCTTCTGCAACTATAGACCAAAAGATATTCTTAGAACTCTGCCTGTGCTTATCGAAAACGAGTGGTTGTATTGGATTATTGCCATCACTATGTCATTTAGCTCCGGCTATTTAAGTTCCTTGGGTATGATGTACACACCTCAGACTGTTAATGCTAAATATCAGGTAACAGCCGGCATGTTTGCCGCCGCCGTCCTCGTTTCGGGCATTTTTGCCGGCATTATGTTCTCATATATATGCCCCCTTATTGTACAAATTTAAACAAATCCATATTTATATCATTAATTAATTAATTCATTGATTCATTCATTCGTTTATTCGTTCATTCACTTAAGTTTTCAACTATTTGCACAAAGAAAACGTAAATTCTTGTTTTCAGCATTACGTAAATAACAACAAATAAGATATTTGGCTGATGAATTTATTTTTGGTATCTTTTGGCAAATGCCGGACAAGATATAATATTTAAAACTTAACAATTGTTTGTAAACATTTTTAAATAAACCGTTTTTAAACCATTGTAGAAAATATTGAAAAAAAATTTTTATTTACAGTAACTTTAAACCAAAGAAAGGAACGATCAAGAACTTTCTTTTGTATGCCGAAAATATAATTTCTATATTCTCAAGTTTCCCTTGAAACTGTTAGACTAGATTAAGTCCGATTTGTGGATAGCAATGCCTTTGGCCAAGGTAGGCAAACTTATTTACATTTGTAGATTATTTTCAGTTGTTCACAGAACTTTGGCGATTCGTGTGGACTGCGTGTCTCCAATCCAGTAATCTGCTCCAAAGCCATCTCCACGTCGACCACATTGCACATAATCAGTTGCAGACGCTTTGGAAACTTTGTCTCCGATAATTTGGCTAATTCTTTTGTTTTCTCGAGCATATCACTAAGGTCCTGGGCCTCAATGTGGTGGTAGCTCACGACCAGCTCCCGCAGCTCGGGCAGCTGCTCTGCAACACTAAAGCCACAGTTCTGTGCATCGGAAATTCCCAATCTTTGAAGGCGGGCCAGACCAGACGCGGGTGCCTGTAGAATTGTTTCCTCGACTTTGTTTTTATTTGATGTAAGGTCCAATGTTGTTAACTGAAGCTGGGCTAGCAGTTCCTCAAGATGTGCGGCCTCAATGGAGCATTCACGAGCTACAAGAGTTTTCAGCTTATGAAGTCCGACCATAAACTTACCGGTAATATAAGCGCTGGATACGCTCAGACTGCGCAAATTGGGGCAACTCTTGGTGATGGTCTGAATCATGCTGTTGTTCATGTTGTCGTCGGTGATACATAGCTCTTGAAGATTGGTCATATCAAGGCGCAGATAGAAATTTAGTTCGGGACGCAACAAATGCCTTCCCAGATACGAATCGAATGCCTTTTCATGCACATTCCAAATAAAAAGCTTCTCCATTTGACAACTAGTCAATTCAAAAAAGTACATGTAATCCTCTTTGCTGAGCGGCGCAAACATTGTATATGACACGGAGATTTCCCTGTATCGAGGCTTCCGCCACACAACTTGACACAACAATTCCTCGTAACGCAGCGAACATCGTGCTATTGCTATTTGGTCCACCAGAGAAAGGTATTCCAATATAATGCACACACAATCGTCGTTGAGATAGTCCATGTTCAATTTCATTGATAACAGATCAATTACTCCGAAACATTCTTGCTGCAAGCCAACAACAACAGCAGCTGTTACAGCTAATCGCAATCTGCTCGAAATGTGACCAGAACCAAAAACAAGGAAAAAACCGTCAAAAATACTAAATACTAATGCATAGTGACGAAAGTAGACCCCAAAACATATACATGAATATTACCCGATATCGAAAGTTAATTACTTGTGTAAAAGGACCTTTATTTCGTAATTTGTTTCATTTTGCCTTTAACCACACAAGGAGAAAATAAGAATTGTAAAATTATATACATATAAAGGACATAGACAGATATCTAATATGTATTAGTTACTAACCAATGTTTATATTTAGCCTACAAATAATATTGAACAGAAGAATTATACATATTTTAATATTTTATTGAGTTACAGACGGTAGGACATAAGGTTACCAGTTCCATAACCTAGTTGATTTAAGGGGTTATTCGCAGTTAAAGGTCCAAGACAAGAATTCTTTTTAAGGATTTATCCAGAAAAGATTTCTGCATATATATTCATTAAAAGCATCCTTCAAGAATTTTAACAAATTTTCTTTTTATATCCTTGCAGAGGGTATATTGTTTTTGTCCCGATGTTTGTAACGCATTGAAGGAGGCGTTTCCGACCCCATAAATTATATTTATTCTTAATCAGCATCAACAGCTGTCCGTCGGTCCGTCTGTTTCTATGCGAACTACAGATGTGAACAGATGTGCATTGTCTCTGCAAGCAATTCATATGTTACGTACTAATTCTGTTTAGTACTAAATCCCATGTGCAAGCCAAATTTTATCCAGATCGGACTACTAAATCATATAGCTGTCATAGGAGCAATCGGTTGAAAGCGCTGAAAATGCTTACTATGAAAATGTTCAGTGTGTCTTGAACGATTAAAACCAAACTCTCACAATATGCATTCTTTACCATTTTTCATCTGCAGACTAAATTTATCCAGATCGGACCACTATATCATATTGCTGCCATAGAAACAATCGATTAAAATGCTTGGTATGAAAATTTACAATCTCTGTTGGTCGATTTTAGACAAATTCACAAAATATGAATTTATACATATACACGCGAATTCACTGTTGAGTTAAATTCACACAAATATGTACATATATTTTCCTCACTCAGTTTATTCACGTTCATCCGAAAACCGATCAATTGGGCGTATGTTCGTCATGAACAAACGTAATTACTAACCGACCGACCGTATAATACTCTCTGCTTTTGTTCCCAACTATAATGTTAAAATTGGTAACGTTAAAACAAACAATTAAGAAAAGTACAGTCGAACGAGCCCGACCGTATAATACTCTCCGCTTTTATTCCCAATTATAATGTCAAAATCAGTATCCGGATATTACAATAGATAGTTATTGCATTAGAACACGTTAAAACAAACAAAAACTACATATAATCGAACATACATATATTTGTCTGTATGCGCATACAAATTCGTTTAACTTTATATGTATGCACATACATATGTATATATGTCTGTATGTATACTATTGCCGCCACACATGCATCAAAAGAGTTCGAATATATGCTTATATGTTAATGTCTCGCTCGCACTCATGCATTGACTTAAATATTAACTTTATAATCGGTAGCTTTGTTGTTTATTGTTGGATTTTTTTTGCAACTTTCAGGATAGCTTGATATAACTTGTCTTCAAAGGAAACATAAATAACAATACTGGACGATAAGAACAAATGCCTTTAAAGCGACAAGCTTGAAAGGTTTTTTTTTTTACGGAAAAAGGGGGCGTGGCAGTCAAAAATTTTAAATGGTAATGTATTTTAGCTGTCCTTAGGAACATGCGTACCAAAATTCAGATATTCGCCGAAAACATAGATTTTTTCCGAGGTGTGTTGGGTTTTTGACTCATTGTGGGCGAATGGGGCGTGGCATCAAAAAAAAAAGATTCTTGTATTGACTGACTAAACATCGAGTCGATTGAGACCAAATTCGAACTTGTAGCTCTTACCATCTTTGACATCTGTTTGTTCATACGGACGGACAGACAGACGGACATGGCTAAATCGACTCGGCTTGTGATGCTGATCAAGAATATATATACTTTATGGGGTCTGCCACGCCTCCTTCTGCCTGTTACAAACATTTGCACAAACCCAATATACTCTTGCAGAGAGTATAATTAGTTTCATTTTGTCCTTCCATCGCTATGGAACAGGCTATTTTAGAAAAAATACGCACAAATGCCTACAGTTTGTCGGTCCGACACAAGGGAAGAAGCTTTGTGTGAAATATTCTAAACGAAATTATAAAGGAGGATGGTACTATTTTTGATGGCTTTTAGTACTGTCGATCGTGCAGTAATATTCTGCAAAACAGTCATCCAATTTGACGCGACATAAGTGCTACAAGTCGCTTAAAGACCCGAAACTGTTAAAAAGTGTAACACCGGAGGAAAAACAAGTAAGTAAAGTACAGTCGAACGCGCCCGACCGTATAATACTCTCTGCTTTTATTCCCAATTATAATCTTAAAATCGGTATCCGGATATTACAATAGATAGTTATTGTATTAGAACACGTTAAAACAAACAAAAACTACGTATAAGGGGGTAGTAAAGTTAATTCGGTGAAAATTAGGCCTGTTTTTGGGAATTTTTTTAGCCGACACAGTTGATTTATTTTTTTAAATTTATTTTTTTATTTATGGACGTTGATGTACTAACGAGACAGTACATTCAAGTGGTCCAGCAACACCAAGCAACGTGCTTGTTAGCGCGCGGAACCCTGCAGACAATGCAGCCACCTCCCGCCCAACCGGCCGAGGGCACACCGCATAACGTACGGCTACGAAAACGCGAAACGAGTTTATTTGTTAAAAACGAATTACAATATATAAAAATACAATACAATACATATAATATAATAGTTTAAACTATATTAATTAAGATCTAGATAGGTGACAGAGAAGAGAAGTTCTAATTAAAGGGATTGAAGTAGAACTACCTACAACTCGAGATAGTTTGTTGTAGTTACTACACAATACCCGGAAAGGGTTATGTAAAGCAAAATTAGTAGTACAAGGTTGAAGAGAGAGTGGAAGAAAGTTTCTAGTGGGTCTGATCGGAACAGCGAACCTAATCTGGCTAATTAATTCAGAAGAATCAATTTCACCGTTGATTAGTTTGTGTACACCGAGCACTGTCCTACGATCAGACAAAGAAGGAAGATTTATTAGTAAAAGTCTACTATGGTAGGATGGCAAGCGTATACAAGGGTTCCAGTTAAGGGCCCTTAGGGCAAAAAGAAGGAATTGTTTTTGTACAGATTATATTCTATCTTGATGAATCCTATATTGGGGAGACCAAATACAAGATCCATATTCAAGAATAGGACGCACCAAGGAAGTATAGAGTGTTTTTGTTGAATAGGGATCGTTAAATTCTTTCGACCAGCGCTTTATAAAGCCCAGGACGCCAAAAGCACGATTAGTAATTGATAAAACATGCTTATCAAACTTAAGCTTTGGATCCATAAGGATACCCAAATCAGTGACCGACTCAATTCTTTGAAGAGAATTGCCATTCAAAATGTAATTTTTTAAAAAGGGGAGTCGCCTACTGAAGGACATTACGTTACACTTACTATAGTTAAGATTTAATAAATTGGTCTGACACCAGGTTTGAAAACTGTAAAGATCAGATTGTAATCTGGATCCAAGAAGAGACTCATTAGCCGAGACACAAAGTTTAACGTCGTCGGCATACATTAGCACCCGAGAGTGACTGACTGCAGATGGCAGATCATTAATGAACAATATAAATAGCAAAGGACCGAGATGGCTTCCTTGCGGAACGCCTGAAGTAACTTGAACAAATTTCGATAATGAATCTTTAAAAAAAACCTGTTGTGTTCTAGAAATTAAGTAATTCGAAATCCAAATAATAAAATTATAGGAAAAGCCCAAAAGATTAAGTTTATGTATTAAGAGCTTGTGGTTAACGGAGTCAAAAGCTTTACTAAAATCTGTGTAAATGACGTCAGTTTGCAACTTTTTATCAAAACCCTGCAGCGTGAATGATGTAAATTCTAACAGGCTAGTGGTAGTGGATCTATATTTCACAAACCCATGCTGGAAGGGTGAAATCATGGATCTACAGAAATGTTGCAATTGAGAAGTTATTAATTTCTCAAAAACCTTGGGAATAGCAGACAACTTGGAAATACCTCTATAGTTGCAGACATTGCTTTTGTTTCCTTTTTTGTGAAGAGGAATAATATAAGATGATTTCCAAACATCAGGGAAACAACATGATGCAACGGACAAAGAAAATAATTTATACAGGGGCTTAAAAAGGACGTCTGCACAGTTTCTCAGCACGCAACCTGGGACTCCGTCTGGTCCTGGTGAAAAAACAGGTTTAATTTTCTTTAAATTACGTAAAAGCGAACTTTCGGTAATGACCGGTGTAAAATTACAATTGAACGGAATTAAATGATAAGGGTAAGGTGAATCAGAATTATACTCGTGCATACTATAAGTCGTTTGAAAAAAATCGGCAAATAAATCGGCGACAGCCTGATCTGAGTTAGCACTTTTTCTTTCAAAGACTACACTAGATGGAAGCGTTGATGATTTACGCTTCGAATTAACGAAGTTATAAAACCGTCTAGGATTCCTTCGGAACTGTTGACCACAGTCAGCAAGGTATTCCTTATAGCAACGGTCGTTCAAAGCATAGAAATCAGATCGAGCAATCAGATAGCGAGAGAGATACAAGGAAGAGCCAGTTTCCTTGAATCTTTTATAGAATCGCGACTTTCTATTTTTAAGCAAAGTTAACTCGCGGGTAAACCAAACAGGCTTGTTTGACCTAGTTGGAACACAAAGCGGAACACAGACATCAAGTAAAGAATTTAAAGTATTATAAAAAGTTGTGATTGCACTATCCATATCACTACACATGAACAGTCGGGACCAGTCAGTCTGGGATAACAGTACATTTAACTTGTTAAAGTCGGCTTTCCGAAACTGACGAGTTCGTTTTGTAGATTTACTACAAGCACGGTTCACCCGAGCAGGTAAATCAATCAACACTTCCAAAGTCGGATGATAGGGATCTTCAGGATACGATAAGGGTGAGGTACGGGAGACAGAATAGCGGGATGGATCCAAAACAAAAATCAGATCAAGCATTCTTTTTAAAGAGTTTGAGATAGCATTGATCTGAAACAATGAAATACCAAACAACTCATCAAGAAAATCATGCTGAGTCGTAGGGGTCAGCACGGCAGAGTCAGGATATGAAATCCATGTAGTCCCTGCAATATTGAAATCGCCGAGAACTACAAGAAAATCACGATCGGAAAGTTTAGAGGATACTAATTTAATAGCAGAGAAGTGTAATAAATAAAGGGAATAGTCAGAAGAAGGAGGAATATAGGAGCAAGTGATGAAAATACTAATGTTATTTAGGAATAACCTAACAGCAACAAATTCAATATCAATAGAGCCATCGATTATAACCTCTTCCGAGGATAAGTTAACATCGACGGCAATAAGTACACCGCCTCCGCGGCGAGGTGTACGATCTTTTCTATAGATAGAGAATTTATTAGAAAGAATTTCAGAGTTAAGAATATCTGGCCTTAACCATGTTTCAGAAAAGGCCACGACATGAAACGGAAATGATAGACTATTTAGATAAAGATTACTAATTTTACTACAAATACCTCTCACATTTTGATAGGCTAATGGGAGGGAGGAAGCTAGTTTTTTCCGACATCAGAGGCCGGGATAGGATTAGGAGGCAATGAAATCGGAGTCCGATTTCTTTTCTTCGTCGTATACTCTTTTATTATTAAATGGTCCGGCCAAAATTCTTTACAACAGATCGTGTTAAAATATTTGGCTGGAACACTTACTTTAAATGAAGAAATTTCCCGATGGTATGAGAACTTAAATTTTTCCACCGTAATGTTGGCTTCTGATTTGGCCTGAATGAAGGCCTTGACATCATCTGATGTAGTGTCAGGGGCAAGCCTGGAAACAAATATTTGTTTTTTTGGTGGATCACCTATGAGAGTCTTTTTATCTGACACTGTAATTACTTCCGAAGAGGCAACAGCAGTGTCAGCAGCAGACTCATTAATTGATTCGCCAACTGCAACAGTATTGACAATTGACGAATCTGAAATTACTACTTCGGGGTTCGTAGCGACAACTTCTGCGGGTAAAATAAAGTTGTCATCACTACTAACGATTATATTCGGAGATGGGGATGAAAAATTGATTAGAGAAGGTGCGGACAAAGTTGGTATGTGAGAAGGGACTGAAAGTTCATTAGGCCCAATCGACAATCTAAAATTGGCCTTTTTACGCTTAGGAGATTCGTTTAAGAACTTTAAGTCCTTAAACTCCTTATCCAATGCTGCGAAACTATCGGACAGACTTTTAAATCTGCCGTATAGGTCCGCAAAGCCTCTCTTAGTATGTCTCATGCAGCTCATCATGTCTCTTTCGACATCCCTGCAAGCTTCACATGTCCACTTTAAACCTGACTTAGACTCAATCAGGTCAATAATTCGGCCGTTGAGGCCTGCACATTTTTCATGTGAAACATTTTTACACAGCCAGCAGCAAACGAAACCCACCTTAACGTTTGTTCGAACCTGGCAATTGGTGTTATAGCAGACATACATGTTGGGATTCGATGAGTATTAATAAAAAAATAAGAATATAATTAAAGAGTATAAGCACAAGCTACAGGTTGAGAGAATAGTAAAAATACGTAGGCAAACTAGGGTTAATGTGCAAGCTACTGATGTTCACTTACGACAAAAACAAATTTAATGCACAAAAACAATTTATGCGCGGACGCGGCGACCGAAAAAGGAAAAACGGAATTACCGGCCAGCACCAAAAATTAGATAAAAGAGCGCGTTAGAACAGATGAGAGCGCGTCGTGAGCGTAAGTAAAGAAGAGAGCACGAAGATAGAGATAAATTGTACACAAACAAAATGTTAGCGCAAGCAACGGCGTAAAATTACAAGAACAATTTCACAGCGACAAACAAGTGCAGAGATAAGTAAACAGAAAGTTTGGCTGTGGAATTGTTGTTGCTTTTAGTCACAAATTGTTTAAAATTGGCTTTGTAATTTATTAAAACAATGTTTTAACACAACCGGTGTATCACACAATGTTACTTAGGGAAATAGCCGGAAAATGTCAAATAAAATTAAGTGTATAAACGAGGAAAACTGGAAAAGAGTTAGAAGCGATGTAAAACACGTCCGTCAGCAAAAGCGATTGCGAAAAAATTTTAAGTTTACTACATTATAATGTAATTTTTAAAGAACATTATGCTAAATATTTTATTAATTTTAATGACGTCATGAGCCGGTGGCAGCAAATCTGCGCGGGCGCTTAAACAAAAAGGTCGTTTGCGGTGTCCCTCACAGCGCAACATTCGATCAACAAAAATTTTAAAACCAAATTGATTTCAATAGTTAATGAATTTTCGCAGGTAATGACGTCGAGTTTTTTTGTCTTTTTAACTTTTTAATTTTTTTACAGCGTTTTGAAGTCAAAACAGCGGTTTTTATCAAAAAAAATCGCAAATTTTAATTTTTTTAAATATGTTAAAAATAAAAATTAAAAAAAAACTCGACGTCATTACCTGGTCAATAAAGTTACGGATTTTTGTAAAAAATTTGAAAAGAATTGGTTCAGTAGTTTTTAAGCTAGAGTGGACACCGACCTTGAAAAGGGCAAGTGTGGGAAAACGCGTTGAAAGATTTTCGGCAGAGTGTAATCCGACTGAAGAGGAGCAAACTAAACCATCTGTATCTTTGTCAATTTAACTCCGATCGACTTCAAATTTTCACACAATAATCTTAAGACATTCCTGAGTAATATAAAAAAATAAAAATAAAATGACAAAAAAAAAATTTAAATACTTTACTACCCCCATAATCGAACATACATACATACATATATTTGTCTGTATGCGCATACAAATTCGTTTGACTTTATATGTATGCACACACATATGTATATATGTGTATATGTATACTATTGCCGCCACACTTGCATCAAATGAGTTTGAATATATGTTTGTATGTTTCTGTCGCGCTCGCACTCATGCAAAAACTTTATAACCTCTTACACATATACTTTTTAACCTGGTAGATCTGTTGTTATACTCTCTACAAGAGTATAATGGGTTTGTACAAATGTATGTAACAGGCAGACGGAGGCGTGGCAGACCCCATAAAGTATATATATTCTTGATCAGCATCACAAGCCGAGTCGATTTAGCTATGTCCGTCTGTCCGTCCGTATGGACACACAGATTTCAGAGATGGTAAGAGCTACAAGTTCGAATTTGGTCTCTATCGACTCGATATTTAGTCAGTCAATATAAGAATCTTTTTTTTTTCGATGCCATTCCCCATTCGCCCACAATGACCATAAAACTAGACATACCTCGGAAAAAATAGATGTTTTAAGCAAATATCTCAGTAAGTATGGAACTTAGGATTACCAATTTTGGTATGCAGGTTTCTAAAGACCGCATAAATGCATTGCCATTTCAAAGTTTTAGCTGTCACGCACCCTTTTTCCGTAAGAAATTAACAACTTTTCAAATTTGCCGTTTAAAGGCATTTCTTCTTATCGTACGAATCATGTCAAACAATAAACAAAAAAGAAAACAAGAAACAAAGTTTTTATTCGCGCGCGATGCCATGAGTGCAAGAGAGACAGCGCTGGCCGTGCTGACCAATAGTATAATTGATACGTCTTCAAACGGATCATAAATAACAACACTGTACGATAAGGATAAATGCTTTAAACACGGCATGCCAGTTTGAAATTTTCTATTATTTCTTGCGGAAACAGTGGGCGTGGCAGACCAAAACTTTTGATGTCATTGCATTTACGCGATCTCTAGGAACACGTGTACCAAAATTGGTGGTCCTAGGTGCCATAGTTACTGAGATATTCGCCGAAAACACAGATTTTTTCCGAGGTGTGACGGGTTTTTTACTTATTGTGGGCGAATGAGCCGTGGCATCGAAAAAAAAAAAGATTCTTGTATTGACTGACTAAATATCGAGTCGATTGAGACCAAACTCGAACTTTTAGCTCTTACCATCTCTGAAATCTGTGTGTTCATACGGACAGACAGACAGACACACGGACAGACGGACATGGCTATATCGACTCGGCTTGTGATGCTGATCAAGAATATATATACTTTATGGGGTCTGCCACGCCTCCTTCTGCCTGTTGCATACATTTCCACAAACCCAATATACTCTTACAGAGAGTATAAAAAAATTTGTAACAAAAAAATTATGTAATGGAATTATAACAACTAAGAAAAGTACAGTCGAACGAGCCCGACCGAATTATACTCTCTGCTTTTATTCCCAATTATATTGTTAAAATCAGTATTCAGATATTACAATAGATAGTTCTTGTATTAGAACACGTTACAACAAAAAAGACAATTTGTAATCGAACATACATATATTTGTCTGTATGCACATACAAAATGAATGTGTGTATGTATACTATTGTCGCCACGCATGCATCAAAAGAGTTCGAATATATGCTTGTATGTTTCTGTCGCGCTCGCACTCATGCATTGACTTAAATATTAAATTTATAATCGGTAGCTCTGTTGTTTATTGTTGGATTTTTATTCAACTTTCAGGATAGTTTGATATGATTTGTCTTTAAAGGAATCATAAATAACAATACTCTACGATAAGAACAAATGCCTTTAAAACGGCATGCAAAGGGGGCGTGGCAGCCAAAAATTTTAAATGGCAGTGCATTTATGCTGTCTGTAGGCACCTGCGTACCAAAATTGGTATTCCTAAGTGCCATAGCCAAGTGCCATAGCTACTCAGATATTCGCTTAAAACATCTATTATTTTTCGAGGTATGTCTAGTTTTTGCTCATTGTGGGCGAATGGGGCGTAGCATAAACAAGTAAGAAAAGTACAGTCGAACACGCCCGACCGTATAATACTCTCTGCTTCTATTCCCAATTATAATGTTAAAATCAGTATCCGAATATTACAATAGATAGTTCTTGTATTAGAACACGTTACAACAAAAAAGACAATTTATAATCGAAAATACATATGTTTCTCTGTATGCACATAAAAATTCGTTTGACGTTATATGTATACACATGTACATATATGTATATGAGTGTATGTATATTATTGCGGCCACACATGCATCAAAAGAGTTCGAATATATGCTTGTATGTTTCTGTCGCGCTCGCACTCATGCATTGACCTAAATATTAACTTTATAATCGGTATCTCTGTTGTTTATTGTTGGATTTTTATGCAACTTTCAGCATAGTTTGATAGGATTTGTCTTCAAAGGAATCATACATAACAATACTCTACGATAAGAACAAATGCCTTTAAAACGGCATGCAAAGGGGGCGTGGCAGCCAAAAATTTTAAATGGCAGTGCATTTATGCTGTCTCTAGGCACCTGCGTATCAAAATTGGTATTCCTAAGTGCCATAGCCAAGTGCCATAGCTACTCAGATATTCGCTTAAAACATCTATTATTTTTCGAGGTATGTCTAGTTTTTGCTCATTGTGGGCGAATGGGGCGTAGCATAAACAAGTAAGAAAAGTACAGTCGAACGCGCCCGACCGTATAATACTCTCTGCTTCTATTCCCAATTATAATGTTAAAATCAGTATCCGGATATTACAATAGATAGTTCTTGTATTAGAACACGTTACAACAAAAAAGACAATTTATAATCGAAAATACATATGTTTCTCTGTCTGCACATAAAAATTCGTTTGACGTTATATGTATACACATGTACATATATGTATATGTGTGTATGTATATTATTGCGGCCACACATGCATCAAAAGAGTTCGAATATATGCTTGTATGTTTCTGTCGCGCTCTCACTCATGCATTGACCTAAATATTAACTTTATAATCGGTAGCTCTGTTGTTTATTGTTGGATTTTTATTCAACTTTCAGGATAGTTTGATATGATTTGTCTTCAGAGGAATCATAAATAACAATACTCTACGATAAGAACAAATGCCTTTAAAACGGCATGCAAGTTTGAAAAATTTTTTTTTTCTTACGGAAAAAGGGGGCGTGGCAGCCAAAAATTTTAAATTGCAGTGCATTTATGCTGTCTCTAGGCACCTGCGTACCAAAATTGGTATTCCTAAGTGCCATAGCCAAGTGCCATAGCTACTTAGATATTCGCTTAAAACATATATTTTTTTTCGTGGTATGTTTGGTTTTTGCTCATTGTGGGCGAATGGGGCGTAGCATAAAAAAAAAATATTCTTGTATTGACTGACTAAATATCGAATCGATAGAGACCAAATTCGAATTTGTAGCTCTTACCATCTCTGAAATCTGTTTGTTCATACGGACAGAGAGACAGACAGACGGACAGACGAACATGGCTATATCGACTTATGGTCGGATTCTTATGAAACTTTTAGGAGAGTTTGACATGATACGTCTTAAAACGAATCATAAATAACAACACTGTACGATAAGAATAAATGCTTTTCAAACATCATGCAAGTTTGAAATTTTCTTTTATTTCTTGCGAAAAAAGGGGGCGTGGCAGCCGAAAACTTTTGATGTCATTGCATTTATGTGGTCTCTAGGAACACGTGTACCAAAATTGCGGGTTTTTTACTCATTGTGGGCGAATGTGGCGTGGCATCGAAAAAAAAAAGGTTCTTGTATTGACTAAATATCGAGTCGATTGAGACCAAACTCGAACTTGTAGCTCTTACCATCTCTGAAATCTGTGTGTTCATACGGACAGACAGACAGACACACGGACAGACGGACATGGCTATATCGACTCGGCTTGTGATGCTGATCAAGAATATATATACTTTATGGGGTCTGCCACGCCTCCTTCTGCCTGTTGCATACATTTCCACAAACCCAATATACTCTTACAGAGAGTATAAAAAAATTTGTAACAAAAAAATTATGTAATGGAATTATAACAACTAAGAAAAGTACAGTCGAACGAGCCCGACCGAATTATACTCTCTGCTTTTATTCCCAATTATATTGTTAAAATCAGTATTCAGATATTACAATAGATAGTTCTTGTATTAGAACACGTTACAACAAAAAAGACAATTTGTAATCGAACATACATATATTTGTCTGTATGCACATACAAAATGAATGTGTGTATGTATACTATTGTCGCCACGCATGCATCAAAAGAGTTCGAATATATGCTTGTATGTTTCTGTCGCGCTCGCACTCATGCATTGACTTAAATATTAAATTTATAATCGGTAGCTCTGTTGTTTATTGTTGGATTTTTATTCAACTTTCAGGATAGTTTGATATGATTTGTCTTTAAAGGAATCATAAATAACAATACTCTACGATAAGAACAAATGCCTTTAAAACGGCATGCAAAGGGGGCGTGGCAGCCAAAAATTTTAAATGGCAGTGCATTTTTGCTGTCTCTAGGCACCTGCGTACCAAAATTGGTATTCCTAAGTGCCATAGCCAAGTGCCATAGCTACTTAGATATTAGCTTAAAACATCTATTATTTTTCGAGGTATGTCTAGTTTTTGGTCATTGTGGGCGAATGGGGCGTAGCATAAAAAAAAAAGATTCTTGTATTGACTGACTAAATATCGAATCGATAGAGACCAAATTCGAATTTGTAGCTCTTACCATCTCTGAAATCTGTTTGTTCATACGGACAGAGAGACAGACAGACGAACATGGCTATATCGACTCGGCTTGTGACGCTGATCAAGAATATATATACTTTATGGGGTCTGCCACGCCTCCTTCTGCCTGTTACATACATTTGCACAAACCCAATATACTCTTGCAGAGAGTATAATGATAAATTGTTCAGTAGAAAAAAAGCGGAAAAAAAGCAATTCATATTTAAAAAAAGCCAGAATTCCGGCTGCCCGCTGATTTGGAATTTTTACCGCAATTGGACTTTCAAACAGGTAAGAAAGGCTACTGTCGAGCGCGCCGACTGTAAAAGACCCCGTACTCTCCTTGTATTCGAAATTAATATTTAAATACGACTGTAATTTAAAATTTAAAAAAAAATTTTATGTTAAGTCACTGATGGGAATCGAACCCGCGCTTTCAGACTCAGGTTCCAGAACATGCAGCAACCCTACTAGTTGCGGCACTCCATACATTTGACATCAATCCGATTATTTTCATTTAAATATCAAAAACAAGTAAGAAAAGTACAGTCGAACGAGCCCGACCGTATAATACTCTCTGCTTTTATTCCCAATTATAATGTTAAAATCGGTATCCAGATATTACAATAGATATTTCTTGTATTAGAACACGTTAAAACAAAAAAAAAGCTAAGCATAATCGAGCATACATGTGTTTGTCTGTATGTACATACAAATTCGTTTGATGTTAATGTATGCACATACATATGTGTGTATGAATACTATTGGTCGGCATGACTAGCGCTGTCTCTCTCGCACTCATTGCTCTCGAATAAAATCTTTGTTGCTTCATTTCTTTCTTGTTTATGGTCGGATTCTTATGAAACTTTTAGGAGAGTTTGACATGATACGTCTTCAAACGAATCATAAATAACAACACTGTATAATAAGAATAAATGCTTTAAAAACGGCATGCAAGTTTGAAATTTTCTGTTATTCCTTGCGGAAAAAAGGGGCGTGGCAGCCCAAAACTTTTGATGCCATTTCATTTATGCGGTTTCTAGGAACACGTGTACCAAAATTGCGATTCCTAGGTGCCGTAGTTACTGAGATATTCGCCGAAAACATAGACTATTTCCGAGGTGTGACGGGTTTTTTACTCATTGTGGGCGAATGGGGCGTGGCATCGAAAAAAAAGGTTCTTGTATTGACTAAATATCGAGTCGATTGAGACCAAACTCAAACTTGTAGCTCTTACCATCTCTGAAATCTGTGTGTTCATACGGACAGACAGACAGACAGACAGACAGACAGACAGACAGACGGACAGACAGACGGACAGACGGACATGGCTATATCGACTCGGCTTATGATGCTGATCAAGAATGTATATACTTTATGGGGTCTGCCACGCCTCCTTCTGCCTGTTACATACATTTGCACAAACCCAATATACTCTTGCAGAGAGTATAAAAAAGCTAAGCATAATCGAGCATACATGTGTTTGTCTGTATGTACATACAAATTCGTTTGTCGTTAAATGTATGCACATACATATGTGTGTATGAATACTATTGGTCGGCACGACTAGCGCTGTCTCTCTCGCACTCATTGCTCTCGAATAAAATCTTTGTTGCTTCATTTCTTTCTTGTTTATGGTCGGATTCTTATGAAACTTTTAGGAGAGTTTGACATGATACGTCTTAAAACGAATAATAAATAACAACACTGTACGATAAGAATAAATGCTTTAAAAACATCATGCAAGTTTGAAATTTTCTTTTATTTCTTGCGAAAAAAGGGGGCGTGGCAGCCGAAAACTTTTGATGTCATTGCATTTACGCGATCTCTAGGAACACGTGTACCAAAATTGGTGGTCCTAGGTGCCATAGTTACTGAGATATTCGCCGAAAACACAGATTTTTTCCGAGGTGTGACGGGTTTTTTACTTATTGTGGGCGAATGAGCCGTGGCATCGAAAAAAAAAAATATTCTTGTATTGACTGACTAAATATCGAATTGATAGAGACCAAATTCGAATTTGTAGCTCTTACCATCTCTGAAATCTGTTTGTTCATACGGACAGAGAGACAGACAGACCGACAGACGAACATGGCTATATCGACTCGGCTTGTGACGCTGATCAAGAATATATATACTTTATGGGGTCTGCCACGCCTCCTTCTGCCTGTTACATACATTTGCACAAACCCAATATACTCTTGCAGAGAGTATAATGATAAATTGTTCAGTAGAAAACAAGTAAGAAAGGCTACAGTCGAGCGCGCCGACTGTAAAAGACCCCGTACTCTCCTTGTATTCGAAATTAATATTTGAATACGACTGTAATTTAAAATTTAAGTTTTAAAATTAAATTGAAAAAAAAAAATTTGAATCAGTCACTGATGGGATTCGATCCCGCGCTTACTGACGCAAGTTCCATATCATGCTGCACCCCTACTAGTTACACAACACCATTCATTTGGCAGAAATTTGATTATTTTCATTTACATATAATAATGAAGTTATTTAAAAAATAAAAAAATAACTAAATTTCTGGGTCTGTGCCGGGTTCGAACCGCAGACCATTGGCTGTTACACCAGTTAAAATTCTTTATTTACATTTTTGTTTGAAATTTAAAAAAGTAAATTCCACTGTCGAGAATTGAACCTGCGAACATATACGCAGCTTGCATAACGCGTCACAACCCTATCAGTCGCACCACGCCCCACATTAGACAGAGATCCGATTATTTTCATTTACATGTAATAATGTTATTATATAAGAAGCACAAAAAACAAAATTTTATTTCTGAGTCTGCGCCGGGTTCGAACCGCAGACCATTGGCTGTTGCACCTGTTAAAATTCTTTATTTACATTTTTGTTTGAAATTTAAAAAAGTAAATTCCACTGTCGAGAATTGAACCTGCGATCATATACGCAGCTTGCATAACGCTTCACAACCTTATCAGTAGCACCACGCCCCACATTACATGTAATAATGTTATTATATAAGAAGCACAAAAAACAAAATTTTATTTCTGAGTCTGCGCCGGGTTCGAACCGCAGACCATTGGCTGTTGCACCAGTTAAAATACTTTATTTACATTTTTGTTTAAATTTAAAAAAGTAAATTCCACTGTCTGGAATTGAACCTGCGAACTTATACTCAAGTTGCAGAACACACCGCAACACTACTAATTGCACCAACCCCTTCTTATGAAACGGTTCCGATTATTTTCATTAAGATATAATAGTGCTAAATAATAAAAAAAAAAAAAAATAAAAAAAAAAAAAAAATTTATTTTCTAAGTCCGTGCCGGGGTTCGAACCGCAGGTCTTGTGTTTACAAAGAAGTGCGTTGCCCACCCGGACCACGCTCTCTGTGCAAACTATTGCGGCTAATGTATATATACACATATAGTTATCTCTTTTCTTTTAACCACGTGCATTCACAACGCGCTTCATGGGCTACTTTGTTGTTTAATTGCTCAGTTGTTTATAGTTGGATTTTTATGCAACTTTCAGGGTAGTTTGATATAATTTGTCTTTAAACGAATCTTAAATTACAACACTGTACGATGAGGACAAATGCCTTAAAAACGGCATCGAAATTGAAAATTTTATTTTTTTTCTTGTGGAAAAAGGGGGCGTGGCAGCAAAAAAATTTTAATGGCACTGCATTTATGGTGTCCCTAGGAACCCTTGTACCCAAATTGGTGGTCGTAAGTGCCATAGTTACGGAGATATTCGCGGAAAACATCAATTTTTTTCGAGGTGTCTTTGGTTTTTTGCTTATTGCGGGGGCGGTAGGGGGCGTGGCACTGATTTGAAATAAACTTGATCTGCTTGCAAAAGTTACGGAATTTTTATTACAAATTTGGTGGTTCTAGCTTTTGTAGTTTAAAAGATCCAGGTGTTCATACAGACGGACGGACGGACGGACAGACGGACAGACGGACAGACGGACATGGCTATATCGACTCGGCTGTTGATGCTGATCAAGAATATATATACTTTATGGGGTCGGAAAAGCTTCCTTCTGCCTGTTACGCACATTTGGCTTCTGACAAACCTAATAGACCCCTATACTCTTTTTAAGAGTACGGGGTCTAAAAAGCGGAAAAAAAGCAATTCATATTTAAAAAAGCCAGAATTCCGGCTGCCCGCTGATTTGGAATTTTTACCGCAATTGGACTTTCAAACAGGTAAGAAAGGCTACTGTCGAGCGCGCCGACTGTAAAAGACCCCGTACTCTCCTTGTATTTGAAATTAATATTTAAATACGACTGTAATTTAAAATTAAAAAAAAAATTTTATGTTAAGTCACTGATGGGAATCGAACCCGCGCTTTCAGACTCAGGTTCCAGAACATGCAGCAACCCTACTAGTTGCGGCACTCCATACATTTGACATCAATCCGATTATTTTCATTTAAATATCAAAAACAAGTAAGAAAAGTACAGTCGAACACGCCCGACCGCATAATACTCTCTGCTTTTATTCCCAGTTACAATGCTTAAATCGGTATCCAGATATTACAATAGATAGTTCTTGTATTAGAACACGTTAAAACAAAAAAAAAGCTAAGCATAATCGAGCATACATGTGTTTGTCTGTTTGTACATACAAATTCGTTTGTCGTTAAATGTATGCACATACATATGTGTGTATGAATACTATTGGTCGGCACGACTAGCGCTGTCTCTCTCGCACTCATTGCTCTCGAATAAAATCTTTGTTGCTTCATTTCTTCCTTGTTTATGGTCGGATTCTTATGAAACTTTTAGGAGAGTTTGACATGATACGTCTTAAAACGAATCATAAATAACAACACTGTACGATAAGAATAAATGCTTTAAAAACATCATGCAAGTTTGAAATTTTCTTTTATTTCTTGCGAAAAAAGGGGGCGTGGCAGCCGAAAACTTTTGATGTCATTGCATTTATGTGGTCTCTAGGAACACGTGTACCAAAATTGCGATTCCTAGGTGCCGTAGTTACCGAGATATTTGCCGAAAACATAGACTATTTCCGAGGTGTGACGGGTTTTTTACTCATTGTGGGCGAATGGGGCGTGGCATCGAAAAAAAAAAGGTTCTTGTATTGACTAAATATCGAGTCGATTGAGACCAAACTCGAACTTGTAGCTCTTACCATCTCTGAAATCTGTGTGTTCATACGGACAGACGGACATGGCTATATCGACTCGGCTTGTGATGCTGATCAAGAATGTATATACTTTATGGGGTCTGCCACGCCTCCTTCTGCCTGTTGCATACATTTGCACAAACCCAATATACTCTTACAGAGAGTATAAAAAAATTTGTAACAAAAAAATTATGTAATGGAATTATAACAACTAAGAAAAGTACAGTCGAACGAGCCCGACCGTATTATACTCTCTGCTTTTATTCCCAATTATATTGTTAAAATCAGTATTCAGATATTACAATAGATAGTTGTTGTATTAGAACACGTTACAACAAAAAAGACAATTTGTAATCGAACATACATATGTTTGTCTGTATGCACATACAAAATGAATGTGTGTATGTATACTATTGCCGCCACGCATGCATCAAAAGAGTTTGAATATATGCTTGTATGTTTCTGTCGCGCTCGCACTCATGCATTGACTTAAATATTAACTTTATAATCGGTAGCTCTGTTGTTTACTGTTGGATTTTTATTCAACTTTTAGGATAGTTTGATATGATTTGTCTTCAAAGGAATCATAAGTAACAATACTCTACGATAAGAGCAAATGCCTTTAAAACGGCATGCAAAGGGGGCGTGGCAGCCAAAAATTTTAAATGGCAGTGCATTTTTGCTGTCTCTAGGCACCTGCGTACCAAAATTGGTATTCCTAAGTGCCATAGCCAAGTGCCATAGCTACTTAGATATTAGCTTAAAACATCTATTATTTTTCGAGGTATGTCTAGTTTTTGCTCATTGTGGGCGAATGGGGCGTAGCATAAAAAAAAAAGATTCTTGTATTGACTGACTAAATATCGAATCGATAGAGACCAAATTCGAATTTGTAGCTCTTACCATCTCTGAAATCTGTTTGTTCATACGGACAGAGAGACAGACAGACGAACATGGCTATATCGACTCGGCTTGTGACGCTGATCAAGAATATATATACTTTATGGGGTCTGCCACGCCTCCTTCTGCCTGTTACATACATTTGCACAAACCCAATATACTCTTACAGAGAGTAAAAAAAAATTTTTAACAAAAAAATTATGTAATGGAATTATAACAACTAAGAAAAGTACAGTCGAACGAGCCCGACCGTATTATACTCTCTGCTTTTATTCCCAATTATATTGTTAAAATCTGTATTCAGATATTACAATAGATAGTTGTTGTATTAGAACACGTTACAACAAAAAAGACAATTTGTAATCGAACATACATATGTTTGTCTGTATGCACATACAAAATGAATGTGTGTATGTATACTATTGCCTCCACGCATGAATCAAAAGAGTTTGAATATATGCTTCTATGTTTCTGTCGCGCTCGCACTCATGCATTGACTTAAATATTAACTTTATAATCGGTAGCTCTGTTGTTTATTGTTGGATTTTTATTCAACTTTCAGGATAGTTTGATATGATTTGTCTTCAGAGGAATCATAAATAACAATACTCTACGATAAGAACAAATGCCTTTAAAACGGCATGCAAGTTTGAAAATTTTATTTTTTTCTTACGGAAAAAGGGGGCGTGGCAGCCAAAAATTTTAAATTGCAGTGCATTTATGCTGTCTCTAGGCACCTGCGTACCAAAATTGGTATTCCTAAGTGCCATAGCCAAGTGCCATAGCTACTTAGATATTCGCTTAAAACATCTATTTTTTTTCGTGGTATGTCTAGTTTTTGCTCATTGTGGGCGAATGGGGCGTAGCATAAAAAAAAAGATTCTTGTATTGACTGACTAAATATCGAATTGATAGAGACCAAATTCGAATTTGTAGCTCTTATCATCTCTGAAATCTGTTTGTTCATACGGACAGAGAGACAGACAGACCGACAGACGAACATGGCTATATCGACTCGGCTTGTGACGCTGATCAAGAACATATATAATTTATGGGGTCTGCCACGCCTCCTTCTGCCTGTTACATACATTTGCACAAACCCAATATACTCTTGCAGAGAGTATAATGATAAATTGTTCAGTAGAAAAAAGCGGAAAAAAAGCAATTCATATTTAAAAAAAGCCAGAATTCCGGCTGCCCGCTGATTTGGAATTTTTACCGCAATTGGACTTTCAAACAAGTAAGAAAGGCTACTGTCGAGCGCGCCGACTGTAAAAGACCCCGTACTCTCCTTGTATTCGAAATTAATATTTAAATACGACTGTAATTTAAAATTAAAAAAAAAATTTTATATTAAGTCACTGATGGGAATCGAACCCGCGCTTTCAGACTCAGGTTCCAACACATGCAGCAACCCTACTAGTTGCGGCACTCCATACATTTGACATCAATCCGATTATTTTCATTTAAATATCAAAAACAAGTAAGAAAAGTATAGTCGAACACGCCCGACCGCATAATACTCTCTGCTTTTATTCCCAGTTACAATGCTTAAATCGGTATCCAGATATTACAATAGATAGTTCTTGTATTAGAACACGTTAAAACAAAAAAAAATCTAAGCATAATCGAGCATACATGTGTTTGTCTGTATGTACATACAAATTCGTTTGTCGTTAAATGTATGCACATACATATGTGTGTATGAATACTATTGGTCGGCACGACTAGCCCTGTCTCTCTCGCACTCATTGCTCTCGAATAAAATCTTTGTTGCTTCATTTCTTTCTTGTTTATGGTCGGATTCTTATGAAACTTTTAGGAGAGTTTGACATGATACGTCTTAAAACGAATCATAAATAACAACACTGTACGATAAGAATAAATGCTTTAAAAACGGCATGCAAGTTTGAAATTTTCTTTTATTTCTTGCGAAAAAAGGGGGCGTGGCAGCCGAAAACTTTTGATGTCATTGCATTTATGTGGTCTCTAGGAACACGTGTACCAAAATTGCGATTCCTAGGTGCCGTAGTTACTGAGATATTCGCCGAAAACATAGATTATTTCCGAGGTGTGACGGGTTTTTTACTCATTGTGGGCGAATGGGGCGTGGCATCGAAAAAAAAAGATTCTTGTATTGACTGACTAAATATCGATTGAGACCAAACTCGAACTTGTAGCTCTTACCATCTCTCAAATCTGTGTGTTTATACGGACAGACAGACAGACAGACAGACGGACAGACGGACATGGCTATATTGACTCGTCTTGTGATGCTGATCAAGAATATATATACTTTATGCAATATTTTAAAAGCCTTGGAAAGAAACGTTCGATTGCACTGCAGCAGTCATTTGCTAGCCAACGTCTTGGAACATGCTTTTAATGATTCGTTGGAGGTAGCTGAACTTGTGGAGGCATGCAAAAAAATTGTTCGCTATTTTAAAAAAGCAAACTTGCAGCATCAACTGCAAACATCGTTGAAAAACCATTACCCGAAAAGATGGAACTCAAACTTCGCAATGATTAGTCCATTGTCGATAATTGGTACAATATTAACGAAATTCTAAAAGAGAAACAAGAAACCCAACGGTTTCTGCTTCTTAATATATCAACGCTTCAACAGTTAGTCGATTTAAGCAAAGACTTCAAAATTATATTTAAAAAGCTACAGCTCACTAGTTCGCCTTCGTTATGCTATGTAGTGCAGTCAATAAACAAAATGCGGCTTATATGTCAACCACAAGCGACAGATGTATGTCCTATATTGGCCTTACAAGAAAAAATTCTTAGCAATGTTAATTAAATCTGGGTTCCAAATTTCGGTCTAAGGCATAAAACAGCGTTTTTAGACCCCGTACTCTTAAAAAGAGTATAGGGGTCTATTAGGTTTGTCAGAAGCCAAATGTGCGTAACAGGCAGAAGGAAGCTTTTCCGACCCCATAAAGTATATATATTCTTGATCAGTCGAGTCGATATAGCAATGTCCGTCTGTCCGTCCGTCCGTCCGTCCGTCCGTCCGTCTGTATGAACACCTGGATCTTTTAAAGTACAAGAGTTAGAACCACCAAATTTGTAATAAAAATTCAGTAACTTTTGCAAGCAGATCAAGTTTATTTCAAATCAGTGCCACGCCCCCTGCCGCCCCCGCAATAAGCAAAAAACCAAAGACACCTCGAAAAAAATTGATGTTTTCCGCGAATATCTCCGTAACTATGGCACTTACGACCACCAATTTGGGTACGAAGGTTCCTGGGGACAGCATAAATTCAGTGCCATTAAAATGTTTTTGCTGCCACGCCCCCTTTTCCCACAAGAAAAAAAATTAAATTTTCATTTTCGATGCCGTTTTTAAGGCATTTGTCCTCATCGTACAGTGTTGTAATTTAAGATTCGTTTAAAGACAAATCATATCAAACTACCCTGAAAGTTGCATAAAAATCCAACTATAAACAACTGAGCAATTAGGTAACAAAGTGTCCCTTGAAGCGCGTTGTCAATGCACGTGATTGAAAGAAAAGAGATAACTGTATGTTTATACATACATTAGCCGCAGTAGTTTGCAAAGAGAGCGTGGTCCGGGTGGGCCACGCACTTGTATGTAAACACAAGACCTGCGGTTCGAACCCCGGCACAGACTTAGATATTAAAGTTTTTATACCCTTGCAGAGGGTATATTGTTTTTGTCACGATGTATGTAACGCATTGAAGGAGGCGTGGCAGACCCCATAAAGTATATATATTCTTGATCAGCATCAACAGCCGAGTCGATATAGCCATGTCCGACTGTCTACCGACCAAATTTTATCCAGAGCGGACCACTATATCATATAGCTGCCATAGGAACAATCGGTTGAAATGCTTCCTATAAAAATTTTCTATGTCTATTGAGCGATTTCATCCAAATTCACGCAATATGCTTTTGTTATCATTCCCAATGTGTTGACCAAATTTCATTCAAATCGGACTACTATATCATATAGCTGTCATAGGAACAATCGGTTGAAATGCTTGGTATGAAAATTTTCGATATCTATCGAGCGATTTCATCCAAATTCACGCAATATGATTTTGTTATCATTCCCAATGTGTTGACTAAATTTCATTTAAATCGGACTGCTATATCATATAGCTGCCATAGGAACAATCGGTTGAAATACTTAGTATGAAAATTCACAAAATATGCATTTATTATTATTTTCTATATGCTCAAAAAATTTCATTCAAATCGGACTACTATATCATATAGCTACTGTTGGAACAATTACAAATTAATTATATCTATCAATATCAATTAATTATTATAACTTAATGAAAATAATCGGAGCCGTCTCACAAGGAGGTGGTGGTGCAATTAGTAGTGCTGCGGCGTGTTTTGCAAGTTGAGTATAAGTTCGCAGGTTCAATTCCCGACAGTGAAATTTTCTAATATACTTTTTTAAATTTAAAAAAAAAATGTTAATATAAAATATTAACTAGTGCAACAGGGTTGGGTTGTATTTGATGTTGAGTGTATGGAGTGGCGCAACTAGTAAGGTTGCTGCATGTTCTGGAACCTGAGTCTGATAGCGCGGCTTCGATTCCCATCAGTGACTTGATATTAATTTTTTTTTTAAGTTTTATTTTAAAACTTAAATTTGAAATTACTGTCGTATTGAAATATTAATTTCGAATACAAGGAGAGTACGGGGTCTTTCACTGTCGGCGCGCTCGACTGTAGCCTTTCTTACTTGTTTATTAAAGCCCTGCAGGGCGAATGATGTAAATTCTAACAGGTTAGTGGTAGTGGATCTATATTTCACAAACCCATGCTGGCAGGGTGAAATCATAGATCTACAGAGGTGTTGCAGTTGAGAAGTTATCAATTTCTCAAAAGTCTTGGGAATAGCAGACAACTATAGTTGCAGACATCGGATTTGCTTCCTTTTTTATGAAGAGGAAGAATGAAAGATGATTTCCAAATTTCAGGGAAACGGCATGATTCGACGGACAATGTAAATAGTTTATGCAAGGGCTTTAACAGGCCATCTGCACAATTTCTTAGCACACAGCCTGGGACTCCGTCCGGCCCTGGTGAAAAAACAGGTTTGATAGATTTTAAACTATGTAAAAGCGAACTTTCATTAATTACTGGTGAAAAATTGCAATTGAAAGAATTTATTTGATAAGGATAAGATAAATCAGAATTATAGTTAAGCTTACAATAAGTTGTTTGAAAAAAATTGGCAAATAAGTCGGCGATAGCCTTATCTGAATTAGCAGTTTCTTTACCAAAAACTACACTGGATGGAAGCGTTGATGATTTACGCTTCGAATTGACGAAGCTATAAAACCGTCTAGGATTCCTTAATGTAGGGGCGACTTCCCACTCGTGTTCTATGTACAAAGCACTAGGTAAAACATATTGTGCAAAGTTTTTGGTTATATTCGCGTTGTGTTATCAACGTGTTGACATTCGTTCGAGTTCTGTTTTCCTGTTTTCCTCTCACTCCCCCACGCTCTCACCGATTCCAAGCTCGAACCAGTCTCTATCTGAATTCTAGCTCACTTCCGGGAGTCGTGCAACCGACCGTGAGCGACTTCCGCTTGTAAAATGAAGGAACACTACGCATATCACTGTTTAATGGTTTTATATCTTTTAATGGCGTTTTGCTAAAACTCAAATTTATTGTTCCAATGAAGCGGCAAAATATATGTTTAAACCAAAGTCTCACACACATATATGTACTGAAAAATAAAACTGGTAAGACTTATAAAACTGGTCTAAAACTAGATCTTGATCTTAACATTCACTCCATTCTTCTGCTCTTATAGTTTATAAGATCAAGGTGTATATACGGATGGACCCAAATACGAACAACATACGGATGTTGCTTGGCAGTTAATACTAATCAAGGTTATATATACTTTAATGGGTTCGAAAGCGCCTCCTTCTGCCTATTGTGCATTGCCATTTTGCATTTGAAAAACCTTATTAGCCCGCGTACTCTTCCTTAGAACGGGGTCTAAGGACAAAGAGAGCCGCTTAAAATTCGAATAACTGTTGTGAGTGGAGGCAAACAGGCAAGAGAAGCGGCCCAGGACGAGGAATACGGGACTCAGGAGATACATGTCAACTGCAAAAATCAATTGCAGTCACTGCCCACAAAACATGTTGCAGTTAGCAATTTGCCAGAACACTATTGTGGCCGCTAAAGTTGTCATTGCTACTGCCACCGCCACTGCGACTGCCTCTATCTCTATCACAGTTTGCGTCGTGGTACGTGCTATGTGCCACTTATGTGTGCTGCCATAGACTTCAGTGACAGTCAGCCCATGTTGCACGTAAGCAGTAAACTTTTTTAGTGCGGCGTGGCTGGGTTACGACAATCCATAATGTTTCATTAGTGGCTGCTTCGCTGCTTGCCAGCATTTGGGGTTTCCCCTAAAATTCTGGATACATGGTTTATTCATCCTGAGCAAGACTCAGCTTAATGCCAAAAAGACTGTCACGTTTGTTTTTGTTGTTCAACTGGCGCATCTACAAACCATTAAGATGTATGGCTGTGTCCAAACAACCCAGCAAACCAACCGAAGCCACTAAACGCCCCAGACTCACTAAACCAATTCATAGGGAATGTATTAATTCAATAGAAAGTGTGTACACTCGAGGAATTGGCAGTTTATGGATTGTGGAGTTAATCAAGTTGAGTATGCTCTATAATGACTTTCCTCAATTTCCTATCTCGGAAAAAATTGATGTTTTCGGCGAATATCTCAGTAACTATGGCACTTAGGAATACCAATTTTGGTACACGTGTACCTAAAGACCGCATAAATGCAATGACATCAAAAGTTTTGGGCTGCCACGCCCCCTTTTTCCGCAAGAAATAAAAGAAAATTTTAAACTCGCATGCCGTTTTTAAAGCATTTATTCTTATCGTACAGTGTTGTTATTTAAGATTCGTTTGAAAACGTATCATGTAAAGGTCTCCTGAAAGTTTCATAAGAATCCGACCATAAACAAGAAAGAAATGGAGCAACAAAGATTTTATTCGAAAGTATTCATACACACATATGTATGTGCATACATTTAACGTCAAACAAATTTGTATGTACATAGAGACAAACACATTTATGTTCGATTATGCTTAGCTTTTTTTTTTGTTTTAACGTGTTCTAATACAAGAACTATGTATTGTAATATTCGGATACCGATTTAAGCATTATAATTGGGAATTAAAGCAGAGAGTATTATACAGTCGGGCGTGTTCAACTGTACTTTTCTTTCTTGTTACGTTCGATCTTCGCAGTGTTTGGCAGTTGTTTGAGAATCGTTTAGCGGTTCCACCTTACTATAAACGGACAAACAGCCAATGCAACTTCAGTTGATCTGAGTACTTTGCTCTTAATGTTCCTTTGCTCAATGAACATTTCGAAATGGGCTTATCAATTTACTGACTGGTTAAACACATACAAGTAGAATTAAATGAGAATTCATTATTTTGATACTTATGTGGCATTTTTTTTTAACATTCTCTATCTGCTCGTTAAATTACTTTTGATGACATCTCTTCTAATTCCTCTGAAATATTTTCAGAAAGAAATCTAAATATTTGCGAGTAGTTCCATTATGGAGTCGACGCAATGAAACCAAATGTTGCTGCCCTTCTATTGGCAGGGATAGATAAATTGTGCGTATATTGTGTTACATGTGGTGGATCCTACTCGAGGTCTTGAGGAGAGGACTGCTGTTAGGATTGCAAGGGTTGCACATTAGTTTAAATGCATGTTTCATGTGCCATTAGGCTTAATTAGCGGCGTTTTAATAACCCATCGTTTAGCATGCAATTTTTTTATTGCAGTTCATTGCATCCTGCGACTGCCATTGCATACTGTAACAAGAAATAAAAGTACAGTCGAGCTCACCTGATCGTATAGTACGCTCTGCATTTTATTCCTGATATGATTATCTTTTTTAAATCAGTATCCTGGGATTACAATACATTGTATTTGTATTAAAACACTGTGAATCAAAAAATAAACAATGCATAATGAATCTACATATGTACGCACATTTATCATTACATTTATGCACATATAAGTGTATGTATGTATACCATTGCAATGCTTCGCAGTGGCCTCAAGGCCCGCGACCGCGTCAACGCTACCGCCACACAGGCAGCGAAAACGTTCGTTCGTATTTTTGAATGTTTCAGTCTCTCTTGTCACACGCATTGACATTGCGCTGATATATAAACTTTGTTACGTGTTTTCCTTCTTGATTGTAGTCGGAATTTTATGCACCTTTTAGGATAGTTTGATACGTTTTTTATCCAAACGAATTTCAATACTGTACGATAAAGACAAATGTCTTAAAAACAGCTGCCATGTTTAAAAAGTTTTTTATTTTTTACAGAGAAAGGGGTCAAAATTTGTAATGATCCTGCATTTGCCTTGTCCCTCGAAACTTACGTACCAAAATTTGTATTACTATGTGCCATAGTTACTGAGAAATTCGCCGAAAAAAAAAGATTTATTTTAAGTGTGTGAAAAAAATATTCTTGTATTGATTGATATGATATGGAGTCGATACTGACTAAATTCGAGCTTGTTGCTCTTACCATCTCTTAAATCTGTTTCTTTATACCGAGGGACGGACAGCCGGACATGACTGTAAGCTACAAGCCGAGTCGAGCTACAAGTTCGAGTTTGGTCTCAATCAACTCGATATTTAGTCAGTCAATACAAGAATATATGCCACGCCTCATTCGCCCACAATAAGTAAAAAACCCGTCACATCTCGGAAAAAATCTGTGTTTTCGGCGAATATCTGAGTAACTATGGCACCTAGGAATACACGTGTTCCTAGAGATCGCATAAATACAATGACATCAAATGTTTTGGTCTGCCACGCCCCCTTTTCCGCAAAAAATAATAGAAAATTTCAAACTTGCATGCCGTTTTTAAAGCATTTACCCTTATCGTACAGTGTTGTTATTTATGATTCGTTTTAAGACGTATCATGTCAAACTCTCCTAAAAGTTTCATAAAATCCGACCATAAACAAGAAAGAAATGAAGCAACAAAGATTTCATTTGAGAGCAATGAGTGCGAGAGAGACAGCGCTAGTCGTGCCGACCAATAGTATTCATACACCAATATGTATGTGCAAACATTTAACGTTAAACGAATTTGTACGAACATACAGACAAACACATATATGTTCGATTATGCTTAGCTTTTTTTTTTTGTTTAACGTGTTGTAATACAAGAACTATCTATTGTAATATCCGGATACCGATTTAAGCATTATAATTAGGAATAAAAGCAGAGAGTATTATACGGTCGGGCGTATTCGACTGTACTTTTCTTTCTTGTTTTAAATTTAATTTTAAAACATAAAATTTAAATTGCAGTCGTATTCAAATATTAATTTCGAATACAAGGAGAGTACGGGGTCTTTTACAGTCGGCGCGCTCGACTGTAGCCTTTCTTTCTTGTTTGTTGTAATGTGTGCTAATACAAGAACTATCTATTGTAATATCCGGATACTGATTTTAACATTATAATTGGGAATAAAAGCTGAGAATATTATACGGTCGGGCTAGTTCAACTGTACTTTTCTTACTTGTTTTCAGACCCCGTACTATTTTCCATAGGACAAATGGGTCGAAAACGGGACATTTGTATGGAAAAACTCGCATTAGAAGGAGTACGGGGTCATATATAATCGGGTCCCTCGACAGTAGCCTTTCTTACTTATTATACTCTCTACAAGAGTATATTGGGTTTGTGCAAATGTATGTAACAGGCAGAAGGAGCCGTGGCAGACCCCATAAAGTATATATATTCTTGATCAGTGTCACAAGCCGAGTGGATATAGCCATGTCCGTCTGTCTGTCTGTCCGTATGAACACACAGATTTCAGAGATGGTAAGAGCTACAAGTTCGAATTTGGTCTCAATCGACTCAATATTTAGTCAGTCAATACAAGAATCTTTTTTAGACCCCGTACTCTTAAAAAGAGTATAGGGGTCTATTAGGTTTGTCAGAAGCCAAATGTGCGTAACAGGCAGAAGGAAGCTTTTCCGACCCCATAAAGTATATATATTCTTGATCAGCATCAACAGCCGAGTCGATATAGCCATGTCCGTCTGTCCGTCTGTCCGTCCGTCTGTATGAACACCTGGATCTTTTAAACTACAAGAGCTAGAACCACCAAATTTGTAATAAAAATTCAGTAACTTTCGCGAGCAGATCAAGTTTATTTCAAATCAGTGCCACGCTCCCTACCGCCCCCGCAATAAGCAAAAAACCAAAGACACCTCGAAGAAAATTGATGTTTTCCGCGAATATCTAAGTAACTATGGCACTTACGACCACCAATTTGGGTACGCAGGTTCCTAGGGACAGCATAAATAAAGTGCCATTACAATTTTTTTGCTGCCACGCCCCCTTTTTCCACAAGAAAAAAAATAAAATTTTCAATTTCGATGCCGTTTTTAAGGCATTTGTCCTCATCGTACAGTGTTGTAATTTAAGATTTGTTTAAAGACAAATTATATCAAACAACCCTGAAAGTTGCATAAAAATCCAACTATAAACAACTGAGCAATTAGGTAACAAAGTGTCCCTTGAAGCGCGTTGTCAATGCACGTGATTGAAAGAAAAGAGATAACTGTATGTTTATACATACATTAGCCGCAGTAGTTTGCAAACAGAGCGTGGTCCGGGTGGGCCACGCACTTGTTTGTTAACACAAGACCTGCGGTTCGAACCCCAGCAGAGACTCATAAATTAAATTTTTTAGACCCCGTACTCTTTAAAAAAGAGTATAGGGGTCTATTAGGTTTGTCAGAAGCCAAATGTGCGTAACAGGCAGAAGGAAGCTTTTCCGACCCCATAAAGTATATATATTCTTGATCAGCATCAACAGCCGAGTCGATATAGCAATGTCCGTCTGTCCGTCTGTCCGTCTGTCCGTCCGTCCGTATGAACACCTGGATCTCAGAGACTATAAGAGCTAGAGACACCGAATTTGTAATAAAAATTCCGTAACTTTCTCGAGCAGATCAAGTTTATTTCAAATCTGCGCCACGCCCCCCACCGCCCCCGCAATAAGCAAAAAACTAGACACACCTCGGAAAAAATCGATGTTTTCTGCGAATATCTCCGTAACCATGGAACTTAGGAACACCAATTCTGGTACACAGGTTCCTAGAAACAGCACAAATGCAACGCCATTAAAAGTTTTGGCCTGCCACGCCCCCTTTTCCCACACAAACTAAAAAACTTTTCAAATCTTAAATGTCGTTTTTAAAGCATTTACTAATACAGTACAGTATTGTAATTCAAAATTTGTTTAAAGACAAATCATATTAAACTACCCTGAAAGTTGCATAAAAATCCAACTATAAACAACTGAGCAATTAAACAACAAAGTAGCCCATGAAGCGCGTTGTGAATGCACGTGGTTAAAAGAAAAGAGATAACTGTATGTGTATATATACATTAGCCGCAATACTTTGGAAAGAGAGCGTGGTCCGGGTGGGCAACGCACTTCTTTGTAAACACAAGACCTGCGGTTCGAACCCCGGCACGGACTCAGAAATTAAATTTTTTTTTTTTTTTTTTTTTTTTTTTATTTTATTATTTAGCACTATTATATCTTAATGAAAATAATCGGAACCGTTTCATAAGAAGGGGTTGGTGCAATTAGTAGTGTTGCGGAGTGTTCTGCAAGTTGAGTATAAGTTCGCAGGTTCAATTCCTGAAAGTGGAATTTACTTTTCTAAATTTAAACAAAAATGTAAATAAAGAATTTTAACTGGTGCAACAGCCAATGGTCTGCGGTTCGAACCCGGCGCAGACTCAGAAATAAAATTTTGTTTTTTGTGCTTCTTATATAATAACATTATTACATGTAAGTGAAAATAATCGGATCTCTGTCTAATGTGGGGCGTGGTGCGACTGATAGGGTTGTGACGCGTTATGCAAGCTGCGTATATGTTCGCAGGTTCAATTCTCGACAGTGGAATTTACTTTTTTAAATTTCAAACAAAAATGTAAATAAAGAATTTTAACTGGTGCAACAGCCAATGGTCTGCGGTTCGAACCCGGCACAGACCCAGAAATTTAGTTATTTTTTTATTTTTTAAATAACTTCATTATTATATGTAAATGAAAATAATCAAATTTCTGCCAAATGAATGGTGTTGTGTAACTAGTAGGGGTGCAGCATGATATGGAACTTGCGTCAGTAAGCGCGGGTTCGATTCCCATCAGTGACTGATTCAAATTTTTTTTTTTCAATTTAATTTTAAAACTTAAATTTTAAATTACAGTCGTATTCAAATATTAGTTTCGAATACAAGGAGAGTACGGGGTCTTTTACAGTCGGCGCGCTCGACTGTAGCCTTTCTTACTTGTTTTTTTTTTTATTTTATAATTTAGCACTATTATTATACTTTTTATACTATTAATATACTTTTTTAAATTTCAAACAAAAATGTAAATAAAGAATTTTAACTGGTGCAACAGCCAATGGTCTGCGGTTCGAACTCGGCACAGACCCAGAAATTTAATTATTTTTTATTTTTTAAATGATTATATTATTATATATAAATGAAAATAATAAAATTTCTGTCAAATGAATGGTGTGGTGTAACTAGTAGGGTTGCAGCATAATATGGAACTTGCGTCAGTAAGCGCGGGTTCGAATCTCGTCAGTGACCGAATCAAATTTTTTTTTTTTTAATTTAATTTTAAAACTTAAATTTTAAATTACAACCGTATTCAAATATTAATTTCGAATACAAGGAGAGTACGGGGTCTTTTACAGTCGGCGCGATCGACTGTAGCCTTTCTTACTTGTTTTATATCCACCTGCTTTAAACATGCAATCAACTGATCAAAGCGAAGTTAATGATTTTTGCATTTCACAAGTGAACTATTATGATATAAATCCATCAGGCTCATCTTCTGCTTTGGCAAGTCCATGTGGCCCAATTTCGGATGTCGTGTCCCAATTAACATTTGACAGCAGTTGTTCAGTTGACTCGCTTAATACAACAAACACCGCACAAAATAAGGAAAAAGATATTAGCTTTTTTTCTCAGATCTTTTTCAAAAATCCACTTTAATTCAGATGAAATGGAAAGCTATTGTAAGGAAATTGTGGAAATAAGTAACGACTTTAATGTGTTAGAATGGTGGAAAAGTAATGAAAAACAAGAAAAAAAGGTTATCTTCGGCTAGCCGAAGATTAAATACCCTACCAAACACGCATATTGCGTAAATTTTATTTTTATCGTTAATTGTTCCAACAGTAGCTATATGATATAGTAGTCCGATTTGAATGAAATTTGGTCAATACATTGGGAATGATCGCAAATGCATATTGCGGGAATTTGGATGAAATCGCTCAATAGACATTAAAAATTTCATACTTAGCATTTCAACCGATTGTTTCTATGGCAGCTATATGATATAGTGTTCCGATTTGGATAAAATTTGGTCAGCTGATGGAAAATGGTAAAGAATGCATATTGCGAGAATTTGGTTCAAATCGTTCAAGGGACACTGAAAATTTTCATACTAAGCATTTTCAGCATTTTTAACCGATTGTTCCTATGACAGCTATATCATATAGTGATCCGATCTGGATGAAATTTTGTTTGCACATGGGATTTAGTACTAAATGCCTAAACGCCTCCTTCAATGCATTACAAACATCGTGGCAAAAATAATATACCCTCTGCAAGGGTATAAAAATATCCAACCCTTTCAAGATTTGCTCTCAATGTTTAATTCCTGCTAGTAGTGCAGCTTCAGAGCGCGCACTTTCTTTGGCAGGAAATATTGTAACAGACAAAAGAAATCGTCTTGGTCCAAAATCAGTGGACAGCATAATTTTTTAAAAATCATACTTAAAATCTGTTGAAAATAAGCAAAAGTAACATACAAAATCTGTTGTATCGTATTATCGATATATATATATATCAGGTATATATATATATATATATATATATATATATATATATATATATATTATATATATATATATATATATATATATATATATATATATGTAGTCACATATAAGTGTGTGTATACACTGACGATAAGTTTTTATTTGCTTATCTATTCTGGTGACGAGCGCGTGTAGATAAAAAATTAGAAAAGCTAAAACAACGAAGCGTCTTGTTATTTATTTGGTGGGTCTGGAACATGCTTTATTGCATTTAAATATTAATAATTTCAATAGGTTATAGGCCCAGACACATAAGCCAGTAAATAATTGGATTCTTTTGTTGTTTAAAAGTAAAAGTGGTGCACGTGGTGTATGAAACTTAGCAATTAATAATTGTGTTCTTTTTCTTTACATTGTAAATACTAAAAGCTAAATTATACAAAAGACAAAAAAATAAATAAAAATAAAAATAACTATACAAAAAGAATAATAACATAAAAGTGTAAAGTTGCAAAGCTGCATTCGTTTGCGAATTGCAACAAACAGACGCCGCGCACCTAACAGGCGCCAAGTTCACAGTTGGCGGCACGCTCGAAGTGAGGTTAAGCGAAGAAGTAGAAAATGGATAAGGAAAAAAGAAACATCAAACCATTCACAGGAGATAAATAATCTATATGGAAATTTCGAGTTAGGGCTTTATTAGAAGAGCATGATTTGTTAAAAGTGATAGATGAGCCACAATTAGAGAAGACTGATGAAACTAATAAAGCCGACAGAAATGCTAAAAACATTATTACTGAACAGATTTTTGCAAACTTGGATGCCATTTATGAAAGAAAAAGCTTAGCATCGCAGCTATCACTTCGAAAGAAATTATTATTGCGAAAGTTAAAAGGTGATACCACGCTGCTAAACCATTTCAATATATTTGATGATCTGATCACTGAACTCATTGCGTCAGGTGGCAAATTGAATGAAATGGATAAAATTTCTCACTTGCTTTTAAGTCTACCTTCAAACTACAATGGTGTTATTACCGCAATAGAGACTCTTTCAGAGGATAATGTCACATTAGCATTTGTCAAAACACGGCTTTTAGATCAGGAAATTAAATTAAGAGGTGTGAATAGAGACACAAGTGTTAAAGTATTGCAAGCTATTGGTAACAAGCAAACAAAGGGTAATAAGTTTCATAGTAAACAAAAATCCAAAAATACCAATAAGCCATATAATAAAAATAACAAGTAAGAAAGGCTACAGTTGAGCGCGCCGACTTTTAAAGACCCCGAACTCTCATTGTATTCGAAATTAATATTTGAATACGACTGTAATTTAAAATTTAAATTTTAAAATTAAATTAAAAAAAAAATTTCAGATCAGTCACTGATGGGATTCGAACCTGCGCTTATTGACGCATGTTCCATATCATGCTGCAACCCTACTAGTTACACCACACCATTCATTTGGCAGAAAACGGATTATTTTCATTTATATATGATAATGTAGTTATTTAAAAAATAAAAAAAAAAAATTAAATTTCTGGGTCTGTGCCGGGTTTGAACCGCAGACCATTGGCTGTTGCACCAGTTAAAATTCTTTATTTACATTTTTTTTTAAATTTAAAAAAGTATATTAATAAATTCCACTGTCGGAAATTGAACCTGCGAACTTATACGCATGTTGCATAGCACGCCGCGGCCCTATCAGTCGCACCAAGCCCCACATTAGTCATAGAATCTATGACATAGATCCGATTATTTTCGTTTACATGTAATAATGTTATTGTATAACAAGCACAAAAAAAAATTTAATTTCTGAGTCTGTGGCGGGGTTCGAACCGCAGATCTTGTGTTTACATAATGACAAGCATCCCTACTACCTGGACCACGCTCTCTTTCCAAACTACTGCGGCTAATGTATATATAAACATAGTGTTATCTCTTTTCTTTCAACCACGTGCATTGACACTGCGTTCAAGGGACACTTTGTTACCTAATTGCTCAGTTGTTTATTGTTGGATTTTTATGCAACTTTCAGGGTAGTTGAATATGATTTGTCTTTAAACAAATTTTGAATTACAATACTGTACTATATTAGCAAATGCTTTAAAAACGACATTTATGTTTTGAAATGTTTTTTAGTTCTTGATGGGAAAAGAGGTGTGGCCGACCAAAATTTTTAATGTCGTTGCATTTGTGCTGTTTCTAGGAACCTGATTACCAGAATTGGTGTTCCTAAATGCTATAGCTACGGAGATATTCGCCGAAAACATCAATTTTTTCCGAGGTGTGTCTAGTTTTTTGCTTATTGCTGGGGCGGTGGGGGCGTGGCACAGATTTGAAATAAACTTGATCTGCGTACATCATAGACGGACTTTCATTTAAAAATTTGGAGTCTCTAGCTCTTGTAGTTTAAAAGATCCAGGTGTTCATACAGAGGGACGGACATTGCTAAATCGACTCGGCTGTTGATACTGATCAAGAATATATATACTTTATGGGGTCGGAAACGCCTCCGTCCGTATGAACAAACAGATGTCAAAGATGGTAAGAGCTACAAGTTCGAATTTGGTCTCAATCGACTCGACATTTAGTCAGTCAATACAAGAATCTTTTTTTTTGATGCCACGCCCCATTCGCCCACAATGAGTCAAAAAAAAATCTATGTTTTCGGCGAATATCTGAGTAACTATGGCACTTAGGAATAGCAATTTGGGTATGCAGGTTCCTAAAGACCGCATAAATGCATTGCCATTTCAAATTTTTGGCTGTCACGCCCCCTTTTTCCGTAAGAAATAAACAATTTTTCAAATTTGCCGTTTAAAGGCATTTCTTCTTATCGTACGAATCATGTCAAACACAAAACAAACAAGATAGAAAATTACAGTCGAGCGCGCCCGACCGTATAGTACTCTCTGCATTTATTGCCAATTATAATGGTAAAATCGGTATCCGGTATCATTGTCGGTTAAAACAGCATGCAAGTTTGAAAAGTTTTGTTTGTTTCTTACGGAAAAAGGGGCCGTGACAGCCAAAAATTTTAAATGGCAATGCATTTATACTGTCTCTAGGAATCTGCATACCAAAATTGGTGTTCCTAAGTACCGTAGTTACTGAGATATTCGCTTAAAACATCTATTTTTTCCGAGGTAAGTCTAGTTTTTTGCTCATTGTGGGCGAATAGGGCGTGGCATTAAAAAAAAAAGATTCTTGTATTGACTAACTAAATATCGAGTCGATAGAGACCAAATTCGAACTTGTAGCTCTTACCATCTCGGAAATCTGTTTGTTCATACGGACAGACAGACGGACAGACGGTCAGACGGACAGACAGACGGACATGGCTATATCGACTCGGCTTGTGATGCTGATCAAGAATATATATACTTTATGGGGTCTGCCACGCCTCCTTCTGCCTGTTACATACATTTGCACAAACCCAATATACTCTTGCAGAGAGTATAAAAAGAAAACAAGAAACAAAGTTTTTATTCGCGCGCAATGCCATGAGTGCAAGAGAGACAGCGCTGGCCGTGCTGACCATAAGTATACATATACACATATGTATGTGCATCAGTGTTGCAAACTTTTCTTGGGAAAAAAAAGCTGTTTTTAGTAGGAAGCCACAAGAAACAAGAAAGAAAAGTACAGTCGAACACGCCCGACCGTATAATACTCTCTGCTTTTATTCCCAATTATAATGCTTAAATCGGTATCCAGATATTACAATAGATAGTTCTGGTATTAGAACACGTTAAAACTAAAAAAAGCTAAGCATAATCGAGCATATATGTGTTTGCCTCGATGTAAATATAAATTCGTTTGACGCTAAATGCATGCACATACAAATGTGTGTATGAATACCATTGGTCGGCACGACTAGCGCTGTCTCTCTTGCACTTATTGCTCTCGAGTAAAATCTTTGTTGCTTAATTTCTTTCTTGTTTATTGTCGGATTCTTATGAAACTTTCAGCAGAGTATGACATGATACGTCTTCAAACGAATCATAAATAACAACACTGTACGATAAGGATAAATGCTTTAAAAACGGCATGCAAGTTTGAAATTTTGTTTTATTTCTTGCGGAAAAAGGGGGTGTGGCAGCCCAAAACTTTTGATGTCATTGCATTTATGCGGTCTCTAGGAACACGTGTATCAAAATTGGTATTCCTAGCTGCCATAGTTACTGAAATATTCGCCGAAAACATAGATTTTTTCCAAGGTGTGGGCGAATGGGGCGTGGCATCGAAAAAAAAAAGATTCTTGTATTGACTGACTAAATATCGAGTCGATAGAGACCAAATTCGAACTTGTAGCTCTTACCATCTCTGAAATCTGTGTGTTCATACGGACAGACAGACGGTCAGACGGACAGACGGTCAGACGGACAGACGGACATGGCTATATCGACTCGGCTTGTGACGCTGATAAAGAATAGATATACTTTATGGGGTCTGCCACGCCTCGTTCTGCCTGTTACATACATTTGCACAAACCCAATATACTCTTACAGAGAGTATAAAAAAGCTGAAAATTCAAAGAAAAATCTGGAAAAAAGCTGAAGTTTTAGGCCGTTTAAGAGTTTGTTTTTACAGACTAGTTATTATTTCTTCAATTTCAGTTGAATTAATGTTTGGTTTATAAGATTTCATCGTGCCAATCATATCTAAGTATTTTTGTGGCAAGACGTAGTCATGGCAACATTTGCTCAGTCGAGGCAAACCGTATCTGTAAATAAATACATTTCTTTATTAACTTTTAAATATTAATTTTATATATTATACCTGACGCTTAAAATGGAGTTGAGCATATCCACATTCATTTTGTTGCGCAGCTTTGTTTTTATAATGTTGACCTGGCTAATAATCTGTTCAACTTCTGTGTTGGAACACGGCAACGAAAGTAAGGACATTGCGAAAGTGGCCAACTCTTTGAACTTGCCATTTCCATTGGAACAATGCTATTATTTTGCACGCAAAATATTTTTGCATGAAAAATTGTCCACAATTTTCAATATTTGAAAATTTTCCGGTAATCTAGAGTAGAAAAAATATTTCGTTAATACATAAGTATTCAAGCAACATGGTACCAAATGAGTTACATACCTTTTTTTTAAATTGCTTTATAAGCTCAGTTACAAAACAAGCGCAAGTATCACGAATAGATTGTTTTAAATCAGACTCGAGAATTAAGTTCATTTCTTTTTCAAATTCAATCAAATTCAAATTTTTAACAATATATTCTTCGAAGTCATTGATTTCGAGAATATTTATACTGATATCTTCAGGAATTATTTTGTCCTTTAGGAAATTAATTGCTTAAATAAGATCGTTAAGTAATTCTGTGACGTTAGAGGAATTACTTTGAAAACATTTGTTGACTTTTTGAATTTCGCCAAGTACTGGTTTTAATGACAAACCTAATAGACCCCTCTACTCTTTTTAGAGTACGGGGTCTAAAAATATCAAATATATGCGATTGGTGTTGTCGAACATGTCGCTTAATATACACTTCTCGCCCTGCGCTTCCATATTAAAGTGAAGTTTTAATTCATTCCACTGGTCCAAAATTCGGGTGACTGCGAATTCAATCGAAAGCCATCTCGTGTCAGATACTTTTGGTATTTTCAGTGGAGTCTTAAAAAATATTAAAATGAATTAGTTAGTAAAAATCATAACAAGATTTAAATACACATACACAAATGTAAGTTAGTATAAACACAGACAATTTAACAGACATCATGAACACATGTTTCAGAAAACATATTTTAAAACAAACCTCATCGTCATCATTAAAGCACACATAACTTTCTTTATATTTTTGTTGCCTTAATTTCGAAAACCAATTGTGGTCTCATAAACTAAAAAGTAAGAAAAGTACAGTCGAACATGCCCGACCGTATAATACTCTCTGCTTTTGTTCCCAACTATAATGTTAAAATCGGTAACGTTAAAACAAAACAAGTAAGAAAGGCTACAGTCGAGCGCGCCGACTGTAAAAGACCCCGTACTCTCCTTGTATTCGAAACTAATATTTGAATACGACTGTAATTTAAAATTTAAGTTTTAAAATTAAATTGAAAAAAAAAAATTTGAATCAGTCACTGATGGGAATCGAACCCGCGCTTACTGACGCAAGTTCCATATCATGCTGCACCCCTACTAGTTACACAACACCATTCATTTGGCAGAAATTTGATTATTTTCATTTACATATAATAATGAAGTTATTTAAAAAATAAAAAAATAACTAAATTTCTGGGTCTGTGCCGGGTTCGAACCGCAGACCATTGGCTGTTGCACCAGTTAAAATTCTTTATTTACATTTTTGTTTGAAATTTAAAAAAGTAAATTCCACTGTCGAGAATTGAACCTGCGAACATATACGCAGCTTGCATAACGCGTCACAACCCTATCAGTCGCACCACGCCCCACATTAGACAGAGATCCGATTATTTTCATTTACATGTAATAATGTTATTATATAAGAAGCACAAAAAACAAAATTTTATTTCTGAGTCTGCGCCGGGTTCGAACCGCAGACCATTGGCTGTTGCACCAGTTAAAATTCTTTATTTACATTTTTGTTTAAATTTAGAAAAGTAAATTCCACTTTCAGGAATTGAACCTGCGAACTCAACTTGCAGAACACTCCGCAACACTACTAATTGCACCAACCCCTTCTTATGAAACGGTTCCGATTATTTTCATTAAGATATAATAGTGCTAAATAATAAAATAATAAAAAAAAAAAAAAAAAAAAAAAAAAAAATTTAATTTCTGAGTCCGTGCCGGGGTTCGAACCGCAGGTCTTGTGTTTACAAAGAAGTGCGTTGCCCACCCGGACCACGCTCTCTTTCCAAAGTATTGCGGCTAATGTATATATACACATACAGTTATCTCTTTTCTTTTAACCACGTGCATTCACAACGCGCTTCATGGGCTACTTTGTTGTTTAATTGCTCAGTTGTTTATAGTTGGATTTTTATGCAACTTTCAGGGTAGTTTAATATGATTTGTCTTTAAACAAATTTTGAATTACAATACTGTACTGTATTAGTAAATGCTTTAAAAACGACATGTAAGATTTGAAAAGTTTTTTAGTTCGTGTGGGAAAAGGGGGCGTGGCAGGCCAAAACTTTTAATGGCGTTGCATTTGTGCTGTTTCTAGGAACCTGTGTACCAGAATTGGTGTTCCTAAGTTCCATGGTTACGGAGATATTCGCAGAAAACATCGATTTTTGCGCAAGAAATAATAGAAAATTTCAAACTTGCATGCCGTTTTTAAAGCATTTATCCTTATCGTACAGTGTTGTTATTTATGATTCGTTTGAAGACGTATCATGTCAAACTCACCTGAAAGTTTTGTAAGAATCCGACCATAAACAAGAAAGAAATTAAGCAACAAAGATTTTATTCGAGAGCAATAAGTGCAAGAGAGACAGCGCTAGTCGTGCCGACCAATGGTATTCATACACACATTTGTATGTGCATGCATTTAGCGTCAAACGAATTTATATTTACATCGAGGCAAACACATATATGCTCGATTATGCTTAGCTTTTTTTAGTTTTAACGTGTTCTAATACCAGAACTATCTATTGTAATATCTGGATACCGATTTAAGCATTATAATTAGGAATAAAAGCAGAGAGTATTATACGGTCGGGCGTGTTCGACTGTACTTTTCTTTCTTGTTTGTTTACATATGTATGTATGTATGCACATACACATTCTTTTGACGTTATGTGTATGCACATCAGTGTTGCCAAATCATCTTTTTAGACCCCGTACTCTAAAAAAGAGTATAGGGGTCTATTAGGTTTGTCAGAAGCGAAATGTGCGTAACAGGCAGAAGGAAGACCCTATAAAGTATATATATTCTTGATCAGCATCAACAGCCGAGTCGATATAGCAATGTCCGTCTGTCCGTCTGTCCATCCGTCCGTCTGTCTGTCCGTCTGTATGAACACCTGGATCTTTTAAACTACAAGAGCTAGCGAAACCAAATTTTTAAATGAAAGTCCGTCTATGATGTACGCAGATCAAGTTTATTTCAAATCAGGGCCACGCCCCCCACCGCCCTCGCAATAAGCAAAAAACTAGACACACCTCGCAAAAAATTGATGTTTTCTGCGAATATCTTTGTAACTATAGCACTTAGGAACACCAATTCTGGTACGCAGGTTCCTAGAAACAGCACAAATGCAACGTCATTAAAAGTTTTGGTCTGCCACGCCCCCTTTTCCTACAAGAACTAAAAAACTTTTCAAAATGTACATGCCGTTTTTAAAGCATTTGCTAATTTATTAAAGTATTGTAATTAAACAAGTAAGAAAGGCTACAGTCGAGCGCGCCGACTATAAAAGACCCCGTACTCTCCTTGTATTCGAAATTAATATTTGAATGCGATATAATTTAAAATTTAAGTTTTAAAATAAAATTAAAAAAAAAATTTTAAATCAAGCCACTGATGGGATTCGAACCCGCGCTAACTGACGCAAGTTCCATAACACGCTGCAACCCTACTAGTTGCATCACACCATTCATTTTGCACAAATACGATTATTTTCATTTATATTGTTATATATAAAAAAAAATAAATAAATAAATTTCTGGGTTGGTTCCGGGTTTGAACCGCAGACCATTGGTTTAGGAAGAAATACCACCTTCACCTAGGCCATTCTGTTTGGTAACTGTCGTGACTAATATAAGTGAACATAGACTAATATAAGTGAACGACTAACCGTAACCCTACACTGTTGCGTTAATATTGTATATTTGCATTTTTGTTTGAAATTTAAAAAAGTACATTAACAAATTCCACTTTCGGGAATTGAACCTGCGCAACTTGCAGAGCACCACGCCCCACACTCGACACGTGCCCGATTATTTTCATTTACATATAATAATAATGTTGTTATATGACATGGGGCGTGGCATCAAAAAAAAAAAGGTTCTTGTATTGACTGACTAAATATCGAGTCGATTGAGACCAAACTCGAACTTTTAGCTCTTACCATCTCTGAAATCTGTGTGTTCATACGGACAGACAGACAGACAGACGGACATGGCTATATCGACTCGGCTTGTGATGCTGATAAAGAATATATATACATTATGCGGTTTGCCACGCCTCCTTCTGCCTGTTACATACATTTGCACAAACCCAATATACTCTTGCAGAGAGTATACAAATTCTTAGCAATGTTATTTAAATCTGGGTTCCAAATTTCGGTCTAAGGCATTATATCCACCTGCTTTAAACATGCAATCAACTGATCAAAGCGATATGATAATAAATACGCGTGGTGTGAATTTAGTTAAAATCGATTAACAGACAGAAAATTTTCATACTAAGTATTTCAACCGATTGTTCCTATGGCAGCTATATGATATAGTAGTCCGATTTGAATGAAATTCGGTCAATACATTGGGAATGATCGCAAATGTATATTGCGGGAATTTGGATGAAATCGCTCAATAGACATAAAAATTTCATACTTAGCATTTCAACCGATTGTTTATATGACAGCTATATGATATAGTGGTCCGACTTGGATAAAATTTGGTCAGCTGATGGTAAATGGTAAAGAATGCATATTGAGCATCGTTCAAGAGACACTGAAAATTTTCATACTAAGCATTTTCCGCATTTTTAACCGATTGTTCCTATGACAGCTATATGATATAGTGATCCGATCTGGATGAAATTTTGTTTGCACATGGGATTTAGTACTAAATGCCTAAACGCCTCCTTCAATGCATTACAAACATCGTGGCAAAAATAATATACCCTCTGCAAGGGTATAAAAATATCCAACCCTTTCAAGATTTGCTCTCAATGTTTAATTCCTGCTAGTAGTGCAGCTGCAGAGCGCGCACTTTCTTTGGCAGGAAATATTGTAACAGACAAAAGAAATCGTCTCGGTCGGGCGTGTTCGAATGTACTTTTCTTTCTTGTTTTTTTTTTCTTTTGTATAATTTAGCTTTTAGTATTTACAATGTAAAGAAAAAGAACACAATTATTAATTGCTAAGTTTCATACACCACGTGCACCACTTTTACTTTTAAACAACAAAAGAATCCAATTATTTACTGGCTTATGTGTCTGGGCCTATAACCTATTGAAATTATTAATATTTAAATGCAATAAAGCATGTTCCAGACCCACCAAATAAATAACAAGACGCTTCCTTGTTTTAGCTTTTCTAATTTTTTATCTACACGCGCTCGTCACCAGAATAGATAAGCAAATAAAAACTTATCGTCAGTGTATACACACACTTATATGTGACTACATATATATATATATATATATCGATAATACGATACAACAGATTTTGTATGTTACTTTTGCTTATTTTCAACAGATTTTAAGTATGATTTTTAAAAAATTATCTTGCGGAAAAAAAAAGCGTGGCAGCCCAAAACTTTTGATGTCATTGCATTTATGAGGTTTCATCGAAAAAAAAAAGATTCATGTATTGACTGACTAAATATCTAGTCGATTGAGACCAAACTCGAACTTGTAGCTCTTACCATCTCTGAAATCTGTTTGTTCATACGGACAGACAGACGGACAGACAAGAATATATATACTTTATGGGGTCTGCCAAGCCTCCTTCTGCCTGTTACATACATTTGCACAAACCCAATATACTCTTGCATAGAGTATAACAAGTAAGAATAGTACAGTCGAACACGCCCCACCGTGTAATAATCTCTGCTTTTATTCCCAATTATAATGCTTAAATCGGTATCCAGATATTACAATAGACAGTTCTTGTATTAGAACACGTTAAACCAAAAAAAAAGCTAAGCATAATCGAGCATACATGTGTTTGACTGTATGTACATACAAATTCGTTTGACGTTATGTATGAATACTATTGGTCGTCACGGCTAACGCTGTCTCTCTCGCACTCATTGCTCTCGAATAAAATTTTTCTTGCTTTATTTCTTTCTTGTTTATGTTCGGATTCATATGAATCTTTCAGGAGAGTTTGACATGATACGTCTTCAAACGAATCATAAATAACAACACTGTGGGATAAGAATAAATGCCTTAAAAACGGCATGCGAGTTTGAAATTTTCTTTTATTTTTTGCAGAGAGTATAAAAAGAGTATAGGGGTCTATTAGGTTTGTCAGAAGCTAAATGTGCGTAACAGGTAGAAGGAGGCGTTTCCGGCCCCAAAAAGTATATATATTCTTGATCAGCATCACAAGCCGAGTCGATATAGCCATGTCCGTCTGTCCGTCTGTCTGTCTGTCTGTCTGTCTGTCCGTATGAACACACAGATTTCAGAGATGGTAAGAGCTACAAGTTCGAGTTTAGTCTCAATCGACTCGATATTTAGTCAGTCAGTACAAGAATCTTTTTTTTTTCGATGCCACGCCCCATTCGCCCACAATGAGTAAAAAACCCGTCACACCTCGAAAAAAATCTATGTTTTCGGCGAATATCTCAGTAACTATGGCACCTAGGAATACCAATTTTGGTACACGTGTTTCAAGAGACAGCATAAATGCAATGACATCAAAAATTTTGGGCTGCCACGCCCCCTTTTTCTGCAAGAATTAAAAGAAAATTTCAAACTTGCATGCCGTTTTTTAAGCATTTATTCTTATCGTACAGTGTTGTTATTTATGATTCGTTTGAAGACGTATCATGTCAAACTCTCTTGAAAGTTTCATAAGAATCCGACTATAAACAAGAAAGAAATGAAGCAACAAAGACTTTATTCGAGAGCAATGAGAGCGAGAGAGACAGCGCTAGTCGTGCCGACCAATAGTATTCATACACACATATGTATGTGCATACATTTAACGTCAAACGAATTTGTATGTACATACAGACAAACACATGTATGTTCGATAATGCTTAGCTTTTTTTTTGTTTTAACGTGTTCTAATACAAGAACTATCTATTGTAATATCCGGATACCGATTTAAGCATTATAATTGGGAATAAAAGCAGAGAGTATTACACGGTCGGGCGTGTTCGACTGTACTTTTCTTTTCTTGTTTTTTTTTTGTTTTAACGTGTTCTAATACGAACTATCTATTGTAATATCTGGATACCGATTTAAGCATTATAATTGGGAATAAAAGCAGAGATTATTATACGGTCGGGCGTGTTCGACTGTACTTTTCTTTCTTGTTTTTGTTTTGTACTTGCGTGCCGATCACAGCGGTGCTGATCACGGGAGTCTCACTGCAAGTTTTAGTTATTGATTTCACACTTAGAGATGCGTTACTCTATCGCGGTAAATCGTACCAATTCGCGTACTTAGCTATTACTTTTTACTATCGTAAACACGAATTGGTCCCTGCTCGGGCGCCAGTTAACAATAAAAAACGGAACGTTTGGGTGTTGTCTGTTTTATTGAAATTTAAAGACTGAATACAATTTATATCAAATCTACCCTAGCTAGCTGGCTTTCTTGCAATAGCGTCGGCGTTTCGTTGACGCTGCAACTTGGGATCCATGCGGTGCTGGCTGGATTCCAACGAATCGGACTGCTGACTTGGCGTCTGTATGTCATTGCAACTGTTGTTGACCGCTGCAATTATGTTGCAATATCTTTGTTATTAACTCTTCCCTCCTTGAATTCTGCTTGTCCCCAAGCAGGCCTTTGTTTTGTCAATATTTGTTTTAGAAGTAGGGAATGTCATTCATATGGAACTGCTGTGGTCTTCTAGCGATGGTTTGCGTTGGGACTCCGAGAAAGGGGTCAAAATTTGTAATGATCCTGCATTTGCCTTGTCCCTCGAAACTTACGTACCAAAATTTGTATTACTATGTGCCATAGTTACTGAGAAATTCGCCGAAAAAAAAAGATTTATTTTAAGTGTGTGAAAAAAATATTCTTGTATTGATTGATATGATATGGAGTCGATACTGACTAAATTCGAGCTTGTTGCTCTTACCATCTCTTAAATCTGTTTCTTTATACCGAGGGACGGACAGCCGGACATGACTGTAAGCTACAAGCCGAGTCGAGCTACAAGTTCGAGTTTGGTCTCAATCAACTCGATATTTAGTCAGTCAATACAAGAATATTTTTTTTTTTTCGATGCCACGCCTCATTTGCCCACAATAAGTAAAAAACCCGTCACATCTCGGAAAAAATCTGTGTTTTCGGCGAATATCTGAGTAACTATGGCACCTAGGAATACACGTGTTCCTAGAGATCGCATAAATACAATGACATCAAATGTTTTGGTCTGCCACGCCCCCTTTTCCGCAAAAAATAATAGAAAATTTCAAACTTGCATGCCGTTTTTAAAGCATTTACCCTTATCGTACAGTGTTGTTATTTATGATTCGTTTTAAGACGTATCATGTCAAACTCTCCTAAAAGTTTCATAAAATCCGACCATAAACAAGAAAGAAATGAAGCAACAAAGATTTCATTTGAGAGCAATGAGTGCGAGAGAGACAGCGCTAGTCGTGCCGACCAATAGTATTCATACACCAATATGTATGTGCAAACATTTAACGTTAAACGAATTTGTATGAACATACAGACAAACACATATATGTTCGATTATGCTTAGCTTTTTTTTTTTGTTTAACGTGTTGTAATACAAGAACTATCTATTGTAATATCCGGATACCGATTTAAGCATTATAATTAGGAATAAAAGCAGAGAGTATTATACGGTTGGGCGTGTTCGACTGTACTTTTCTTTCTTGTTTTAAATTTAATTTTAAAACATAAAATTTAAGTTGCAGTCGTATTCAAATATTAATTTCGAATACAAGGAGAGTACGGGGTTTTACAGTCGGCGCGCTCGACTGTAGCCTTTCTTTCTTGTTTGTTGTAATGTGTGCTAATACAAGAACTATCTATTGTAATATCCGGATACTGATTTTAACATTATAATTGGGAATAAAAGCTGAGAATATTATACGGTCGGGCTAGTTCAACTGTACTTTTCTTACTTGTTTTCAGACCCCGTACTATTTTCCATAGGACAAATGGGTCGAAAACGGGACATTTGTATGGAAAAACTCGCATTAGAAGGAATACGGGGTCATATATAATCGGGTCCCTCGACAGTAGCCTTTCTTACTTATTATACTCTCTACAAGAGTATATTGGGTTTGTGCAAATGTATGTAACAGGCAGAAGGAGCCGTGGCAGACCCCATAAAGTATATATATTCTTGATCAGTGTCACAAGCCGAGTGGATATAGCCATGTCCGTTTGTCTGTCTGTCCGTATGAACACACAGATTTCAGAGATGGTAAGAGCTACAAGCTCGAATTTGGTCTCAATCGACTCAATATTTAGTCAGTCAATACAAGAATCTTTTTTAGACCCCGTACTCTTAACAAGAAAGAAAAGTACAGTCGAACACGCCCGACCGTATAATACTCTCTGCGTTTATTCCCAATTATAATACTTAAATCGGTATTCAGACATTACAATAGATAGTTCTTGTATTAGAATACGTTAAAACAAAAAAAAGATAAGCATAATCAAGCATACATGTGTTTGTCTGTATGTACATACAAATTCGTTTGACGTTAAATGTATGCACATACATATGTGTGTATGAATACTATTGGTCGGCACGACTAGCGCTGTCTCTCTCGCGCTCATTGCTTTAGAATAAAATCTTTGTTGCTGCATTGCTTTCTTGTTTATGGTCGGATTCTTATGAAACTTTCTGGAGAGTTTGACATGATACGTCTTCAAACGAATCATAAATAACAACACTGTGGGATAAGAATAAATGCTTTAAAAACGGCATGCAAGTTTGAAATTTACTTTTATTTCTTGCGGAAAAAGGGGGCGTGGCAGCCCAAAACTTTTGATGTCATTGGATTTATGCGGCCTTTAGGAACACGTGTACCAAAATTGGTATTCCTAAGTGCCATAGTTACTGAGATATTAACCGAAAACATCTATTTTTTCCGAGGTATGTCTAGTTTTTTGCTCATTGTGGGCGAATGGGGCGTGGCATCGAAAAAAAAAAAAGATTCTTGTATTGACTGACTAAATATCGAGTCGATAGAGACCAAATTCGAACTTGTAGCTCTTACCATCTCCGAAATCTGTTTGTTCATACGGACAGACAGACGGACAGACAGACAGACGGACAGACGGACAGATGGACATGGCTATATCGACTCGGCTTGTGACGCTGATCAAGAATATATATACTTTATGGGGTCTGCCACGCCTCCTTCTGCCTGTTACATACATTTGCACAAACCCAATATACTCTTGCAGAGAGTATAAAAAGAGTATAGGGGTCTATTAGGTTTGTCAGAAGCGAAATGTGCGTAACAGGCAGAGGTAAGCTTTTCCGACCCCATAAAGTATATATATTCTTGATCAGCATCAACAGCCGAGTCGATATAGCCATGTCCGTCTGTCCGTCTGTCCGTCCGTCTGTATGAACACCTGGATCTTTTAAACTACAAGAGCTAGAACCACCAAATTTGTAATAAAAATTCAGTAACTTTCGCGAGCAGATCAAGTTTATTTCAAATCAGTGCCACGCTCCCTACCGCCCCCGCAATAAGCAAAAAACCAAAGACACCTCGAAGAAAATTGATGTTTTCCGCGAATATCTAAGTAACTATGGCACTTACGACCACCAATTTGGGTACGCAGGTTCCTAGGGACAGCATAAATAAAGTGCCATTACAATTTTTTTTCTGCCACGCCCCCTTTTTCCACAAGAAACAAAATAAAATTTTCAATTTCGATGCCGTTTTTAAGGCATTTGTCCTCATCGTACAGTGTTGTAATTTAAGATTTGTTTAAAGACAAATTATATCAAACAACCCTGAAAGTTGCATAAAAATCCAACTATAAACAACTGAGCAATTAGGTAACAAAGTGTCCCTTGAAGCGCATTGTCAATGCACGTGATTGAAAGAAAAGAGATAACTGTATGTTTATACATACATTAGCCGCAGTAGTTTGCAAACAGAGCGTGGTCCGGGTGGGCCACGCACTTGTTTGTTAACACAAGACCTGCGGTTCGAACCCCAGCACAGATTCATAAATTAAATTTTTTTTTTTTTTTTATTTTATAATTTACCACTATTATATTTTAATGAAAATAATCGGAGCCGTCTGACAAGGAGCGGTTGGTGCAATTAGTAGTGTTGCGGCATGTTCTGCAACTTGTGTATAAGTTCGTAGGTTCAATTCCCGACAGTGGAATTTATTAATATACTTTTTTAAATTTCAAACAAAAATGTAAATAAAGAATTTTAATTGGTGCAACAGCCAATGGTCTGCGGTTCGAACTCGGCACAGACCCAGAAATTTAATTATTTTTTATTTTTTAAATAATTATATTATTATATATAAATGAAAATAATAAAATTTCTGTCAAATGAATGGTGTGGTGTAACTAGTAGGGTTGCAGCATAATATGGAACTTGCGTCAGTAAGCGCGGGTTCGAATCTCGTCAGTGACCGAATCAAATTTTTTTTTTTTAAATTTAATTTTAAAACTTAAATTTTAAATTACAACCGTATTCAAATATTAATTTCGAATACAAGGAGAGTACGGGGTCTTTTACAGTCGGCGCGCTCGACTGTAGCCTTTCTTACTTGTTTTATATCCACCTGCTTTAAACATGCAATTAACTGATCAAAGCGAAGTTAATGATTTTTGCATTTCACAAGTGAACTATTATGATATAAATCCATCAGGCTCATCTTCTGCTTTGGCAAGTCCATGTGGCCCAATTTCGGATGTCGTGTCCAATTAACATTTGACAGCAGTTGTTCAGTTGACTCGCTTAATACAACAAACACCTCACAAAATAAGGAAAAAGATATTAGCTTTTTTTCTCAGATCTTTTTCAAAAATCCACTTTAATTCAGATGAAATGGAAAGCTATTGTAAGGAAATTGTGGAAATAAGTAACGACTTTAATGTGTTAGAATGGTGGAAAAGTAATGAAAAACAAGAAAAAAAGGTTATCTTCGGCTAGCCGAAGATTAAATACCCTACCAAACACGCATATTGCGTAAATTTTATTTTTATCGTTAATTGTTCCAACAGTAGCTATATGATATAGTAGTCCGATTTGAATGAAATTTGGTCAATACATTGGGAATGATCGCAAATGCATATTGCGGGAATTTGGATGAAATCGCTCAATAGACATTAAAAATTTCATACTTAGCATTTCAACCGATTGTTTCTATGGCAGCTATATGATATAGTGTTCCGATTTGGATAAAATTTGGTCAGCTGATGGAAAATGGTAAAGAATGCATATTGCGAGAATTTGGTTCAAATCGTTCAAGGGACACTGAAAATTTTCATACTAAGCATTTTCAGCATTTTTAACCGATTGTTCCTATTACAGCTATATGATATAGAGGTCCGATCTGGATGAAATTTGGTTTGCATATGGGATTTAGTACTAAATGCTTAAACGCCTCTTTCAATGCATTACAAACATCGTGACAATAATAATATACGCTCTGCAAGGGTATACAAATATCCAACCCATTTAGGATTTGCTCTCAAAGTTTAATTCCGGCTAGTAGTGCAGCTGCAGAGCGCGCATTTTCTTTGGCAGGAAATATTGTAACAGACAAAAGAAATCGTCTTGGTCCAAAATCAGTGGACAGCATAATTTTTTAAAAATCATACTTAAAATCTGTTGAAAATAAGCAAAAGTAACATACAAAATCTGTTGTATCGTATTATCGATATATATATATATCAGGTATAAAAACTTATCGTCAGTGTATACACACACTTATATGTGACTACATATATATATATATATATATATAAGTTTTTATTTGCTTATCTATTCTGGTGACGAGCGCGTGTAGATAAAAAATTAGAAAAGCTAAAACAACGAAGCGTCTTGTTATTTATTTGGTGGGTCTGGAACATGCTTTATTGCATTTAAATATTAATAATTTCAATAGGTTATAGGCCCAGACACATAAGCCAGTAAATAATTGGATTCTTTTGTTGTTTAAAAGTAAAAGTGGTGCACGTGGTGTATGAAACTTAGCAATTAATAATTGTGTTCTTTTTCTTTACATTGTAAATACTAAAAGCTAAATTATACAAAAGACAAAAAAATAAATAAAAATAAAAATAACTATACAAAAAGAATAATAACATAAAAGTGTAAAGTTGCAAAGCTGCATTCGTTTGCGAATTGCAACAAACAGACGCCGCGCACCTAACAGGCGCCAAGTTCACAGTTGGCGGCACGCTCGAAGTGAGGTTAAGCGAAGAAGTAGAAAATGGATAAGGAAAAAAGAAACATCAAACCATTCACAGGAGATAAATAATCTATATGGAAATTTCAAGTTAGGGCTTTATTAGAAGAGCATGATTTGTTAAAAGTGATAGATGAGCCACAATTAGAGAAGACTGATGAAACTAATAAAGCCGACAGAAATGCTAAAAACATTATTACTGAACAGATTTTTGCAAACTTGGATGCCATTTATGAAAGAAAAAGCTTAGCATCGCAGCTATCACTTCGAAAGAAATTATTATTGCGAAAGTTAAAAGGTGATACCACGCTGCTAAACCATTTCAATATATTTGATGATCTGATCACTGAACTCATTGCGTCAGGTGGCAAATTGAATGAAATGGATAAAATTTCTCACTTGCTTTTAAGTCTACCTTCAAACTACAATGGTGTTATTACCGCAATAGAGACTCTTTCAGAGGATAATGTCACATTAGCATTTGTCAAAACACGGCTTTTAGATCAGGAAATTAAATTAAGAGGTGTGAATAGAGACACAAGTGTTAAAGTATTGCAAGCTATTGGTAACAAGCAAACAAAGGGTAATAAGTTTCATAGTAAACATAGTAAAAAATACCAATAAGCCATATAATAAAAATAACAAGTAAGAAAGGCTACAGTTGAGCGCGCCGACTTTTAAAGACCCCGAACTCTCCTTGTATTCGAAATTAATATTTGAATACGACTGTAATTTAAAATTTAAATTTTAAAATTAAATTAAAAAAAAAATTTCAAATCAGTCACTGATGCACAGTGGTTGCGCTTGTATGGGGAGAGCGGCCAAAAATACTTCTAGTGGAGATAAAATTATGAATTTTCTTCCAAAATTCTTTGAAAATATAATAAGTAATATAGCATGGCTAGATTAGTCGTATAGCCCACCAGCACCTTACACCACCCCCTAATACGTAAACTCAAAACAAAAAATTAATAAAATTTAACATAAGAAGATTTATTAAAAATAAATAAAGCAAGAATAAGAAAAAATAATATTATCAATCTCTAAGATTATTTTTACATACATTTACTCATCTAATAACAACTTTAATGTACTGTTTAATAATTTTGGTTTTTTTGGTGCAAGGTAACTTTCTTTGACCAGTAATGAAAGGGTCTGAGCTAAGTAGCAATCTATTGAATAAATCAGTATTGGTTGAAATACATTTTTCTTGTTCCCTAAATTTTTTAATGCCTTTATTTTTGATTTCGCGGCTTCTTCTGACAATTCTCCTATGGAAGCCAGTGCATAACTTATTATTTCATGAGCATGTAGTAGAACTTTGTGAACAGATATTGGCATGTAGTACCATGGATACAATTTAATTAGTTGTTTCTATGTGTACAAATTCTATCAGTGTCTTCAGTTTTTCTGCATTGGTTCCATTTGTTGTGCACCAAAGATCAAAAATATATAGGCGCGTAAACACACAGTTATAAAAATTGTCTGCAAAATTCAAGTTCAATGAACCAAATCAAATCAAAATGAATAATTAATAAAAAATTAATAATTAATACGGAAAAAGGGGGCGTGACAGCCAAAAATTTTAAATGGCAATGCATTTATACTGTCTCTAGGAATCTGCATACCAAAATTGGTGTTCCTAAGTACCGTAGTTACTGAGATATTCGCTTAAAACATCTATTTTTTCCGAGGTAAGTCTAGTTTTTTGCTCATTGTGGGCGAATAGGGCGTGGCATTAAAAAAAAAAGATTATTGTATTGACTAACTAAATATCGAGTCGATAGAGACCAAATTCGAACTTGTAGCTCTTACCATCTCGGAAATCTGTTTGTTCATACGGACAGACAGACGGACAGACGGTCAGACGGACAGACAGACGGACATGGCTATATCGACTCGGCTTGTGATTCTGATCAAGAATATATATACTATATATATATATATACTTTATGGGGTCTGCCACGCCTCCTTCTGCCTGTTACATACATTTGCACAAACCCAATATACTCTTGCAGAGAGTATAAAAAGAAAACAAGAAACAAAGTTTTTATTCGCGCGCAATGCCATGAGTGCAAGAGAGACAGCGCTGGCCGTGCTGACCATAAGTATACATATACACATATGTATGTGCATCAGTGTTGCAAACTTTTCTTGGGAAAAAAAGCTGTTTTTAGTAGGAAGCCACAAGAAACAAGAAAGAAAAGTACAGTCGAACACGCCCGACCGTATAATACTCTCTGCTTTTATTCCCAATTATAATGCTTAAATCGGTATCCAGATATTACAATAGATAGTTCTGGTATTAGAACACGTTAAAACTAAAAAAAGCTAAGCATAATCGAGCATATATGTGTTTGCCTGTATGTAAATATAAATTCGTTTGACGCTAAATGCATGCACATACAAATGTGTGTATGAATACCATTGGTCGGCACGACTAGCGCTGTCTCTCTCGCACTCATTGCTCTCGAATAAAATCTTTGTTGCTTCATTTCTTTCTTGTTTATTGTCGGATTCTTATGAAACTTTCAGCAGAGTATGACATGATACGTCTTCAAACGAATCATAAATAACAACACTGTACGATAAGGATAAATGCTTTAAAAACGGCATGCAAGTTTGAAATTTTGTTTTATTTCTTGCGGAAAAAGGGGGTGTGGCAGCCCAAAACTTTTGATGTTATTGCATTTATGCGGTCTCTAGGAACACGTGTATCAAAATTGGTATTCCTAGCTGCCATAGTTACTGAAATATTCGCCGAAAACATAGATTTTTTCCAAGGTGTGACGGGTTTCTTACTCATTGTGGGCGAATGGGGCGTGGCATCGAAAAAAAAAAGATTCTTGTATTGACTGACTAAATATCGAGTCGATAGAGACCAAATTCGAACTTGTAGCTCTTACCATCTCTGAAATCTGTGTGTTCATACGGACAGACAGACGGTCAGACGGACATGGCTATATCGACTCGGCTTGTGACGCTGATAAAGAATAGATATACTTTATGGGGTCTGCCACGCCTCGTTCTGCCTGTTACATACATTTGCACAAACCCAATATACTCTTACAGAGAGTATAAAAAAGCTGAAAATTCAAAGAAAAATCTGGAAAAAAGCTGAAGTTTTAGGCCGTTTAAGAGTTTGTTTTTACAGACTAGTTATTATTTCTTCAATTTCAGTTGAATTAATGTTTGGTTTATAAGATTTCATCGTGCCAATCATATCTCAGTATTTTTGTGGCAAGACGTAGTCATGGCAACATTTGCTCAGTCGAGGCAAACCGTATCTGTAAATAAATACATTTCTTTATTAACTTTTAAATATTAATTTTATATATTATACCTGACGCTTAAAATGGAGTTGAGCATATCCACATTCATTTTGTTGCGCAGCTTTGTTTTTATAATGTTGACCTGGCTAATAATCTGTTCAACTTCTGTGTTGGAACACGGCAACGAAAGTAAGGACATTGCGAAAGTGGCCAACTCTTTGAACTTGCCATTTCCATTGGAACAATGCTATTATTTTGCACGCAAAATATTTTTGCATGAAAAATTGTCCACAATTTTCAATATTTGAAAATTTTCCGGTAATCTAGAGTAGAAAAAATATTTCGTTAATACATAAGTATTCAAGCAACATGGTACCAATTGAGTTACATACCTTTTTTTTAAATTGCTTTATAAGCTCAGTTACAAAACAAGCGCAAGTATCACGAATAGATTGTTTTAAATCAGACTCGAGAATTAAGTTCATTTCTTTTTCAAATTCAATCAAATTCAAATTTTTAACAATATATTCTTCGAAGTCATTGATTTCGAGAATATTTATACTGATATCTTCAGGAATTATTTTGTCCTTTAGGAAATTAATTGCTTAAATAAGATCGTTAAGTAATTCTGTGACGTTAGAGGAATTACTTTGAAAACATTTGTTGACTTTTTGAATTTCGCCAAGTACTGGTTTTAATGACAAACCTAATAGACCCCTCTACTCTTTTTAGAGTACGGGGTCTAAAAATATCAAATATATGCGATTGGTGTTGTCGAACATGTCGCTTAATATACACTTCTCGCCCTGCGCTTCCATATTAAAGTGAAGTTTTAATTCATTCCACTGGTCCAAAATTCGGGTGACTGCGAATTCAATCGAAAGCCATCTCGTGTCAGATACTTTTGGTATTTTCAGTGGAGTCTTAAAAAATATTAAAATGAATTAGTTAGTAAAAATCATAACAAGATTTAAATACACATACACAAATGTAAGTTAGTATTAACACAGACAATTTAACAGACATCATGAACACATGTTTCAGAAAACACATTTTAAAACAAACCTCATCGTCATCATTAAAGCACACATAACTTTCTTTATATTTTTGTTGCCTTAATTTCGAAAACCAATTGTGGTCTCATAAACTAAAAAGTAAGAAAAGTACAGTCGAACATGCCCGACCGTATAATACTCTCTGCTTTTGTTCCCAACTATAATGTTAAAATCGGTAACGTTAAAACAAAAAAAAAAAAATCTAAGTATAATCGAAAATACATATGTTTGTCTGTATGCACATACAAATAAGCTTGACGTTACATGTATGCACATATATATGTGCTTATGTATACTTTTGGTCGGCACTGCCAGCGCTGTCTCTCTCTATAGAATTTGTTGCGCGTTTTCTTTATTGTTTATGGTCGGATTCTTATGAAACTTTCAGGGTAGTTTGATATAATTGTTATACTCTCTGCAAGAGTATATTGGGTTTGTGCAAATGTATGTAACAGGCAGAAGGAGGCGTGGCAGACCCCATAAAGTATATATATTCTTGATCAGCATCACAAGCCGAGTCGATATAGCCATGTCCGTCTGTCTGTCTGTCCGTCTGTCCGTATGAACACACAGATTTCAGAGATGGTAAGAGCTAGTTCGAGTTTGGTCTCAATCGACTCGATATTTAGTCAGTCAATACAAGAATCTTTTTTTTTTTCGATGCCACGCCTCATTCGCCCACAATAAGTAAAAAACCTGTCACACCTCGGAAAAAATCTATGTTTTAAGCGAATATCTCTGTAACTATGGCACCTAGGAATACCAATTTTGGTACACGTGTTCCTAGAGATCGCATAAATCCAATGACATTAAAAGTTTTGGTCTGCCACGCCCCCTTTTTGCGCAAGAAATAATAGAAAATTTCAAACTTGCATGCCGTTTTTAAAGCATTTATCCTTATCGTACAGTGTTGTTATTTATGATTCGTTTGAAGACGTATCTTGTCAAACTCACCTGAAAGTTTTGTAAGAATCCGACCATAAACAAGAAAGAAATGAAGCAACAAAGATTTTATTCGAGAGCAATGAGTGCAAGAGAGACAGCGCTAGTCGTGCCGACCAATAGTATTCATACACAAATAAGTATGTGCATACATTTAACGTTAAACGAATTTGTATGTACATACAGACAAACACATATATGTTCGATTGTGCTTAGCTTTTTTTTTGTAATCTATTGTAATATCTGGATACCGATTTAAGCATTATAACTAGGAATAAAAGCAGAGAGTATTATACGGTCGGGCGTGTTCGACTGTACTTTTCTTTCTTGTTTGTTTACATATGTATGTATGTATGCACATACACATTCTTTTGACGTTATGTGTATGCACATCAGTGTTGCCAAATCATCTTTTTAGACCCCGTACTCTAAAAAAGAGTATAGGGGTCTATTAGGTTTGTCAGAAGCGAAATGTGCGTAACAGGCAGAAGGAAGACCCTATAAAGTATATATATTCTTGATCAGCATCAACAGCCGAGTCGATATAGCAATGTCCGTCTGTCCGTCTGTCCATCCGTCCGCTTGTCTGTCCGTCTGTATGAACACCTGGATCTTTTAAACTATAAGAGCTAGCGAAACCAAATTTTTAAATGAAAGTCCGTCTATGATGTACGCAGATCAAGTTTATTTCAAATCAGGGCCACGCCCCCCACCGCCCTCGCAATAAGCAAAAAACTAGACACACCTCGCAAAAAATTGATGTTTTCTGCGAATATCTTTGTAACTATAGCACTTAGGAACACCAATTCTGGTACGCAGGTTCCTAGAAACAGCACAAATGCAACGTCATTAAAAGTTTTGGTCTGCCACGCCCCCTTTTCCTACAAGAACTAAAAAACTTTTCAAAATGTACATGCCGTTTTTAAAGCATTTGCTAATTTATTAAAGTATTGTAATTAAACAAGTAAGAAAGGCTACAGTCGAGCGCGCCGACTATAAAAGACCCCGTACTCTCCTTGTATTCGAAATTAATATTTGAATGCGATATAATTTAAAATTTAAGTTTTAAAATAAAATTAAAAAAAAAATTTTAAATCAAGCCACTGATGGGATTCGAACCCGCGCTAACTGACGCAAGTTCCATAACACGCTGCAACCCTACTAGTTGCATCACACCATTCATTTTGCACAAATACGATTATTTTCATTTATATTGTTATATATAAAAAAAAAATAAATAAATAAATTTCTGGGTTGGTTCCGGGTTTGAACCGCAGACCATTGGTTTAGGAAGAAATACCACCTTCACCTAGGCCATTCTGTTTGGTAACTGTCGTGACTAATATAAGTGAACATAGACTAATATAAGTGAACGACTAACCGTAAGTCTACACTGTTGCGTTAATATTGTATATTTGCATTTTTGTTTGAAATTTAAAAAAGTACATTAACAAATTCCACTTTCGGGAATTGAACCTGCGCAACTTGCAGAGCACCACGCCCCACACTCGACACGTGCCCGATTATTTTCATTTACATATAATAATAATGTTGTTATATGACATGGGGCGTGGCATCAAAAAAAAAAAGGTTCTTGTATTGACTGACTAAATATCGAGTCGATTGAGACCAAACTCGAACTTTTAGCTCTTACCATCTCTGAAATCTGTGTGTTCATACGGACAGACAGACAGACAGACGGACATGGCTATATCGACTCGGCTTGTGATGCTGATAAAGAATATATATACATTATGCGGTTTGCCACGCCTCCTTCTGCCTGTTACATACATTTGCACAAACCCAATATACTCTTGCAGAGAGTATACAAATTCTTAGCAATGTTATTTAAATCTGGGTTCCAAATTTCGGTCTAAGGCCTTATATCCACCTGCTTTAAACATGCAATCAACTGATCAAAGCGATATGATAATAAATACGCATGGTGTGAATTTAGTTAAAATCGATTAACAGACAGAAAATTTTCATACTAAGTATTTCAACCGATTGTTCCTATGGCAGCTATATGATATAGTAGTCCGATTTGAATGAAATTCGGTCAATACATTGGGAATGATCGCAAATGTATATTGCGGGAATTTGGATGAAATCGCTCAATAGACATAAAAATTGCATACTTAGCATTTCAACCGATTGTTTCTATGGCAGCTATATGATATAGTGGTCCGACTTGGATAAAATTTGGTCAGCTGATGGTAAATGGTAAATAATGCATATTGAGAGAATTTGGTTCAAATCGTTCAAGAGACACTGAAAATTTTCATACTAAGCATTTTCCGCATTTTTAACCGATTGTTCCTATGACAGCTATATGATATAGTGATCCGATCTGGATGAAATTTTGTTTGCACATGGGATTTAGTACTAAATGCCTAAACGCCTCCTTCAATGCATTACAAACATCGTGGCAAAAATAATATACCCTCTGCAAGGGTATAAAAATATCCAACCCTTTCAAGATTTGCTCTCAATGTTTAATTCCTGCTAGTAGTGCAGCTGCAGAGCGCGCACTTTCTTTGGCAGCAAATATTGTAACAGACAAAAGAAATCGTCTCGGTCGGGCGTGTTCGACTGTACTTTTCTTTCTTGTTTTTTTTGTCTTTTGTATAATTTAGCTTTTAGTATTTACAATGTAAAGAAAAAGAACACAATTATTAATTGCTAAGTTTCATACACCACGTGCACCACTTTTACTTTTAAACAACAAAAGAATCCAATTATTTACTGGCTTATGTGTCTGGGCCTATAACCTATTGAAATTATTAATATTTAAATGCAATAAAGCATGTTCCAGACCCACCAAATAAATAACAAGACGCTTCGTTGTTTTAGCTTTTCTAATTTTTTATCTACACGCGCTCGTCACCAGAATAGATAAGCAAATAAAAACTCGTCAGTGTATACACACACTTATATGTGACTACATATAATAAAATGAAAATAAGCAAAAGTAACATACAAAATCTGTTGTATATATATATATATATATATATATATATATATATATATATATATATATATATATATATATATATATATACCTGATATATATATATATCGATAATACGATACAACAGATTTTGTATGTTACTTTTGCTTATTTTCAACAGATTTTAAGTATGATTTTTAAAAAATTATCTTGCGGAAAAAAAAAGCGTGGCAGCCCAAAACTTTTGATGTCATTGCATTTATGAGGTTTCATCGAAAAAAAAAAAAGATTCATGTATTGACTGACTAAATATCGACTCAATCGACCCGATATTTAGTCAGTCAATACAAGAATCTTTTTTTTTTTTTTGATGCCACGCCCCAATTGCCCACAATGAGTCAAAAACCCGAGACCCTTCCGAAAAAATCGATGTTTTCGGCGAATATCTCAGTAACTATGGCACCTAGGAATACCAATTTTGGTACACGTGCTCTTAGACACCGCGTAAATGCAATGACATAATGCCACGCCCCCTTTTTCTGCAAGAATTAAAAAAAATTTCAAACTTGCATGCCGTTTTTAAAGCATTTATTCTTATCGTACAGTGTTGTTATTTATGATTCGTTTGAAGATGTATCATGTCAAACTCTCTTGAAAGTTTCATAAGAATCCGACCATAAACAAGAAAGAAATGAAGCAACAAAGATTTTATTCGAGAGCAATGAGTGCGAGAGAGACAGCGCTAGTCGTGCCGACCAATAGTATTCATACACACATATGTATGTGCATACATTTAACGACAAACGAATTTGTATGTATATACAGACAAACACATGTATGCTCGATTATGCTTAGCTTTTTTTTTTTTGTTTTAACGTGTTCTAATACGAACTATCTATTCTAATATCTGGATACCGATTTAAGCATTATAATTGGGAATAAAAGCAGAGAGTATTATACGGTCGGGCGTGTTCGACTGTACTTTTCTTTCTTGTTTTTGTTTTGTACTTGCGTGCCGATCACAGCGGTGCTGATCACGGGAGTCTCACTGCAAGTTTTAGTTATTGATTTCACACTTAGAGATGCGTTACTCTATCGCGGTAAATCGTACCAATTCGCGTACTTAGCTATTACTTTTTACTATCGTAAACACGAATTGGTCCCTGCTCGGGCGCCAGTTAACAATAAAAAACGGAACGTTTGGGTGTTGTCTGTTTTATTGAAATTTAAAGACTGAATACAATTTATATCAAATCTACCCTAGCTAGCTGGCTTTCTTGCAATAGCGTCGGCGTTTCGTTGACGCTGCAACTTGGGATCCATGCGGTGCTGGCTGGATTCCAACGAATCGGACTGCTGACTTGGCGTCTGTATGTCATTGCAACGGTTGTTGACCGCTGCAATTATGTTGCAATATCTTTGTTATTAACTCTTCCCTCCTTGAATTCTGCTTGTCCCCAAGCAGGCCTTTGTTTTGTCAATATTTGTTTTAGAAGTAGGGAATGTCATTCATATGGAACTGCTGTGGTCTTCTAGCGATGGTTTGCGTTGGGACTCCGATGGATGTCAGGACCTTCTCTTCCGAGGTAACCTGTAGCGGTAGTTGGCTGACTTGTAAAGTGATATTTTTTCTTTCCTTACGCAGCTTGCAGGTGATGGCAATGATGGCTATCGCAATCAGGAACAACGAGATCAATGCAACCGTATTAGTGTAGGCCCTGATGTTCAGGTTTCGCAGTACCCCAATATTATTGGTATGCAGGGCTTCTAAAGATTGCAGCGACAGTATTTTTACTCGTCTAATTTCCTCTGGAGTCATTTGGATTAGGGGCGCTCCGAGCATGAGTATCGTTGATTCGGTGTTATCAAACTGCTGTGCATTGAGTATCACGGAGTCATTGTGGAACCTGATCAGGTAAGTTCCTCTTATAAATTCCGTAGTTCCATTCCAGGTTAAATTGCCGCCAAAGTCATTAAGCAGGATTAATCCATTGTCGATTTCTTCGATTTTTTCCAAATGGCCCGCGTTGCTGAAGTTGCAGTGTGCCCTAGTACCCTGAGCTAGTTTTGGTAGGCAATCTGTTTGGCTTAAGTTAACAATTGTATTCTTATGGCATATTGTAATATTAATAAATGTTTTGGAATTTTTTGGTATTTCGTATATTTCATTTTTTTGTACAAAGAAGTCATTATTATCCAAGTGAATTATTTTATTTTCTTTTACAACGGGTTTTTTTATAATATGTTGAAAATTAGTCTTTTCCAAAAAGGGTATTTTTACGAGATAGATGAGTATTGTACTATTATGCATTATAGAGACATTGGAAAATTCAAGCATTTCCTCGACTGAGATTTGAATCAAGCCTTGGTTGTGAAATATGTTCTTTATTATGATTAATTCTTCTTTACTTAATATTACGGAATTAATTATATTTAATTTCGCCCACTGAATGGCGTGTCTAATATTAATAATTTCCTCCTTTATTAATCTCACTTGATTTTGAAGACTAATTATCAATTCATTACTGAATAGGCTATTGTTTTTTACAGAGCTTGTTAAGTCGTTTGATATTTGGGTTAATTGATTGATTCCTTGCTCTAGTTGTCGATTTATAACTATTTGCTGATTATTGTTTGATATTAAGTTGTCGCGGTTCTGTGTAATCATTATTAAATCATCGTGGTCAGGATTTTCTGCCACATACTTCCAGGCTGATCCAATCCAGTTGAGGGATCTAGTTTTTTTTATATTTAATGAGGAGGTTATTGCATACAAAGTTGTGAAGGTCTGGGTTAATTCATGATGTAGAGTGGGATATAGGTTGCTGCTTTTTAATTCATTTTCAGTATGCAGGTAGCTTTTGAGGGCTTTCAGTGCCCAAACTATTGCTAACATTTCTCTTTGGTTTGTGGCGTAATTTTCTTCCGCCTTGGAAAGCGTTCTCGAGAGGAAGGAGATGGGTCTGTCACCTTGTGACAGTAACGCGCCTATGGCGAAGTCATAAGCATCTGTTGTCAAGTGGAATTCTTTGTTAAAATCGGGAAATTGAAGAACGACTTCATCTGATATTAGTGAGTTCTTGATTTTATCGAAGTCTTCTATTGCATTTTGGTTCATTTTAATTATTTTTTTCATTGATTCATTCTTGGACACTCGTCCATCTTCCCCTCTTAAAAGGGAGCTAAGTGGCTTAGCCAACTTGGCGAAATTTCTTATGAATCTTCTGTAGTAGCCTGCTAGTCCTAAAAAGGCTCTTAAGTCTTTAAGGGTTCTAGGTTGTGGGTAGTTAGCTATTGCCATTACTTTGTTAGGGTTTGTTTCAATTCCTTTGTCAGAAATGACAAGGCCTAAGAATTCGACTTTGTTCTTGTAGAACTCGCATTTGTCCAATTGGCATTTGATATTGGCATTTTGGAGAGTTCTAAAGATTGTTTCAAGATTTCTAGTGTGTGATTCAATGTATTTGCTAAAAATAATTATATCATCGATATAAATATAACAGATTTTCCCGATGTATTCTCTGAGAATGCCATCGAGCGCACGTTGTAAAATAGATGGTGCGTTTTTCAGACTGAACGGGAGTCGTGTAAACTCGTATTTTCCGTTATTCACGGAGAACGCTGTTTTTGGAGTGTCTGAAGTTTTCAGCGGAATTTGATGAAATCCGCATTTTAGGTCGAGTACTGAAAAGAGCTTATTGTTTCCGAGTCGGGCTAACACCTCATTAATTTCTGGAATAGGGTATTTATCTGCCACAGTGGCTTTGTTGAGTTAACGATAATCTATTACCATTCGAAATTTTTTTTCACCAGACGCATCAAGTTTTTTAAGGACTATCCATACTGGTGAGTTGTAGGGTCGGATAATGTCATTATCTAGCAATTCTTGTATTTGTTTATTTACCTTATCTTTAAGGGACATCGGGTATTGGTAGAATTTGGAATATATTTTGGAATCGGTGGAGGTTCTGATTTCCGCCTCCACGTTTGTAGTGTAAGTTAGTTTTTTGTTCGGGTCCGCGAAAAGATTAGGGTATTTTTGGACCAACATGTCTAGGTCTAGTTTTTGTCTGTCGTCCATACGGTCAGTTCTGGGTATGATTGTATTGACAGCTTCATACTTTTTCTCTTTTATCGGTATCTTTTTTTCCACTTTAATTGTCATTACTTTGTTGGCTACATCTATTACCGCCTCCAAGTCTTTCAGACTATTGTTGCCAAGATTTGCGTCTAATGATTTCAGAGTTGGTAATAAAAAAAATTTTACGTTACATTCTGGATGATTGAATAAATTCGCAAGTTTGTGGTGTGTTATATCGATGCTGCCTCCTACTGTTATTGCTTTAAATGGCGTTTCATTTGTTTTAGGATTTGTCACATGTTTCGGTTGTAATTTCTGTTTGAACCCGTATCTATAAGAATTTTGAAAGTTTTGTGACCCCCCACTCTGCATTCAAAATAGGGTAGCGAGGAGTCGTTCATTCTAAAAAATTCAAGTCTGTGTCAGGGTATTGTGTGGTTTCTTGTTCGTTACTTGCATTGGCTTGTTCCATATATTCTGCCAAACTCATGTCATATTTTCCCTGATTATTGGCTTCTGCTATTTCTTGTTCGTACCTTCCGTTGTCAGTCATGGTGGCGTATGCCTCGGCATAGGCCTATTCATATTGTTCTTGGTTCTCTGTACCTTCAGTATTGAATAGTCTTTGTTTTTTTCCGTCTTGATTCATCGGAAAAGGTGGTCGTTTATCGGTCTCGAACTGTGGTCTATTTATGTAGTTGACCATTCTTGTTTGTATACTTCGGTCAACGTCCATTGGTTCTACCGGCTTTGCAGCGATCGGACGAGGAGGGGCATTGTTTGGGTCGGTCTATATTGGTTCGGTTGGTTTTGTTGGGGCCAGTATTGTGGCTGATAGCCGTACTGGTTTGTTGGTCCCTGAGGTTGTCCGGTCTGTCCCTGACTATAAGGGTAGAACGGTCTGGGTTGTGGTATCGGTTTACGTGGAGGGATCGGAGGTGTGTTCTGAAGTGGAGGATATGTCGGAGGTCTATAGAGTGTGTTGTTTGGTTGAATCGGTATGAACCTACGAGCCATTGTGTTTTGATCTATATTCCTAAATTTTGGGTTTTGTTGTCTATTGTTCGCGTAGGGCCTGCACCATATCGGTTGGTTCCTTCATGCCGAGGAGGCGTGGTAAATCACCACGTAGTCCTCTTATGAAAGTATCCAATGCTCTATCCCTATAGGATTTTGTTATAACTATCTCAGTTTTCCTCTCTAAGTTCATGCAGCTAACTTTATTGAGGATAATGATAGGTGTTTGTAAATATTTTGGTAAAATTCCTCGACTGTCTGTTGTCCGTTTTGCGTCATAGTAGTCAGTTGATATTCGAGTGTGCTTAAGTCACGTTTATCCGCAAAGTGCAAGGTAAGGCATCGAGCAATTGCCTCCCAGTTCAGAGGCATATTATAAGAGTCAAGTACTTGGTCTGAGTGATTAGTTATCTTGCTACGGATTGTTTGTAGAATACCAAAGTATTTTGGTATTTGGTATTTGGTATCTGAAAATTCTCTCATTCCTTTTACTATGTCCGGTATGCGATCTAGATCAGTAATGTTGCCACTAAAGGCGGGATCTATACTATAGGCAGTTGCCTCAGCAAAGCCACTAGTGTTGACACTCATGTTATTCAGTATTGTCGTCAATCTTTCATTGATTATTTGGTCGATACGGTTTTCAATATTTATGTTGCTTTCAGTGGTTCTGTTGTTTTGGTACATTGTTTGTCTACTTTCTGCTCTGTGTTGTTGTCTCTGATTATATTCTTCGTTAATGGTGTTGGTTGACGCTGAAGTCGACAATTCGTCTATGTCAGCTGTATTGAGCACTGCGCGTCGTAATAAGTTGTTTGGGTTAGCCATATTTAGTTATGCGGGTATGTTAGTAAATGAACGGTAATATTGAAGAAATGCTTGTAGAATAACATATATTTATCAGTGTAAAAAATTGTAAATGAAACTTTAACGTTATATATTGTATGTATAAAAAAAATTAATTTATTGTATAAATTTAATTTCAAAGTGAGATATTTTATTTAATTATTTATATTAATTATTTTTTGCTTAAGTATAAATTTTTCGCAAACTAATGTTTGAATCAAGGGTAAAAACTAGTCGTCAATGCCGGTTTTGGTTCCTTGCAGCGCGTTTATGGGTTTTGTTTTTTGTTTTTTTTGTTTCTCTTAATTTATTTTCGTTATCGTAACGTTTCGAGTTACACTGCGCACATGCAAACTCTGTACACTAAGCTTATTTTTTCTTTTGTTTTCGTTTTCTTTTGATTTCGTTTCCTTTTGTGTATTTTTTCTTATTAATAATTTTCTTAGGTTTTACTTTTAACAATTTATTTCGAAACTTTTTTATGCTCTCTGCAAGAGTATATTGGGTTTGTGCAAATGTATGTAACAGGCAGAAGGAGGCGTGGCAGACCCCATAAAGTATATATATTCTTGATCAGCATCACAAGCCGAGTCGATATAGCCATGTCCGTCTGACCGTCTGCCCGTCCGTATGAACACACAGATTTCAGAGATGGTAAGAGCTACAAGTTCGAGTTTGGTCTCTATCGACTCGATATTTAGTGAGTCAATACAAGAATCTTTTTTTTCGATGCCACGCCCCATTCGCCCCCAATGAGTAAAAAACCCGTCACACCTCGAAAAAAATCTATGTTTTCGGCGAATATCTCAGTAACTACGGCACTTAAAAACACCAATTTTGGTACGCATTTTCCTAAAGACAGCATAAATACATTGCCACTTAAAATTTTGGACTGCCACGCCCCCTTTTTCCATAAGAAAAAAAAAACTTTTTAAACTTGCATGCCGTTTTTAAGGCATTTGTTGTTATTGTAGAGTATTGTAATTTATGATTCCTTTGAAGACAAATCATATCAAACTATGCTGAAAGTTGCATAAAAATCCAACAACAAACAACAAAGCTACCGATTATAAAGTTAATATTTATGTCCATGCATGAGTGCGAGCGCGACAGAAACATACAAGCATATACTCGAACTCTTTTGATGCATGTGTGGCGGCAATAGTATACATACACACAGATATACATATGTATGTGCATACATATAACTTCAAACGAATTTGTATGTGCAAACAAATGTATGTTCGATTATAAATTGTCTTTTTTGTTGTAACGTGTTCTAATACAAGAACTATCTATTGTAATATCCGGATACTGATTTTAACATTATAAATGGGAATAGAAGCAGAGAGTATTATACGTTCGACTGTACTTTTCTTACTTGTTTTATTTAATCTTTCTTAAATCCACTTGATTTTTCTTAATACTATTTTCTTTTGTTTTCTTACAGGGTAACTATAACTGATGAGTGCTCCATTCTCCGTTGACGCCGAATTGTTCCCTTTTGGTAATCCCCTACTTGCGGTTCAGCTAATCACACTTATTAAGAGCGTGCTCTGCGAGCGGATCGTACAGAGCTTGAGTCACTTGTTGCAAACTATATTTGCGGTGTTTTTATACTCTCTGCAAGAGTATATTGGGTTTGTGCAAATGTATGTAACAGGCAGAAGGAGGCGTGGCAGACCCTATAAAGTATATATATTCTTGATCAGCATCACAAGCCGAGTCAATATAGCCATGTCCGTCTGTCTGTCTGTCCGTATGAACACACAGATTTCAGAAATGGTAAGAGCTACAAGTTCGAGTTTGGTCTCAATCGACTCGATATTTAGTCAGTCAATACAAGAATCTTTTCTTTTTCGATGCCACGCCCCATTCGCCCACAATGAGTAAAAAACCATAACATAACCATAACCATAAACAAGAAAGAAATGAAGCAACAAAGATTTTATTCGAGAGCAATGAGTGCGAGAGAGACAGCGCTAGTCGTGCCGACCAATAGTATTCATACACACATATGTATGTGCATACATTTAACGACAAACGAATTTGTATGTACATACAGACAAACACATGTATGCTTGATTATGCTTAGCTTTTTTTTTGTTTTAACGTGTTCTAATTCAAGAACTATCTATTGTAATATCTGGATACCGATTTAAGCATTGTAATTGGAAATTAAAGCAGAGAGTATTATACGGTCGGGCGTGTTCGACTGTACTTTTCTTTCTTGTTTTTTTTGTTTTAACGTGTTCTAATACAAGAACTATCTATTGTTATATCTGGATACCGATTTAAGCATTATAATTGGGAATAAAAGCAGAGAGTATTATACGGTCGGGCGTGTTCGACTGTACTTTTCTTTCTTGTTTTTGTTTTTGTTTTGTACTTCCATGCCGATCACAGCGGTGCTGATCATGGGAGTCGCACTGCAAGTTTCAGTTATTGATTTCACACTTAGAGATGCGTTACTCTATCGCGGTAAATCGTACCAATTCGCGTACTTAGCTATTACTTTTTATTATCGTAAACACGAATTGGTCCCTGCTCGGGCGCCAGTTAACAATAAAAAAACGGAACGTTTGGGTGTTGTCTGTTTTATTGAAATTTAAAGACTGAATGCAACTTATATCAAATCTACCCTAGCTAGCTGGCTTTCTTGCAATAGCGTCGGCGTTTCGTTGACGCTGCAACTTAGGATCCATCCGGTGCTGGCTGGATTCCAACGAATCGGACTGCTGACTTGGCGTCTGTATGTCATTGCAACGGTCGTTGACCGCTGCAATTATGTTGCAATATCTTTGTTATTAACTTGTATGTGCATACATTTAACGGCAAACGAATTTGTATGTACATACAGACAAACACATGTATGTTCGATTATGCTCAGCTTTTCTCTTTTTTGTTTTAACGTGTTTTAATACCAGGACTATCTATTGTAATATAATATATATAATACCGATTTTAACATTATAATTAGGAATAAAAGCAGGGAGTATTATACGGTCGGGCGTGTTCGACTGTACTTTTCTTACTTGTTTAGAGAACGGGGTCTAAAAACTGGCTAAATATTAAATGTTTTCATTGTGGAAAATTAGGACATTTGAAAAAGGATCGCTATTTTTTGAAGAAGCAGACAGGTAATTAGAATGTTAGTGAAAATATTGTCAAAGAAAAGCAGGCTCAAATAGCTAAAACAGCACAGTCCGATCGTGGTTTCATCTTTATGGCACAAGTTCAAATGAGGTAGAATTTATACTTGACTCCGGCCCTTCAGACCATCTAATTAAAGATATTGGATTGTTTGCGGAATACGAAAATTTTCCATCAAAGATTTCAATAGAAGTCGCAAAACGTGGACAATGTATTTATGTTAGCAGCAACGAAATATCGCTGAAGGACATGCTGTACAGCAAGGAAATTCCACACAACTTGTTGTCTGTGAAGAAGGTGCAGGATGCTGGACTGACGATCGAATTTAATCCTGGAGGCATAAAAGTCACCAAAGATGTTAACATGGTATTTGAAGGAAACTGTGCTTATAATGTACCAATCGTAAAATTTCATATGAGAGGTAAATTATATAATTTAAATAAATCAAAAGGTGCAGAGTATCGCTTGTGGCATGAAAGATTGGGCCACATAAGTACTGGAAAGTTTTTAGAAATAAAACGAAATAATTTGTTTGGAGATATAAATATTTAAATTGCATTGAACTAAACAATGAATTATGCGAGGCTGTAAAAATAGGCAACATGTTCAAAGGCCACTGTTTGTGGTTCATTCTGATGTTTGTGGGCCGATCACACCCTCTACAGTTGATAATAAAAATTATTATGTTGTTTTTATTGACCAGTTCACACATTACTGTGTGACATATTTAATAACATACAAATCAGATGTATTCTTTTGTTTCAAAGATTTTATAGCCAAAAGTGAGGCTCACTTCAACCTCAAAATAGTAAATTTATATATAGATAATGGTAGAGAATATCTTTCAAATGAAATGCGTGAGTTTTGTGTCGAAACAGGCATCAGTTATCATCTAACAGTTCCTCATACTCCTCAATTAAATGGTGTTTCAGAGCGGATGATTAGGACAATCACCGAAAATGCTCGTTCAATGATAAATTGTGCTAGACTTAGCAAACAATTTTGGGGAGATGCTGTTTTAACAGCAACGTATCTGATTAACATATCTCCAAGTAGAGCACTGAATCAAATAAAGAAAACTCCTTATGAGATGTGGCATGGCAAAAAGCCACTTTTAAAATATCTGAAAATATTTGGCTCGACAGTATATGCACTCAATCTAGTGAGGAAACGGAAATTTGACGAAAAGTCAATTAAAGCTATACTGGTCGGCTATGAGCCAAATGGGTATAAATTGTGGAATATGGAGTCAAGGAAATTTATGATAACAAGAGATGTTGTGGTGGATGAAGTAAGCATGTTTAAATGTAATAGTGTACATAATAAAGAATCTCTAATTGAACTGGATAATGTGAATCAAATTAAGGAATCTTTAATTTTAGAAGATGGAGAGTTGTGTGCTTCCTTAATGAAAGATGAAGGTGTTTCTTCAAAATCAGAGGTACAACCTCTTGAAAAATCCACAAATCCCGAGAATGCCGGTCCAGTTGAGACTGGTGATAAACTAAAAGAAGACACTGTTAAAAAGGAAATAAGACGCAGTGAAAGAATTAAAGATAAACCAAAACTATTATAAAGATTTTTAGAAAGATGTCTCATGAATACCCAAATATGTTTCAAAGATGTACCAAATACCTATGATGAAATTGAATTTTGTGAAGATCCAATTCAATGGAAAAAGGCCATTGATGATGAGCTTAAATCTCATTCTCAAAATAATACTTGGTACATAGTTCCTAAGCCTAAAAACAACAACATTGTAGATTGTAAATGGGATTTTAGTATCAAACAAGATGAGTTTGGCAACTTAGTAAAATATAAAGCAAGACTTGTAGCAAGGGGATTTACTCAAAAATATATGACCGATTTTGAGGAGACATTTGCACCAGTTGCACGAATCTCAAGCTTAAAGTTCCCTTTAGCACTTTCAAATCAATATGATTTACAAGTTCATCACATGGATGTCAAAACAGCATTTTTAAATGGAACTTTAAAAGATGAAATATACATGTAACAATGGGCTGGAACGCAACGGGATGGCAACCCCATATATGGAGGAAACGAAGGGATGGAACGCAACGGGATGGCAACCCGATACATAGAGGAGACGAAGAGAAGATGAAAAAGAGTAGTTGAAAAAGAAGTCGTGGTCGAGCGGGGCTGTTGAAGATCTTGAGTCCCGAGTACATAAGTTGAAAGTTGTTCGTACGTTGTGGAAGGAGTCATCAAAGTCATATTGCGGCATTTAGTTTTTGAATTGGTCATTTATTTCTATTCACTTGAACCACTAACCATAGAACACATAGATGCGTCAAACGCAAGATTTTTTGAAAGCAAACGCTAGCCTACTCATGGACCCCCATGATTTTGATCTTTTTTCCAATTTTTCTTCGAACAATTTTGACCGCGCTTTTTCATTGCTTTTCATTCCACGCGTGGATTTATATGATTGCGATTTTAACCAGCGAAAAATTTGTGAAAAACCACGTTTTAATAAGATAATTATTACAAAAATAATTAGATAATGGATCACACTAGCAGCAGTGATAAGAGGAAAAGTGGGCGTAAGTGCATAATTGATTCGTGCCTGCAAAGCCTTAGAGACGGCTCAGAGCACTTCCCGGTAAGATTATTCAATTCCCCAAAAATGAGTCTGTCCGTCGCCAGTGGGTTTCAAAATGTAAGTTGCAGAGTGATCTCAATATTGACAAGGCATTGATTTGCAACTTACATTTTGAAAAAAAATTTGTGGCAAAAAAATTTTTAAAGTCAGGTGCTATACCAACTCTGTGTTTATGTGATGAGCCTAATTTAAATTTAGAGTTGTTTGAATCGGATGATAAAAGTAATCCGTTTATTTTTTGCGATGAAGCAGACAAAATTTCAAGTTTCCGAAACATAACTTAACATGCTGCGCTCGAAATTACGAGCATGGATTATGCAGATAGCCCCTGCCCCATACACGCAAATACTGACAGTTTGCTTGAAAATACTAATATAAGTCATCAAATAAATGATATATTTTGTAAGAATTGCCTTCAGAAAGAGCAGAATGAGGCATATTATTAAAAACCGTACTTTGAAATGGCTGACAATCTAAAGAAAGAAAAGCAAAAGAGCATATTATATTAAAAAAAAATTAGAAATTTAAGAAATATGCTGCAAAATGAAAGAGCTAGAAAGCTAAAGTACTTAAAAGCAAAAAAAAAAAGAGAATGATAATATTTTTAAATGTATTGATAAGAAAGGCTTATCAAAAAATACAAACACGGTTTGCAAAATGTTACTGAAAAACAAGCAATCAAGGAAAGAAGATGAAAAAATCATTGCTCAAAGCATAAATTTTTACTCATTAAAGGCCTATAATTTTATGAGAGACGATCTTGAGCTAAACCTGCCTTGTAAATCGTCATTACTGAGATGGGCTCCAGTTAAAAACATGGTCCCTGTTTTGAACGAAAATTTATTAAATAATTTAAAGGCAATATTTTTGAAAATTGACGAAAAAAGCAAAACTGCAGTATTAGTGTTTGATGAAATTTCTATAAGAAAGGGGTTGCAATATAATTCCCACAGAGATGAAGTGGAAGGTTTTGTGGATGACGGATATGAAAAATCCGATGATTTGTGCAAGCAAATTTGTGTTTTCATGGTGTGGGGACTCTCTGCCTGCAAATTAACAGAGTTAATAAACGTAAATATAAAAGCTGCACAAAACTTGGGCTTACAAATTAGAGCAGTTGTATGCGACCAGGGTCCAAACAATCGAGGTGCCTTTAACAAGTTTGGAATAAAAAATGAAGAGCCACATTTTTCTTATAATGGCCAAAAGATATATGGCATATATGATGTCCCCAACCTTATAAAGTCGATAAGAAACATTTTAATGAGAAATAATATTGAAACTCCTGACGGAAAAGTTTCTTGGCAAGTAGTTGTTAAGTTGTTTGAGATTGACACTAACAACACGTCTGCAAGAATGTGCCCAAAATTGTCCCGAAAACACATATTCTCAAACTCATTTGAAAAAAAGAAGGTTAAATATGCAACGCAGGTATTTAGCCAAACTGTAGCTGCTGCACTTAAAACATTAATACAAAATGGGACATTTGTTGACTGCGAGGATGTTGCGATCGCAACATGTAAATTTATTGAAAAAATGAATAAACTTTTTTTTGCCTGAATAGCAATAATTTATACGACAAAAATCCATATAAGTCCGCCTTACAAAAAGATAGTGGCATAGAAAACTATATAGTTCAAATGAAAAACTATTTTAAGAGATGTCAATATCCCAGACGAGTTTATTGCATAGACGGAATAATTCTATCAATTAACTCAATCCTCATGTTGTCACAAGACATTTGGATAGATGGGACAGGTGTTCATTTTCTGATCTTGCCAAGAGTTAATCAAGATGCACTTGAACACCTATTTTACTTAATAAGAAGTAGAGGTGGGACCAATAACAATCCAATGCTGTTTGAATTTAATGCAATTCTTTCAAAGATGTTGTCAATGAAAGTAATTACTTCAAAAACATCAACAGGAAATTGCGAGCCAGATGAAGACATGCTTATTAACGTTATTGAAGAAACAAAGCAAGAACTGGCAATTGAAAGCGTAAATACCCAGGATCAAATATATACAGAAGATTTTAACTTAAGTTTTGAAATATATGATAGTGAAATGGAAATAACCGAGGCTGATGAGAAACAGCCCATTTCTATAAGTATAGCAACAGAAAACGCATTGAGATATTTTACAGGATTTGCGATACACAAATCTCAACAAAAGTTTAATTGCGATACCTGCAGAGAACTTTTAAAAGAAGAAATAGCCCATTATGATCAATCAGAATTTTTTTTATTTAACAAGAACTTCAAAATTGTGAATAACACACTAAAACTTAAAGCCCCACAAGACGATTTTTTTAATTTAATGAAGATGCACTACAATATTTTCCATAATTACTTCCAAAAGTTCCCACATGCGAGAAAAATTAAAGAAAAAATTATTATTGAATGTATATTGCATACACAAAGTGATCAAAAATACAAAGATTGGTTTTGTGACAACCATAAATGCAGCGAACATCGCAAACATATATTGAATTATTATCTGCTCATATTGTTAAGAGAAAATAGTATATGGCTAATGGAAAAATTATGTGGTGCATCCGAAAAGCAGCAAAGTGCAAGGAAACTAGACATTTTGACGTCATAAAAATTTATCAATCGCTGCAGAGTTGGGATAGTCTGTTCGTCGGTCCGTGCATATTAGGGCAATTTAAAAATATGTATTCTCATTAATTGGGGTAACTTTTTTGATGGGGGTAACTCTTTTGCTGGGGGTAACTTTTTAAATTACATATTTTAATGAATAGGTAGGTGTAGGCGGGGAACATGGACATGTTTAAATGAGAATCATTTACACATCTCAAGTCGACTCGAAGGTCATTTTTAATGACCCCATTGCAATTGCAATGGCCTCATCGTGGTGTTCCCTGGATACCGATTTAGATACATTTTAATCGGAAGCAAATTCGAGCGGCGACTTTTAATTCATTATCTTATTAAAACGTAATTTTTCACAAATTTTTCGCTGGTTAAAATCGCAATCATATAAATCCACGCGTGGAATGAAAAGCAATGAAAAAGCGCGGTCAAAATTGTTCGAGGCAAAATTGGAAAAATGATCAAAATCAAAACAAAACAAATAGCGCAAGCCAAATCAAAACAAAAGAAAAAGCGCGGGGCAGATCAAAACAAAAGAGATGGCACGCGCCAAAACTTTTGCTTTGACCAACAACAAGACAATTTTTCATTAAATAGATAAATTGTTACTTTTTTGCTTAAATATGTAAAACATTTTTATAAATAATAAAATTTTATTTAAAATTTTTGATATAGTTTTATTATAAAAAGGGAAAAAAAATTCTGTAACAAAAAAAAATAAATCATGCCTGCAATTGAACCCACGCCAAACGGTGCAATGAATCAAAACTTTACCAGCACGGCCACAGCCATGCTCGACCGCTCGACGCCTAAAAGAATACAAAAGGCTCATGTCTTCCATACTCGATCGCAATTTTGTCGAAAACACAAATTTTAGCAGCCAGCCGGTTGCTAAAATGAGCTGCTGCGAGACTTCGCAAAATGTGTGTATCTTGCATGCTAGAAAGAGACAAACATATCAATAGGAAACGAGAGCAAAAGCGACATAGACCTGCTCATCGTTTCGCTGACTGAGGCAGACTAAATTGATTTTTGTCGGCGTTGAAATTGCTGAGAGGCGATCGGCTCTCCGGGGCGCTATGACGTTCGGCTTTTTGCCGAAGCTCTCTGGGGGTCCATGAGTAGGCTAGCGTTTGCTTTCAAAAAATCTTGCGTTTGACGCATCTATGTGTTCTATGGTTAGTGCTTGAACTTTGTAAAACCTAATTTAACTATTCATTGAAATACTAAATAATAAACTTTCTACATTTGGGGGCTCAACCGCCTGGTGATTAGACAATTAATGATCACTCGTAGTGACCAAACAAAAATAATTCAACGTGTAAAGACAAGACGAACAAAAAAAAAAAATAAGTTTTCAATTTAAAAGCATGTGTGAAGAAGAACAAAAGAGGCGTGGTGCAATCACGCGATCGCAGTCTAATAGAGGTACCGCAATGTGCGAAAACGAACAAGGCAGAACACAAAAGCACGCAGAAGATGATACAGCATTTGACGAAGCAGCAATAGACAGAATGCAAATAAACGATATGCAAGCAGAAAATAATAGAAGCCTGCAACAAATTATTCAGTTGCTAACGTTAAAAATCCAGGCTGATGAAATTACACAGAGAGAGTCGAAAATCAGTGCCAGATTTCGATGGTCATAATATGCAGGTTGAATATTGGTTCACAAATTTCGAGCAAAATGCAGACGCATATGAACTCACCGAAAACAAAAATATGTCCAAGCCCGTGGGAAAATTACAAAGTTGGCCAAACTATTCTTGGAGTCTGTATTAGTTAATAACTATTTGGATTTGAAAGCTATTGTCATCGCTGAATTTAAACGCACACTAAGAAGCGCTGACATACACACGAAGCTAAGGGAAAGAAAAATCAAGAAAGACGAACATTTTCTCGAATACTTGCTGAACATGAAAAAAATTGCAGAACAAGGGATTGTTGATGAAGAGTCTGTTATAAACTATATTGTCGATGGTTTGAATATGAAATCGGAATATAAGTTTGGGATATATGGATGTAAAACATACCAAGAGCTCAAAGAAAAAATTGACACCAATGAGAGCAAGTGTAACATCAAAAATGAAAAAAAAGGCATACACTGGTGGCAAGAATAACAGGCCAACTACACGCTGTTTTAATTGTGGCGCAGCTGATCACATTAGAAAAGACTGTAAATCAGAAACAAAATGCTTTAAATGCGTAGGGGTGGGACACATTTCCAAAAACTGTCCACAAAATGTTCAAAATATCAACGTAGTCAAGGAAGACAAACGAAACAAATATTGAACAGAGGCGAATTCAAGTTCACAAAGGCGGTAGCGCGACCAGACAGCGCTGAACCAACTGAGCTAAGTATTTATAACATATAACATTGTTGAATACGAATGCAACATAAATGCTCCCCCGCAGTTTATACCATTGATGGAATCGATAATTACGGGTTACACGGCATCGACGTCACCTTTTGAGTGTCCCGTGCGAATGAAGATAGTGCCTGACGGGCAATTAAAGCTGTTCCGTCATCAACCAACTCGCCATACACCCGAGGAGTCGGAGGTGGTGAAACAACAGGTCGACAATTGGTTACACAAGGGTATTGTGCGCAAGTCGACATCGAATATTGCAAGCCGAGTTGTGATCGTCAAGAAAAAGGACGGATCGAGCAGGGTATGCGTGGACTTTCGTCAACTAAATTCCATGGTGCTCAAAGATTGCTTCCCGGTACCGTTGATGGAGGACGTGTTGGAAAAACTGCAAGCGGCAAAGGTGTTTGTGGTTATGGATTTAGAAAATAGCTTCCTGCATGTACCTATTGAAGAAAGCAGCAGAAAGTACACAGCGTTTGTCACCAAAAAAGGATTGTATGAGTTTTGTCGTGCTCCTTTCGGATTCTGCAACTCACCAGCTGTGTTTAATCGCTTCGTCAACTGTATTTTTTATGATTTGATTGGCAACGACGTTATGCAGTTATACATCGACGACATTATCATATACGCACAATCAAATCAAGAATGTATTAATAAGATGAAATCCGTACTTACTGAAGCTGCAAAGTACAACCTGCGTATTAAATGGAAAAAGTGTCTCTTTCTTTAGAACAGGATAAGTTTTCTGGGACACACGGTTGAAGGTGGGAAAATATGGCCTGGTCATGAGAAAACACAAGCTGTTCAAAAGTTCAACTTGCCAAAAAATATAAAAGGTATACAATCGTTTTTGGGGCTAACCGCATTCTTTCAAAAGTTCATAAAAGGTTATGCACAGATAGCACGTCCCTTAACAGACCTCTTAAAAAAGGATGCAGTTTTTAAGATTGAGACGAATGAGCTAAAAGCTATAAGTACACTGAAAGACGCGCTTTCAAATGAACCGGTGTTACGGCTATATTGCAGAAATGCGAGCACAGAACTCCATACAGACGCGTCCAAAAGCGGATTTGGGCCAGTTTTGCTACAGGATTTCGAAGGAAAACAACACCCGGTGTTTTACTGGAGTAAGAAGTCTTCACCGAGTGATGAAAAACGTCATAGTTATATACTCGAAGTTAAAGCTGCTTAACTTGCGATGGAAAAATTTCGGTACTATCTTCTTGGAATACGTTTTACGTTAGTTACCGACTGCGCTGCGTTTACACAAACAGTCAAGAAAAAAGATACACCACCTGAAGTCGCACAGTGGATTTTGGCCATGCAAGATTTTAATTTCGATGTTAGTCACCGGCCTGGAGAAAAATTGGGTCATGTTGACGGTCTTAGTCGATATCCCCAAGATGTGCTTGTCATATCATCAGAGATTTCACCACGTATTAAAGACGCTCAACAAAAAGATGATTATATAAAGATGATTCTAAAAGTGCTTAAGTCTCACCCTTACGAAAACTTTAACCTTAAAGGCGGAGTTCTGTACAAACATGTAGGTGGGAATGAATTGCTGGTGGTACCGATGAACATGGAACACGAAGTTATTCTTGAGGCACACAGCAATGGTTATTTTGCGTCACAAAAAACAATGCATGCCGTACAACAACACTTTTGGATACCACACTTGGAAAGAAAAGTCGGCCAGGTAGTCAACACATGCATCCAGTGTATTCTGGTCAATAAGAAGTTGGGAAAACAAGAAGGCTATTTATACTGCATCAATAAAGGAGATCAGCCGTTACAGATACTGCACGTCGATCATCTAGGACCCATGGATAGCACGGCAAAACAATATAAGTTTATTTTCGGAATGGTTGACGCATTTACAAAATTTGTACGGCTGTACACAACTAAAAGCACTGGATGTGAAGAAGTACTTAAGAAGCTAGAGGAGTGGTCAAAAATCTTCGGACATCCAGCACGAATAGTCAGCGACAGGGGTGTTGCTTTCACTTCAAACAACTTTTCGGATTATGTTAAAAGTAATGGAATTGAGCATGTGTGGACAACTACAGGAGTTGCACGGGGCAACGGTCAAACCGAAAGGGTCAACAGGTGTATTTTGTCAATTATTAGCAAACTGTCTGCAGATGATACATCAAAATGGTATAAATTCGTACCAGACGTACAGCGAGCCATTAATTCACATGTTCACGGGTCAACCAAGAAGACTCCTTTTCAGTTGATGTTTGGAGTTGAAATGCAATGTAAGCTCAGTGACAAACTAACAGCAATGTTGGATCAAGAATGGATAAACGAGTTTGACAATGATAGACAGAAATTAAGGGAGGAGGCAAAGAACAATATTGTGCAAGCTCAGAAGAAGTACAAGGAGAACTATGACAAAACTCGAAAAGAAGAACACGGTTATAAGAAAGGTGACTTGGTGGCAATACGACGCACCCAGTTTACGGCGGGCCAAAAACTTGCAAGGTCCTTTCTTGGCCCATATGAAATAATTAAAATCAAGCGCAATGGCCGGTATGATGTCAAGAAAGCCACAAATGTGGAAGGTCCATCCATAACTTCCACAATCAACGACAATATGAAACTATGGAAATACATAGTTGTGAACGAGGAGCTGTTGTCTGGGTCAGAAGACAGTGATCAGGATGACCGAATGTAACAATGGGCTGGAACGCAACGGGATGGCAACCCCATATATGGAGGAAACGAAGGGATGGAACGCAACGGGATGGCAACCCGATACATAGAGGAGACGAAAAGAAGATGAAAAAGAGTAGTTGAAAAGAAGTCGTGGTCGAGCGTGGCTGTTGAAGATCTTGAGTCCCGAGTACATAAGTTGAAAGTTGTTCGTACGTTGTGGAAGGAGTCATCAAAGTCATATTGCGGCATTTTGTTTTTGAATTGGTCATTTATTTCTATTCACTTGAACTTTGTAAAACCTAATTTAACTATTTAGTGAAATACTAAATAATAAACATTCTACATACATGTCTGTTCCAAAATGTTTGAACCATGAAAATGAAAACAAAGTGTGCAAGCTAAATAAAGCCATTTAAGCATTAAGCCATTAAGTCTTAAGCAAGCTGCAAGATGTTGGTTCGAGGTTTTTAAAAATGTGTTAAAAGAAGTTGGATTTGAAAATTTCGGAGTTTTCCGTTGCATTTATATTTTGAATAAAGGACACATTTCTAAAAATATTTATATATTACTATATGTCGATGATGTAGTTATTGCTACTTATGAATCTGATACAATGTCTTATTTAAAATCCTACTTACTGAGTAAATTTCAAATGACTGACTTAAAAAAAATACGTTTCTTTATTGGTATAAAAATTGACAGAATAGATGGTATGCTAAGTATGAGCCAATCGGCATACATACACAATGTTTTACAAAAATTTACTATGGCGGATTGTAATGCAGTAACTACGCCTCTTCCAAGTAAACTTATGGCAATATCTTAAACGTGTTCTGAGATATCTTAAAGGTACTGTAAATTTAAAATTGACATTTAAGAAAACTATTTATTTTGAAAGTATTCTACAGGGGTATGTTGATTCTGATTGGGCCGGAAATGAGACAGATAGAAGAAGTACAACAGGATTTGTATTTAAAATGTTTGAAAATTGTACAATTTCATGGAATACCATGAAACAACAAGTAAGAAAGGCTACAGTCGAGCTCGCCGACTGTAAAAGACCCCTTGTATTCGAAATTAATATTTGAATACGGCTGTAATTTAAAATTTAAGTTATAAAATTAAATTTAAAAATAAAATTTGAATCAGTCACTGATGGGATTCGAACCCGCGCTTATTGACGCATGTTCCATATCATGCTGCAACCCTACTAGTTACACCACACCATTCATTTGGCAGAAATCTGATTATTTTCATTTATATATAATAATGTAGATATTTAAAAAATAAAAAAAAAATTAAATTTCCGGGTCTGTGCCGGGTTCGAACCGCAGACCATTGGCTGTTGCACCAGTAAAGTATATTAATAAACTCCACTGTCGGGAATATAACCAGCGAACTTATACGCAAGATGCATAACGCGCCGCAACCCTATCAGTCGCACCACGCCCCACATTAGGCAGAGATCCGATTATTTTCATTTACATATAATAATGTTATTATATAAGAAGCACAAAAAAAATTTAATTTCTGAGTCTGTGCCGGGTTCGAACCGCAGACCATTGGTTTAGAAACAAACGACTATTGTATATTTACATTTTTGTAAAAAACTATATTAGAAATTTTCAAAGTCGGAAATTGAACCTGCGAACTTATACTCAACTTGCAGAACACGCCGCAACACTACTAATTGCACCACCACCTCCTTGTGAGACGGCTCCGATTATTTTAATTAAGATACAATAGTGGTAAATTATTAAATAAAAATAAAAAATTTAAAAAAAAACTATAATTTCTGAGTCTGTGCCGGGGTTCGAACCGCAGGTCTTGCGTTTACATACAAGTGCGTGGCCCACCCCGACCACGCTCTCTTTGCAAACTACTGCGGCTAATGTATATATAAACATACAGTTATCTCTTTTCTTTCAACCACGTGCATTGACAATGCGCTTCAAGGCACACTTTGTTACTTAATTGCTTAGTTGTTTATAGTTGGATTTTTATGCAACTTTCAGGGTAGTTTAATATGATTTGTCTTTAAACAAATTTTGAACTACAATACTGTACTATATTAGCAAATGCTTTAAAAAAGACATGAAAATTTTGAAAAGTTATTTAGTGCGTGTGGGAAATGGGGGCGTGGCAGACCAAAATTTTTAATGACGTTGCATTTCTGCTGTTTCTAGGAATCTGCGTACCAGAATTGGTGTTCCTAAAAGCTATAGTTACGGAGATATTCGCCGAAAACATCAATTTTTTCCGAGGTGTGTCTGGTTTTTTGCTTATTGCGGGGGCGGTAGGAGGCGTGGCGCAGATATGAAATAAACTTGATCTGCTCGCGAAAGTTATTGAATTTTTATTACAAATTTGGTGGTTCTAGCTCTTGTAGTTCAAAAGATCCAGGTGTTCATACAGACGGACGGACAGACCACTGTTGTATATTAATGAAAATAATCGGAGCCGTCTGACAAGGTGGTGGTGGTGCAATTAGTAGTGTTCCGGCGTGTTCTGCAAGTTGAGTATAAGTTGGCAGGGTTGTGGGTTGTGGTTAGTCGTTTGTTTTTTAACCAATGGTCTGCGGTTCGAACCCGGTACAGACTCATAAATTAAATTTTTTTTTTTTTTTTGCCTTTTATATAATAAAAAAAAAAAAAAAATATATGGAACTTGCGTCAATAAGCGCGGGTTCGAATCCCATCAGTTTATAAAATATAATTTAAAACTTAAATTTGAAATTAAAACCGTATTCAAATCTAAATTTTGAATACAAGGGGTCTTTGACAGTCGGCGCGCTCGACTGTAGCCTTTCTTACTTGTTAGACCCCGTACTCTAAAAAAGAGTATAGGGGTCTATTAGGTTTGTCAGAAGCGAAATGTGCGTAACAGGCAGAAGGAAGCTTTTCCGACCCTATAAAGTATATATATTCTTGATCAGCATCAACAGCCGAGTCGATATAGCAATGTCCGTCTGTCCGTCCGTCCGTCTGTCTGTCCGTCTGTATGAACACCTGGATCTTTTAAACTACAAGAGCTAGCGAAACCAAATTTTTAAATGAAAGTCCGTCCATGATGTACGCAGATCAAGTTTATTTCAAATCAGTGCCACGCCCCCCACCGCCCTCGCAATAAGCAAAAAACTAGACACACCTCGCAAAAAATTGATGTTTTCTTATTCGTATAAAGTGAATGGTGTGGTGCAACTAGTAGGGTTGAAAGATGTTATGCTGCTTCAGTTAGCGCGGGTTCAAATCCCATCACTAACTTGATTTTTTTTTTAATTTTATTTTAAAACATAAATTTTAAATTACAGTCGCATTCAAATATTAATTTTGAATACAAGGAGAGTACGGGGTCTTTAACAGTCGGCGCGATCGACTATAGCCTTTCTTACTTTTTAGACCCCGTACTCTTAAAAAGAGTATAGGGGTCTATTAGGTTTGTCAGAAGCCAAATGTGCGTAACAGGCAGAAGGAAGCTTTTCCGACCCCATAAAGTATATATATTCTTGATCAGCATCAACAGCCGAGTCGATATAGCTATGTCCGTCTGTCCGTCCGTCCGTCCGTCCGTCTGTATGAACACCTGGATCTTTTAAACTACAAGAGCTAGAACCACCAAATTTTTAATAAAAATTCGGAAACTTTTGCAAGCAGATCAAGTTTATTTCAAATCAGTGCCACGCCCCCTACCGCCCCCGCAATAAGCAAAGAACCAAAGACACCTCGAAAAAAATGGATCTTTTCGGCGAATATCTTTGTAACTATAGCACTTAGGAACACCAATTCTGGTACGCAGGTTCCTAGAGACAACACAAATGCAACGTCATTCAAAATTTTGGTCTGCCACGCCCCCTTTTCCCACAAGAGGTAACAAATTTTTCAAACTTACATGCCGTTTTTAAAGCATTTGGTAATATAGTACGGTATTGTAGTTAAAAATTTGTTTAAAGACAAATTATATCAAACTAATCTGAAAGTTGCATAAAAATCCAACCATAAACAACTGAGCAATTAGACAACAAAGTAGCCCATGAAGCGCGTAATGAATGTAGTGGTGCAACTAGTAGGGCAGCATGATATGGAACTTGCGTCAGTAAGCGCGGGTTCAAATCCAATCAGTGACTGATTTAAAATTTTTTTTTAAATTTAATTTTAAAACTTATATTTTAAATTACAGTCGTATTCAAGTATAAATTTCGAATACAAGGAGAGTACGGGGTCTTTTACAGTCGGCGCGCTCGACTGTAGCCTTTCTTACTTGTTTAATTACAATACTGTAATAAATTAGCAAATGCTTTAAAAACGGCATGTAAATTTTGAAAAGTTTTTTAGTTCTTGTAGGAAAAGGGGGCGTGGCAGACCAAAACTTTTAATGACGTTGCATTTGTGCTGTTTCTAGGAACCTGCGTACCAGAATTGGTGTTCCTAAGTGATATAGTTACGGAGATATTCGCAGAAAACATCAATTTTTTGCGAGGTGTGTCTAGTTTTTTGCTTATTGCGGGGGCGGTGGGGGGCGTGGCCCTGATTTGAAATAAACTTGATCTGCGTACATCATAGACGGACTTTCATTTAAAAATTTGGTTTCGCTAGCTCTTGTAGTTTAAAAGATCCAGGTGTTCATACAAACGGACAGACAGACGGACGGACGGACAGACGGACATTGCTATATCGACTCGGCTGTTGATGCTGATCAAGAATATATATACTTTATAGGGTCGGAAAAGCTTCCTTCTGCCTGTTACGCACATTTCGCTTCTGACAAACCTAATAGACCCCTATACTCTTTTTTAGAGTACGGGGTCTAAAAAAAGTACAAATATAGCAACAATATTTACAAATTTAGTTTAACAAGTAATTTTCACTGAATACAATTTATACAATTAATTTACAGAAGGGATCTGTCTGGAAGGTCCCGTGGATAACACTTTTTGAGTCTTCTTTTTCTTGGTTTTACTGCCAGTTTTTTCGCAAGGGGGTTGGGATGATCTGCTACTCTACGTAGATAGTCCTCTGCTACTTTTTGGATAACGTCCCCAACTTTGGGAACCATCAAGTCTCTTTCTATGTCTCTGGTGCGCATGTACCAAGGGGCATTACTGATGCTCCTGAGAATTTTTGCTTGAGCCACTCTTATTTTGTTTAAATTTGACTTTGCTGCAATTCCATATATCTGCAGCGCATATTTCCATATAGGACATAGAATCGACTTATATATGGTAACCTTATTACGCAGTGATAATTTATTCGATGGTGAAAGAAGCCACGCCATTTTCCCAGCCTTAGCCATTATTGATTTTTGCACCATTGTTGTATCCGTCTTAAAGGTGAGCGTTCTATCCAGCACTACTCCGAGATACTTGTGAGATCCTTTGTGTTGCAGTGTAGCACCTTGCATATCGATCTTACCACAACTCGCTGGCCTTGTAGCAAACGTAACATTTGCACACTTGCTGCCGTTGATGCCAATGTTCCATTTTTGTGCCCAATCCTCAAAGCTACTCACGTACTGCTGCAAGGAATTTGTGGCTTTACGAATTTTCGAGCTTCTTGTCATCACTGCTGTGTCGTCTGCATAAGTAGCTACCAGAACATTTTTTTCATTAATGCCGATTATATTCCTGTTCGTAGGCATGTCCGCAGTGAACAGCGAGTACAGTGTTGGACCAAGGACACTACCTTGTGGGACGCCTGCGCATATCGGCCGTTTGGTTGATTTCTCACCATCAACGACAACACTGAAGTTTCGGTTTGTCAAAAAGCTGCTGACTAGCTGGAATAACTGGGGGGGTAGGATGCCTTGTTTGATATCCATGAATACCGCCACTGCATATTTTTTATTTTCCATAGGATCCAAGGCAAAGTTTACGACTCTGTGGAGTTGCTTCGGTGTGCCATGGCTTTTTCGAAAGCCAAATTGCCATTTTGGAATTCTTTGAGCCACTGTTTCGAGTTTCAATATCCTGTCCAGAATTATTCTTTCAGCCAACTTGCCCAAGGAGGGAAGAAGACTTATTGGCCTATAGCCATCTACCTCTAGCGGACTCTTCTCTTGTTTTGGGATCATAGTGATCAGAGCAGTCTTCCAAACGTTTGGAAAATGTCCTATGCGAAGGATGCTGTTTAGTAGCAAAACTATGAACAGCACCGCTTTTTTAGGAAGAAGCTTCAGCGTTTTATTGTCCAGATGATCCTCTCCAGGCGATTTTTTGTTCTTAAGCTTTTTTATAATCCGCAGGGTTATTTGAAACGGCGTGTTTAGACGAAGCTCGACAGCCTTTCGTGTGACGTCATCAGTGTAGTTGAATGGCACAAATCTATCTTCCAAAGCGTCAGCAAAAGACTCAGCTTTTTGCTGACTAGTGTAGCACCACCTGCCGGAAGAATCTTTGATTGCTGCTTTCGGAATTATCTGCCTTTTGAACCGGTTTGTAAGCTTCCATAGGGAGTATTTTGTAGATGCATCTGGACTAGCATCCTCTAAAATTCCATTAATTTGATCCTGCTTAGCTTTGAAAAGAACTTTTTGAACCCGATTAGCTATTCTTTTATAAATTTGATGAATACGTAAGTCTCCCGTTCTTGTATATTCCTTTCTTAGTTTTCTTTTAATGCGCAGAAGAGCAACTAAATTTGCTGGAAGCTGAGGCTGATGTCGTGGACTTGGAACTCTTGGAGCAGAACAAGATGCAGCTGTTGTTATGCTACTCATAAAGATATTGATAGCATCTTCTATATCCTCTGGGGTGTTGATTTCCATGTTAAGGTTTATTCTGCTCTCCATATTTGTTCTGAATGCCTTGATGTTTGATCCAGGTGGAAGAATGCATTTTTTTTTGGCCTTAAATTGTGGCTCTTTAGTCCGTGTAGCTACAACCGGCAAGTGATCCGATGACAAATCATGATATAATAATACAGACAGCTTGGTAGAGGCAATCCCGTTGTAAATGAAAAAGTCGAGTGCACTGGGAGCAAGTTGAGAATTGTACGAAAAGAATGTTGGTTCTCCAGTAGCAAGGATCTGCCACGTACCGCTCCTTATAGCCTCCTGCAATCTTTTTCCTCGACTGCATGTCCTTATGTTTCCCCACCATGGATGTTTTGCAACCAAATCTCCGCTTGCAATAAATCGGTCACCCAAGGATGTAAGTATTTGTTTAAACTCATCTGTACTCCATATTTGATTTGGGGGCAGATAAATTGCAGAAATATTGATGGTCCCCGTTTTTGTAGGAAGACTCACACTAGCTATCTGTCTATTAGTGTATGACACAGGTTTATTTCCAAAATGGAGAATTCTTGATCTTATTAAAACTGCAGAGCCACCTTTCGCAGTGTCACTAGGATGATTCGCAAATTATTGTTCATATCCAGGTATAAACACTTTTAGGCCTGGACGTATGTGTGTCTCTGTCAACAACATGACATCTATTGCATTAGCACTAAGAAAATGTCTCAACTCTTCTATGTTTTTGACCAATCCTCGTGCGTTCCATAATCCGACTTTTATCGTTGGTTCCATCATTTGGAAAGGAATTTCTGCACCAGGTCTCTAGTGCTTTGTTTGCCTCCATCGTATCTTGAATTAGCTTAAACATTTGATCCATTCTATTATTCAAATCATTTATAGCCTTCTCTAAAATGTTTAGTTTACTGCTAAATTCGGAGCTAGCCATATAGTTGCCCGGTGTGGGCTTGCTCTGGGGCTTGTCTTCTTTTGGCTTCAACATATCTGCATACTAGATACCACTCCTTACGATTGCATTTGGAATAAATTGTGCGTGTGTATTTTGCATGTTGATCAATCCTGTTTTGGGCATTCTTGCAGCCGGTTTAAGTTTTTTGCTCAGCTCGATCCTTACTGGACAGCCTTTGAAGCTGGAGAAGTGGTTATCTCCACAGTTGGCGCAAATCGATGTATCGCTAGAGTTCAATCTGCATTGTCTGTCGCTTGTAAGGTGGTCTCCTGAGCATTTTCCACAGACTGGATTTTTAAGGCAGTAGTTTCTCGTGTGCCCGTAATCTTGGCACCTAAAGCACTGCACATGATCTTTAGAGTGTTGCGCCTTTGACACTGTCACTCAACATTGGAGTTTTCTGTAAATTTACGAAAAACATTTTGCCTTGTTTTCGTATTGTTGAGTTCTTCATCATTCTCTACGTTTATTTCAATATTGCGCCAATCACGCTTCCTGGGACAGTAGATGTTTAGGGCTGTTAAGTTCTTATCATTAAATGGCCGCTCTATGAGATCTTTCGATACGTTAGGGTGAAGATCTTTAACGACTACTCTGAATGGAGCATTTTCCCTAAGTTGGTGATGCCAAAATTCACAATTTTGTTTGGTTAGCATATTAACAACTGCCCGAAATGCGTTAGGATTTTTTGTATAAATGCGGGAGACTCCTGACCTAGAAGTTCGAATATTATAATCATCAGCTGTAATGACTGAACTCAGTGCATCTTCCAGTGCATTCATTTTGCTAACTTGCGGGACAGAAATAGCTGGAGGTTTGGGTAGTTTGCTTTCCTCTTTATCATTCTGGGTAGTTTGTTGGATTGTTTCCGCTTGCTCATGTTGGATTTCATCGTCAAGATCCATAACTGATTCTGCTTCCTCAGCGAGATCTGCAAATCGGTTTTTCCTATCTACTGCCGAGGTGGTAGTAGAATTCTTTCTAAATTTACCAATATTGGGATGAGGTTGTATTGGTTTATTCTTTCGAATAGATTTGGAAGATTTTTCAACTGTTTTTTGTTTTTTACTCATGCCTATAATAGGCACTTGAAACATGCAGTTGGTTTTGCATGAGCTTACGCCTACGTTCGCATATGCGGCAGAGCCAGTAACAGAACATATGCTCCCGGTTGTAGTCGTTTCCACTGTGTAGTTCGACTGCATTATTCCAGTTGAAAAAGTTACAGTGCAGGTGGTTGATGTACTTGTTGTTGTTGCTGTTGTCCAATTGGTACTGGGGGAATTAACAGCTATACGTAATTCTTTGGCCAAATTTGCACGTAGAGATGCAGCTGGTCCAGCAGTATTTTTCATCACCTTATGCGCAGTCAACAGCTTATCACGAAGCTGAGGGCAATCAGATGAAACATCATTCATAATGCAGCAGTTTACAATATTTGCTTAGTCAAGCAGGTAGTCAATTGCACGCAACGGGATCTGCAAATGCAGATAAGAACTATTTCGTAGACACGAGCATAGTTTAACAAAAGTTGTTGGTTTTAGAAATGCAAACTTTTGCACAGCGCGACACGTCCGTCAATAACGAATGCATGGAATGTACTGAGCTGCTCAAATAAAGCATTTTTGATTGTGTCGCCTTGAAGATGAAAGTATGCAACACTTTGCGTGCCACTCAAATGGCCAAATAATTGGTCAATTAGGTAAAAAGCTTGCCAATGTCTCAGCTGGCCCGATTGCATGCTAGTCGAGCATTTTGTGGCCATTTGCGTGCCGCTTTGTTGGCAAGGCCAAAAACACAAACGATGTGTTAGGTGGGGTATATTTTTGTGGTCAACTCCGGACTTTGGATTTGAACTGCAGTCGGTTGAACGTTGAATGTTGAATGTTTTATGCAGATTTGCACTTGTTCAGTGGATTAAAGTGGTGAGGATTTGATTTATTGAGGAATTGCATTGCATTTTAGCCCCGATTGGAGAAACAGAAATAAAATAAAATGCATTGTTTTTTGGCTCTCATGATTTTGTTTATTGTATGTATATAAGTATATTTATTCTTTATTTTGTTTCAATTTTTGCTAAATGCTTTTCGAAATAATTTAACATCTTAGCTAGTTAAGACAATTTAAATTTATTTTAATGTAATTAATAATAATTTCGATTTTTGGTTACTTAATGGAAGAGAAGAAATTTTTGGATCACATAGGTTTGGTTATTTTTGTCAAACATTCTGCTAAGATATCAATAACAAAACAAATAAAGTTAGTTAAAGTTATTTACATTAAACAACACTAACAAGTTCATAAGTCCAGATTACATGCAGGTTTGAGACTTATCAATTAATTTATATATTATTATTTTGTATCATTCATCTATTGAATGTTGCTAGATTGGTTTCTCTTCATCGATTTTAGATTTACGATTTTAGTTAAGGCTGAAGTTGTTTAAGAGTAAAAGTTGTTTATAAAATATATGTATATGTGTATGTTTGTGTCATATATCAAAGTATAGCTATGTACTAATAGTAATAGGGCGCATTTATAACAGTTTTCGCTTAAGTTTACAGATCCCATTGAGATTTGGTTTTCATTGAGCTAACTTTCGAATTAGCCTTACAAATATAATTTAAGAAGTATTGCCCATATCAATAATTCTTTAGTTGGTTGAAATTAAGCTACATAATACATTCGTGTACATTATGTTTGTGTATGTATTTGTCAATATATGTTTTATGAATGCATATTTCAATTCACATTTTGACAAAAAATACTTTGCAAATAAGGTAATTAATTCATTGTTTTCTATAATCACTAGGCTTTACCATAATTTTGGAATTTTATTATTAAGAAATTGGTTTTGTTAATTGGTCCTTAGTACACTACATGGAAAACGTTTAAAACTGTGGAGCAATTCAAATTTCTATAGCATTTTTTTAAGCAGGCAGATAAATGACTGCGCCCAGTTCAGAAACCCAGAGAAGCAAATTAGCCCCGATTATCTTTCTCTCTCTTTCACTCTCTTTCACTCTTTCTCTCTCTCTCTCTCTGTCTCCCTTTGTACCTCTTCCTCACATTTTTTCTCTAGATGCCCTGACCCTTTCCACATATTCTGTCATCCACTTTAAAAATACACCTTTTTGTGTCAACAAAACACAAACATACATTGAAACAGATTAAAAGATAGGCAGACGGACAGGCAATCCTGAAAAGGAGCTGCCCTTTTTATGCTGCCCACAGCTGTGATGACCTTTTGGAATAAAAATGGAACACCTTTGCCCGTTAGCGTTGGCGTGACTGTCCAGGTGTGTGGGCGTACCAGTGTGACCGTTTTGGCTATTTAATAGCCAAATTTAGCTAATTTTTGGTGTTACTTAACAGTAATAAAATCTGCAGGAAAATTCTGTATATTGAATCCATTATATCAATTTAGCAAAATAAATAGCTTTAGATGCAATTAAACATTAAATATGATATATGAAAAAAAAATAATCTTTTTTATGTAATCTAGCTATTTTACACCAGAAAGTTCACTTAAATCTGGAACGTCAATTCTCTAACTCACACCGACACACCTTCAGTCTCGTTTTGTGTGTTTGTGTCGTATGTTAATTGTGGGGAGCGAGGCAAGCGCATTTTAATGGCACAAAGAATCGTAAAATTTTGAAAAACCGCCTAAGCCGCATATTAAGTGTCAGAAAGATAGACATTTATGCTGGCTTTCTTAATCCCCAGTACGCACACATACACACAAATACACGGCCGCTTACACACTCATTTATATATGTACATGTATGCACATGACTGAGCCAGTTAACGGCAACGTTGCTATTTTTTGTAGCATACTTTATGGCGCGCATACTTTATGGGTAAAGTTGCGCAGTTTGTTTACAAATTTGTTTATTAAACTTTATTAAACTGGCAAATAATATTTATTTCACTATTAAATTTGCTTCCATTTCGAGTTAAAGCATGAAAAATTGTTTGAAACATGTCGTGTTCCTCAGTTAAATCTGAACCTAAAAGGTCATAACCAATTGCAAAGCTATCGCAAAAGTCCCTATTTTGTATATAGCCTGCATATTTCGGGTATTTTAATTAAGAACCGCAATTACCAGAAGGTTACTAATTAACTGGCGTTCGCTGGGTCAAAGAAAAAACATAATTAAAGCTAATCCTTTTGCACGTATTTATGTTTACTCGACATACACTTTTTTGTTGAGTGGGGTTTAGTGGGAGTTGAAATCGGCTGCATGTTATGGGAAACGAAATTAATGCGCGTTGTCTTTTAGTTTGTTGTCCTCTGTCAACGCTCTGCCAGTCGAAATTTGCATTAGAATTTTTAATGTGTATCGCAGCTATTTTTGACATTTGCGTTTCATGTATCTTGTTTTTGACTTTTATCTATGCTTAGCTTAGATTTGTATTAACTTCATTAACTAGACACCATTTAGCGGATGTTTTTCTATTATTATCTTTGATTATGTTTAATGCTACATTTACTATTCTATTCTCATTTAGAAATGTACTTTGGGTTTGCCCTTCATTGTGAAGTTTGTTGCAACCAACATTAACTGAATGCAAATAAATTGTCAATTATTAATGACTATTGCAGTAATTACACGCATAATTTTGTGCTTAGTACTCATTGGTTTTCCGTTATGTTACTAGTTTCATTAGATTTTAGTCATAATTTATTTTGGCCATATTTATATTCAATTAAATCGATTTTTTTTTTGTTTTTCGGCGGTTCTTCTCACTGTCATGAATTCTTTTATTTCGTTCTACATTAATTATTAAATTTTTTTTATTAGAAATCAATTTATGATGCACTTGTTAATGTCACATGCGAGTTTTTATACCCCGCAAGGGTATATTGCTTTTGTTTCAAAGTCTATATGAACGCTGAGATTTAGTAATTGTAAAAAATAATTTTCATAACAACCAAACTTGGAAACTACTAGATCTATCGCAACTAAATACACATATCAAATGTATGATACCATTATAACAATGCATACCTAGTTAGGTCTGGATTAGCCAACTATATCCTATAGCTCACATAGGCCAATTCGGTTGTTATTTGTATGAAAATTCGGTGTGACTTAGAAACACCACATTTGGGATATAGACTGTTTTTATAACCAGGCAGACCAAGTTTATTTAAAAGTTTTGTAAACCGTTTACGTTCTTAACGGACTTTTCACAGGGTATCTACCGGCTTGGAGACCCCGACTGTACTTTGATTTTTGTTTTCCTATAATTTATTTTACATTTTCACTTTAAGATAATTTATTATTCAATTATTTGAAATAAAATTAAGGATGAAATAGACTTCCGGCTGGTAGACAGGTAGCAGTAAAAGAAAATATATAAAAGTGTCTCTTAAATTTTATAAAAAATTATCTTAAATATTGTAATGAGCAATTCGTGTAACTTGAGCAAACAGTGCAGAGTTCTCAATGAATTTTTATTGCTTATGGTTTCGATTATTTAGATGATTTGATGAAAATCAGTTAAATAAATTAAAATTTACTGAAAAGAAAAGAAAAGAAAGCAACAATAAATAATAAATATAGTTCATCAATTTAATATCAATTTATGGAATCTGCATTTCAATACAATTTAGTCGCTTTGGCCACAGAATAGGGCATTTAAATTGCTTTTCGAATGTTTGTAAAATGATTTATGATAGTAATTTCGTTTACATCTCAGCGGTGACCTTACGTGGCATTCCCATGACAACCCCAAAGCGACCCCTAACCAAATCGTGAGGCATTTCACCTCTCGATCTTTACACTTCAATAATTATATTCTGTAATTTAATTTAAATTTTTGATTTGCTTACTTTCAAATAAAATCCGTTCGAAATTTATGCAATAAATGCATAAAATATAAAATAAAGAAATGTACGACACATCCTGAATTTACGTTCTCGGATTTCACTTTTTATTGCACTCTTTTGTGCGCCACCGTGTTGCTTGCATCCGTTTTGGGTAGTTGTCTGCTTGTATGCGTGAGACTTATGTTTTTCACAACCATGTTGATTTTTTGTTTCGTTTGCATTAGTAACCACTGTGGGTTGTGCGCCTGTCTGTGTGTTTTATCTTTAATGTAATTTACGCAAACGTTTTTTCTCACCGCTGTTATCAGAAAATTTTTTATGGTTATGTTTTTTTGGTGCTGTTACTGCTGGTTTTACTGTTGCTGCATATCGCCGCCGCTGCTCAGTCCAGCCTTAGACTCAGGCGGCACCTGTTGAACACATGCACAGAAAATAAATGCAGCGAGTTAGCTTGGAATTGAATTAGACTTAAGTTTAAACGACCAGACATATTAGGTAAAGTAAAGTAACCTAACAGGAAAAAATAATTGAAGCATAAGCATCATTCTGGTAAAGTAGCAACTATGTTTATGTGTTAGTGTGTATTCTGACACCCAAAAGAACAGAAAAATACATTTAATAGCGCCCAACAAACAAGAAGAACAAGCTTAAGGGCACATCACACATACTTACACACTCACACGTGCCCACACGCAGTATAGTCAACACAAGCACAACACAGTCAAACATACAAAATAGCCTACAGTTGGTTTTGTGGCATCAAATTGAAGAAAACAAGAACAAGAAGAAATACCATAAAAAAAAAAACGAAGAAAAAAAGATACGAATTTGAGGTAGAGAAAACTCGAAGTAAAACTTGCATACGAAACACAAATTGGCAGGGAACAGCAAAAACAGCACACAAAAACTTAAAAGAACAAAGAATAACTTTTAGAACTAAATAAAAAACAGTAATAAAACCAAATATGTATATGTAAGTCTGTTGCAAAACCACTTAAAAAATGGAATTAAATAAATTTTTTGAGTTTTTCTACATTTTATAGTAGGATATATGAAAGGATAATTTGGCGATCTTTCAGGACTTATTTAGATATTTATCTAATCCTGCATTTTTAAATTAATAATATTGGTCATGTTGCATACTTTTGAGCGGCAATGAGAATTTTTCGTGATTGTCAAGATAATTAGTTTTGTTGGCCGCTCAAAAGTATGCTGCTGAAATTTTTGAAATAGTTGGTTTAATAGCTTTGAAACGAACTATAAGTGCCTTAACCAGTAACTAGGATAATGCATAGATGAGGCACACCTAAGATTTTGTCTCGATTTAGTTCTGTGTACGTGCTTCTGTCGATACCTGCTCTGGCATGTGTATGTCTTGGAATTCTGCAACCTCACATATCAGCAACCAGCCCGCAGCATGTTTTCTATCTTCGATAAAAAAAGTAATTGAGCTATGATGACATTTTATAGATACATACATATATGGACATACATATTTAATTGTATATAAACAAATATGGATAGGTTCATAAAAATGTATGTTTTAATAAAAATCACAGATTTATCAAATAATAAGTATGGAATATATGCTTATATATTTCGCACTGCTTTTGATGAAAATGAATTGGACTTTTATTTTTCCAAGAAAATAATTTTAAAATCCAAAAGTGTTAAATATTTTAAAGTAACTAGAAAAATATCATGCCAAAAATAGATTTTCCTTGAATATATAGTATAACAAAATCAACAAAAGCAGAACTGTTGAACAAACTAAGAAGATAATTTCAAATAGCAGTACCGCAAAAAGATATTGAAAACACGAAATAAATATAGAAAGAGAGAGAAAGATAACGAAAGGGAGATATACTATTCACAACAAATAACAACGACGACGATTGGTAGCAAGCAACGGCGACTGTACCTAGTAAATGTATATTGATTTTTCTTTTTTTCAGGGGGGAATTCGGTTCAAAATTAACCGCCATAAAAACTATGAAAGTCCAGGAAATCCATGGAGTCTGTTTGATTTTGCTGTTGTTGGTCGAGCTACGTGGAAGATCATGATAATATTGATGTATGTGTGTATGAAGACGGTGGTTGTTGTTGAGAGCAGGAGAAATAGAGAAATATGGTAGGAAAGTGGTAGAGTAGTATATATAATATATACAAATGTGCCCAAGATTTTAGGGTCCGCCTAAGGCTTTGCACTTACCAGTTTCTTGAAGCAGTCGTCAAAAAATGCAGTCATGGAGCGATAAAGATGCCGCTTCACGCCGGAAAGGCTGTGTCCTTCATCCGGATAGATTTGCTGCTTGTAGAGCACTCCTTTACTGGTCAGGACTCGGGACAAAACCATCGACTGCTGTAAATGAACGTTGTCATCGGCGGTGCCATGGACAAGCAAGAACTGCTTATCTCGCAGGTTGTCCACGTATTTGGACAGATCGCTCTCCTCGTAGCCCTTGTAGTTGTCGGTCACGTTGGGAAAACTCAGATACCGTTCCGCATAGGTGGAATCTGCAAGATATCGAGATGAGCCGCTGCCTCTAGTAGTAACTTCAGCAGTTTACCGTATAACTTCCAATTGGTCACTGGGGAGACACTAATGCCGCACTGGAATATTGACTGTTGTCCAGCCAAGGCCAGGGCAGCTGTGTATCCGCCATAGCTCCAGCCCCAGACGCCCATGCGCCGTGCATCTATAAAGTGCAGATTATCCCGCAGATACTCACTGACTTCAAGTTGATCCGAGACCTCCACGCTACCCAAGCGCTTGTAGACCTCGTGGAGTAACTGATAGCCTTGACCCGATGAGCCACGGCCATCGATCTCAATCACAATGAAGTCCTTGTTGCCAGCCAGGTATGTATTCCAGTCCACGTGCCAGCGATCTGTGACTAGTTGGGTGCCCGGACCGGAGTAGACGTGCAAAATTGTGGGATATCGTGTTATCTCGTCTTCGCGGAGTACAGGCGGAAGGTAGAGGCGCACCTGGGCGTGGTAACCACCAGAGATCATTACTGGAAAGGTTTTCAGTTGTGGCAGGGCCACTTTGGCCATTTTCTCCTTGAGCCGTGTGTTGTTTTGCACTGTGTAAATCAACTCCATAAACTGAGACTTGGGCTCGAGCAGCTGCTCGGCACTTTCAGCCTCCGTCTCTGTTTTGGTATCCAGTCGTTCCAAAGCACTTTGAAGTTTGGCCTTGGATGCAACCTTGGGTTTGAGAGCATAGATAATGGAGCTGGGCACAACGGGACCTAAACATTCGATGAGCACATAGCTGGCTGCCAAGGAGACCGGAAACTGGGCTTCATGGTACAGGCAGTCGCTCGGTGGAGGCGGTGCTGCTCTGCTGCGTCCATGTCCCTGTTGTTCTACCGGCAAGGTGGGTGACGGGGGCAATGGCTCAGCCTCCTCCGAATCCTCCCAGTCATCGTCCCAAGCGGTGACCAACTTTGGTGGTGATTTCGTGTGACCCTCGTTGTAGCCATCGGCTCCCTGCATCAGGGCCGGACACGTCAGGCAATCCGGCATCAGTAGGGCCTGTCCCTGGCGTGCGGGTAAAGCTGAGACCCGATACAGATGCTGCTGAGAGGGGAGACGCTCCGGGGTTCCTAGGAAATAACTAAGAAAAATGAACGAATCACAGAGGAATGCACAAAAAGATTTATTTATTTCCATTAAAGATGCAAGCTTAATATTCACTCTTGTTTTCTCTCGCAGCAGCTGCTAACTGATAAAAGTTTTGTTGCGGCTCTTTTCAAATACCCTGTTTGTACTAAGTTGAAGTAGAAGCACTATTAGTGTATTTGAGTTTTTAGTTGAGTTTCATATATGTTGCGAACGGTTTTCAAAAAGAATAGATCTAGTATTCTATACACAACATTAAACTTTGGTTGCGGATTATTAAAAGGTTATTCGATGTACAGAAAGTTGTCTAATAAATGGTTGAATATATATCTAACAGGGTAAATGCTGGCTTAAAGGGCTCCCCGCATAGCCCTTTAACTTAACGCGTTCACTATTTTTTTTGCCTTGTCTAAACCACTTTTAAAACTTAATTCTCGGAAAACTTTCAGTTGTCCAAGTGTCGCATATAAAGTTATGTTATACTACAACTTCAATGGTTTGAGTTCGATTGCGGAATTGCTATTTCCGATGACTACTTACATCCAATTATCCAACTGATCCCAGTGCAGTAATCGATTCACTTCGTAAGGACCGTGTGTTAGGGGAAGCACCCGATTATTGTCAATGTCCACGTGCACGATGTGCCGAAAATAGCCTGTTCGCGTGTATGAATGAAATACAGACAGAAAGGAAGGGAGAGAGAGAGAGCGAGTGGAAAGAGAGACAGGGATAGTTTGTCGAATCGAAATTGAAAGGGATATATGGTTCTCTTACCAAATGAGCCATCCCGAAGTGGCGATATGGCCACATAGAGACTGGCATTCGCCGTAAACAACGGAACCGAGACGGTGTCCACCCAGCCACGCCCATCGCCGCTTACTCGGTGCGTCTGAAACAGAGGTTCCACATATAGTTAGCAACACAAATACAGATGAATGTGGACAATCCCACGCCTAATTACCTCGATGCAGGCGAAAGTGGGACTCCGACAAACGCTGACCACGGATATGTTTTGAGGTCGGTTAAGCCAGACCACTGCAATCTCCGAGCCACTCACCCAACTGGCACTGCTAAAGTAATGCTCCCTATGGAGAAAGAGCGATTAGCAATATCATTATTTGAAATATAAAACACTTTGATACGAACTCGTTTTCTATTATTTTCGGCGGTTTCAAGTCCGTTATGTGTATCTTCAGAGGATCCGATAAGTCGGCTACACGCAAAGCAACTGTTGGATTCTGAGTTCCCGGCTTAGGATAGCTGCATTACGGAAAATTAAGGGTTTCATTAAGAGTATTACATAAATTGATCACTTTCATTGTTGTACGTTGTTTAGTTTTTTTATTTCTTTCTGTTAAGATCTTATTAATCGATCTGGTCTTGATCTCGTTTAACTCTAAACAAAATTTCAAATTTACTACACAGTTAAAGTTGGAATTTAAATATTTAAAAGTAGTTTAATCTTTTCTTTAAAATTACAGGCTGCGACAATAAGACGTGGCGGATAAAGTTGTTTTCTAAGCTACAAAAAACGTAAATAGACGTTTTACATAGCTGTACTTTTTAGTTCGATTTTAGAATTTGATTTTTAATTCCAATCTTTATTCTGTGATATCTTAAAAATTAAACCCTATTGATTCTAGAACGATTTGATAATCGACAAGAAAGTTTAGTCTCTAAATCATGTTTATTTTATAAATATATCATAAGCTCTGTATGAAATAAATTCCGTGATTACTTTATAATATTAGAATAAATTTCTTTAGTCGGCTTTCTCAATACAACTACATTAAACTGCACGTAAGTACGAAATTTAACAGGCCTTAATTAACTTGGGGAAAACAACACTTCAAAGTTTAAGCGCCTTGGTCACCGAAGCTATGCAAACGCAGACTTTTGTGCATTAGGCAATTTATCAAATGGAAAAGAGACAGTGGATTAGGTCCTTCCAAAGTGCTTACGAAAACTAATTTTAATTCCTTAACTGTTGCCAGACACACCTGCCAGAAGAGGGTTAAACACTATGTACAGTCACTCCATGAATTTTAAGCGTTAACAGAACTTCGCATAAGCACTACAAGGACTAATAACAGTCACGAGCAGACTATTAACACTTAATCGAAAAGTAATACAGCCCCAGTAACCCAACCAGAAACATAAACAGGTAGGTACACAACTTACCGTAAGGATCTAATTTCCGGGTACAAGTTGGCATTTGGATTAGTGCCCCCAGCTGTGCCACTTCCACTGCCACCAGTTGTAGCACCTGCGTTGCCTCCACCATGACCTGAGTTACTAGCCGCAGCACCCCCTGCGGGGCCGGAGGGGGTAGTGCCGTACCAGGCAAAGTGCTGTTCCTGAACGTGTGTGTCGTTGAAACTGGCATAGAGCAGCAGTTGTCCGTCATCAGAAACCCAAATGGCGTTATTTGCATGCAGGATTTCCTCTAAGGACGACACAAATGTGAATTGCAGGATGAATAACGATGGGTGTCAATTAGCAGACATTATCGTAAATTGCAACTTTTAAACTGTTTGATTTTATCGATAAGTACGCAAAACGACAGTAATTACCCTTTCAGGAAGCTTCACAGCAGGAAAATCAGTTGTTAAAAAAAATAAATTCTCATAGCCTCGAATTAAGAATAATAATAATAATATTCACCTTTTTATAAATCACCTTTTAATAAAAAACTTAACGTATTCTGGTACAGCGGTGCAATATTTTTTGAAGCAAATAATCCACAAGTGGAAAGTGTATTTATGTACTATCCATTCGTATATATTTTCCAATCAGACCTCGTTATAAAACTTTGAAAATTACCTCCATTTTGAGACACCGTACCCAAAAAGAGTACAGGCAGGAGGAAGCAAAGCAAAGAATGGATAAACCAAAATAAAAGTCAATCAACAAACGTTGCGGTTCTTCGTACTCAATATCCATTACATTTTGTGCAAATTGACCGATCCAACCCAAAATATCATTTAATCTGTATGTTATGAATATAACTATCCTCACCACATATGATTTGAATCGGAAAACTCAATCCAACAGATTCCATGAGACAAATTTGCGAATGCAGGGTCTATTGCAGTTGGCTTACTCAACTGAAGCATTTTTTACAAGTTCTTATACTTTCTGCAAGAGTATATTGGGTTTGTGCAAAGTATGTACAGGCAGAAGGAGGCGTGGCACACCCCATAACGTGTATATATTCTTGATCAGCCGAGTCGATATAGCCATGTCCGTCTGTCCGTCCGTCTGTCTGTCTGTCTGTCCGTATGAACAAACAGATTTCAGAGATGGTAAGAGCTACAAGTTCGAGTTTGGTCTCAATCGACTCGATATTTAGTCAGTCAATACAAAAATCTTTTTTTTTTTTCGATGCCACGCCCCATTCGCCCACAATGAGTAAAAAACTCGTCACACCTCGGAAAAAATCTATGTTTTCGGCGAATATCTCAGTAACTATGGCACCTAGGAATTTTGGTACACGAGTTCCTAGAGACCGCTTAAATCCAATGACATCAAAAGTTTTGGGCTGCCACGCCCCCTTTTTCCGCAAGAAATAAAAGAACATTTCAAACTTGCATGCCGTTTTTAAAGCATTTATTCTTACTGTACAGTGTTGTTATTTATGATTCGTTTGAAGACGTGTCATGTCAAACTATCCTGAAAGTTTCATAAGAATCCGACCATAAACAAGAAAAAAATGTTGCAACAAAGATTTTATTCGAGAGAAATGAGTGCGAGAGAGACAGCGCTAGTCGTGCCGACCAATAGTATTCATACACACATATGTATGTTTATTTATTTATTTATTTATTGACGCAGACTAAAAGCAGTCGCGAGTATTAATCAATTAAAAAAGTATCTAAAAATTAAGCTTATATTAATGATTATAATTAAAGTATCAATATTTATTATAACTGAAAGGAAAAAGTAAATTAGTTATTGAATATAATTAATTTAATTAACAAATTAATCTGGGAATAAAAATTAAAAAAGGAAATGATTCAACATTTGTTGCAAAGGGTTGGGGAAAACCCAGAAAAGCCCAACCAGATCAATAAAACATTAAGGCAAAATTATCACGAAAGATCTCTGATTTAAAGGGACGCAGATATGCAAGACTTACTGCCTCAGAAAATCAGAGATTTAACGGAGTAGGCTGTAAAGTGAAGCTTTAAGATTGGAAAGAGAGAGATGTATCAATTATTCTATTGTATTCATTATAATTAACGCATAATACCCGAAAACGATTGTGCAAAGCGTAATCAGTGGTGCATGTAGGAAGAAATAAAGGGATGTAGTACCTAGTGGTCCTAATTGGGATATTAAAATTAAGACGTTCTAAAAGGTGTGGGGAACAAATATCACCGATTATTAGCTTATGAAGAAAAATAACTCCGAGAACTTTTCTACGGTTAATAAGGGAAGGAAGATCTAGAAGCAAGAGTCTGTTAGCATATGAGGGAAGGCGAAGACTAGGATCCCAATTAAGACCTCTAAGTGCGAAGAGTAAAAACTGCTTCTGCACCGACTCAATTAAATCTTGAGTATGAGCATGTTGAGGTGACCAGACACATGAGCAATATTCAAAAATGGGCCTGACAAGGGATGTATAAAGAATTTTAGTGACGAAGGGATCATTAAATTCCTTAGACCAGCGTTTAATAAATCCAAGAGTGCCCTTGGCTTTATTAACAATTGTGGAGATATGATGTGTGAAACTTAATTTACTATCAAAAAGAACACCAAGGTCATCAACTGACAGTATACGTTTCAAGGGAACATTGTCAATGCAGAAATTGGCTAAGTAAGGAGTAACCCTGCTAAAAGTCATAAACAGGCATTTAGAAAAATTTAGATGCAGGTGATTAGATATGCACCAGTTGTGCATTGAATTTAAATCATCCTGTAGTAGCAAATGGTCAGAAATGTTCTTATAAGATAATAATAATTTCACATCATCGGCATACATAAGTATGCGACAGTGGGATAGCGAAGAGGGGAGGTCATTAATAAAAAGATTAAAAAATAAGGGGCCTAAGTGGCTACCCTGGGGAACTCCAGATGTAACCAAACCCGATTTAGAAATGACTGATCTAAGCATAACTTTTTGGGTCCTGCCTGTAAGGTATGAAGATATCCACAGAAGAAGGGAAGGTGGAAAACCTAGAATGCTAAGTTTATGTAACAGGAGATTGTGATTAACAGAGTCAAACGTTTTACTAAAGTCAGTATAAATAATAAAAGAGGTGAATTCTAATAGATTGGTCGAAGTTGACCGACTCTTATAAAACCCATGTTGGGCAGGAGAGATAATTGACATGCAGAGGTGTTGCAAAGTCAATGAAATTATTTTCTCAAAGAGCTTAGGGATTGCAGACAACTTCGCAATTCCCCTGTAATTAGAAATATCCGACTTGCACCCTTTTTTATGCAATGGGATAATGTAAGATTCTTTCCATAAAAAAAGGAAAGACACAGGAATCTAAAGAGAGGTTAAAATGAAATAAAAGAGGTTTTAATAAAGAAGAACAGCACTCCTTAAGTACACAACTAGGAATGTTGTTAGGACCAGGAGAGAAGGAAGATTTTAAAGAGTTTATTGAGGAAAGTTGGCAGTTATTAGCAATATAAGGGGAAAACAAGTAAGAAAGGCTACAGTCGAGCGCGACGACTGTAAAAGACCCCGTACTCTCCTTGTATTCGAAATTAATATTTGAATACGGCTGTAATTTAAAATTTAAGTTATAAAATTAAATTTAAAAAAAAATTTGAATCAGTCACTGATGGGATTCGAACCCGCGCACTGACGCAAGTTCCATACCATGCTGCAACCCTACTAGTTACACCACACCATTCATTTGGCAGAAATTAGATTATTTTCATTTAATGTAGTTATTTAAAAAATAAAAAAATTAATTAAATTTCTGGGTCTGTGCCGTGTTCGAACCGCAGACCATTGGCTGTTGCACCAGTTAAAATTGTTTATTTACATTTTTGTTTGAAATTTAAAAAAGTATATTAATAAACTCCGCTGTCGGGAATTGAACCTAACAGCTTATACGCAAGATGCATAACGTGCCTCAGTCGCACCACGCCCCATATTATACAGAGCTCCGATTATTTTCATTTACATATAATAATGTTATTATATAAGAAGCACTCAAAAAAAAGAAATTTAATTTCTGAGTCTGTGCCGGGTTTTGAACCGCAGACCATTGGTTTAGAAACAAACGACTAACCACAATCCATCCCTGTTGCACCAGTTAATATTGCATATTTACATTTTTTTTTTTTAATTTAAAAAAGTATAACAGAAAATTTCAATGTCGGGAATTGAACCTGCGAACTTATACTCAACTTGCAGAACACGCTGCAACACTACTAATTGCACCACCACCTCATTGTGAGACGGCTCCGATTATTTTCATTAAGATAAAATAGTACGTGATCCTAGACAATTCTACAATTCTGTTAATTCTAAACGTAAGTCTTCTACTTTACCAAATTCATTTTTCTTCAATTCTACTAAAGTTAGCGAAGACTCGGCAGCTTCCGATCTCTTTGCTAACTTTTTTCAATCTACTTACACTTCTAGTTTGCCTACTAACTTAACTTACCCCTATAAACTCCTTTCCTCTAATTTGTTTTTAGACCCCGTACTCTTAAAAAGAGTATAGGGGTCTATTAGGTTTGTCAGAAGCCAAATGTGCGTAACAGGCAGAAGGAAGCTTTTCCGACCCCATAAAGTATATATATTCTTGATCAGCATCAACAGCCGAGTCGATTTAGCAATATCCGTCTGTCCGTCCGTCTGTATGAACACCTGGATCTTTTAAACTACAAGAGCTAGAACCACCAAATTTGTAATAAAAATTCAGTAACTTTCGCGAGCAGATCAAGTTTATTTCAAATCAGTGCCACGCCCCCTACCGCCTCCGCAATAAGCAAAAAACCAAAGACACCTCGAAAAAAATTGATGTTTTCCGCGAATATCTCCGTAACTATAGCACGTACGACCACCAATTTGGGTACGCAGGTTCCTAGGGACAGCATAAATGCAGTGAAATTAAAATTTTTTTGCTGCCACGCCCCCTTTTTCCACAAGAAAAAAAATAAAATTTTCAATTTCGATGCCGTTTTTAAGGCATTTGTCCTCTTCGTACAGTGTTGTAATTTAAGATTCGTTTAAAGACAAATCATATCAAACTACCCTGAAAGTTGCATAAAAATCCAACTATAAACAACTGAGCAATTAGGTAACAAAGTGTCACTTGAAGCGCATTGTCAATGCACGTGGTTGAAAGAAAAGAGATAACTGTATGTTTATACATACATTAGCCGCAGTAGTTTGCAAAGAGAGCGTGGTCCGGGTGGGCCACGCACTTGCTTGTAAACACAAGACCTGCGGTTCGAACCCCGGCACAGACTCAGAAATTAAATTTTTTTTTTGTGCTTGTTATATAATAACAATATTATATGTAAATGAAAATAATCGGATCTCTGTTTAATGTGGGGCGTGGTGCGACTGATAGGGTTGCGACCCTGGACAGTGGAGCTTATTAATATACTTTTTTAAATTTCAAACAAAAATGTAAATGAAGAATTTTAACTGGTGCAACAGCCAATGGTCTGCGGTTCGAACCCAGCACAGACCAAGAAATTTAATTATTTTTTTAATTTTTAAATAACTACATTATTATATATAAATGAAAATAATCAAATTTCTGCGTGGTGTGGTGTAGCTAGTAGGGTTGCAGCATGATGTGGAACTTGCGTCAGTAAGCGCGGGTTCGAATCTCATCAGTGACCGAATCAAATTTTTTTTTAAAATTTAATTTTAAAACTTAAATTTTAAATTGCAACCGTATTCAAATATTAATTTCGAATACAAGGAGAGTACGGGGTCTTTTACAGTCGGCGCGCTCGACTGTAGCCTTTCTTACTTGTTGTTTTTCTTTATATTATTATAATTCTTAACACTCGCACTCGCGAAATTCAAAAGAAAATTTCTCAATTTCCAAAATTGCACTTGCAAAATCAACAACCGGCAGAACAGCTGAGTCGCTGTCAGCGATGCCACTCCAGTGACACTAATCGTGACTAAGTCACGGGTAAAGTCCTCGATCAATTCCTTGATCGTTTTTTAAGATATACTAAATTACGGAAAACTGTTGCGACAATCATTTCATCTCGATACGATATTTGAATGCACCAATCGATAATAATCGATAACTCCATTTAGAAGCAATATCTTGTTAATCCATTATTTTTATCCAAGGAATAACAGGGACGAGCACCAATTCAAAATAAAAAGCATAAATTTGTGTTTTATTTTTTTTTTGTTATTACTTGAAAACTAAGCCTATAAGTTTGTTTTAAGTTTTTGTTCTTCACAAATCAAAAAAAAAAAAAAAAGGGAATACACATATAAAAAAAAAAAAAAAAAAGAGAACAAAAAAAAACCCTAATTACGACAAAACAATAAAATACTTAAAATTTGGTCGTGTTTTACTTATAATTGTATTTTTTAATATTTACTAAGAAGAAATATTTATTAAGTATTATTTATAAAACAAAAGGGTTTTCCTCTTATTTATTTATACGCGAAAGCTTATTCTCACTCCACCAAAAAATACAGTCCACTTTCTGTCGTTTCGTGTATCCTTGTTTGAACCGGGAATATTCTTTCTCCTACGTTTCGGTAGATAATGTCCACTGTTCCATCTAAGGCTGCTCCCAAGTCCGAAGGTCTTACAGTCCCTGGTCGCACCGACACTTCGCCTCGTACTCCCGAAAAATCCCGGGCCCCGCCTAGTCCAGTGACAACCAAACGCACTCACATCCGTACCTCTTCCACGGCGTCGCGTAGTCACAGCGGCTCTCCGATTTCACGATCTTCTACATCCTCTCTTTCGAATCCTCGCAAGAGCGCTTCTCCAGCTCCGAAAGTTGTCGTGACCTCTCCTGAGTATCCCATACTCACACGATCCGCCTCTCAACAACTCAAAGAACAATCCAAAATGTCGCTTTCTGATTTCATTTCCACCTGCGACGCCTTGACACTATTCGAGGCTCGTGAGACAGAGGCTCTTAGTGCAGATGTTCCTCTGTTCTCCATAAAGATGCACTTAGAGCAGCTCAAGTCACTTTGGTCAAATGTGGAAACGGAATACACCCGCTGCCACAGGGCCCTATCGTCCCAAAATACAAAGGAGTCCCAAATGACGCGGAGCACCATTAAGGCAAAGCACGAATACTGCTATATGGAATATGTGCGATGCGGAACGCTGTTTGGAGAAAGAATAGAGCAACTGTCCGCTCAAAACGCTCCCGCTCCAGCCCGACCTGCCGCTGTCCCGCTTTCCCAAGGGCACCGATTACCTCCGTGTGAGGTGGAAATCTTCGAAGGCGATAGCCTCGCGTGGCCAACGTTCCGTGATTTGTTCTCCGCTATATATATCCGCATTCCGTGTCTGTCAGAAGTGGAGAAGCTTTATCATTTAAACTCCAAAACCCGCGGTGAAGCTAGAGCCATTGTGTCCAAGTCCCCTTTGACAAATGAGGGTTTCCAGTCCGCGTGGAACAACCTCACTGCTCGGTACGAAAATTATCGGTTTTTGATCATGACGCAAGCCAAGCAGCTCCTCCAAATTCCCGCGGTTACGCACGAGTCCGGCAAGGCCTTGCGAGAGCTGCAGACGACCTTACAAGGGTGTTTGACAGCCTTGGAGCGATCTGGAGCGAGTACAGAAAATTGGGATATTCTTCTCATAGCGATCTGTACTAGCAAGCTGCCAAAGTCCACCATCCTGTTGTGGGAGCAATCTATCCCGAATAAGACTGCAGTGTCATCCTGGAACGATCTCAACTGTTTCCTGACCGATCGCTATCGTGTGCTTGAAGCCACGGAGGATCATAGAGCGGGGACAAGTATGCAGGACGTCCAATCCGGGTCGCGAAAGCCGGCTAGCACCGCTCGGGTCCAAGCATTTCCAGCAAAGACCCAGGTTAAAGCGGCATCCTGTAGGCTGTGCCAGAAGGAAAACCATCCCATCCGGGTGTGTCCAAGTTTTCTGGATATGGCCGTCCCAAAAAGAGTCGAAGTCATCAAGCAACAGGGTCTGTGTTTAAATTGCTTCGCTCGAGGGCATCATGTTCGGGACTGTTCCAGTGCCTATAATTGTCATATCTGCAAGGAGAGGCATCACACTTTGTTGCATTCCAGCAACCTGCCCACATCCAGTTCGGCCATTTCGGCAGTTCAACATTTCCACGCTCAAGAACGCATCCATTCCAACACTCAGCTATCGAATGCGCATAGTTTCTTTGCATCCACTCCAGGTCGAGGCCTCCTAGGTACCGCTATTGTTACCCTTAATCATCTGGGTGGGGAGTTTCATGTGCGTGCCCTGATCGATTCGGGTGCCGATTCGACTTTCTTATCCGAGAGGGTCTTTAATCTCATCCAGCCGCCTTTCTGCCCCATCAACGCAGCGGTTTTCGGTATGGGTCAAAGCGACGGCGGTTCCGCCGAAAAGGCATGTTTGCTAAAGCTGTCCGCCCCTTGTGACAGCAGCAGGCAAGTTGAAGCGTTAGCCTTAGTCGTTCCAAGGCTGACAGGCGCGATTCCGGCACACTCTTTCTCGGACGTGGTCCGTTACGAGTGCTTAGATCGCCCACTGGCGGATCCACACTACAATAAGCCTGCCCCAATTGAAATGATGATTGGGGTTGATCTCTTCCCTCATATCCTTGGGGAAAGAATCAAAAAGGATGTTGGTGGCGATTTCGTCGGGCTTGAAACCATTTTCGGGTGGGTGTTATGCGGGCCCATCCTCTCCAAGTCTACGGGATCTCGGAAAGCATTCTTGGCGCAAACGGGAGTCGCGCCAGAGACAAAACTTGACGAACTTCTCACCAAGTTTTAGGAGGTGGAAGATCTTCCAGCCAAGCCGGATAAGGAAGCAGATGTGATCTGTGAGCAGATTTTTCGGGAAACCACCAGGCGAAGGAAAGACGGTCGCTATGTAGTATCCCTACCTTTTAAGGATCCGAACGGTGTCGATTTGGGCCACTCCAGACCCATCGCGTTAGCTCAATTCCTGAGGAATGAAGCGCGACTCCAAAAGAATCCTTCTCTGAAGGCCCAATATAATGACGTGCTTCGGGACTACGTTAAATTGGGCCACATGATTCGGGTAACTCCACCCTCTGACTGCCAGAACTTTTATCTTCCTCATCACGCCGTCGTCAAACCTGACAGCATTACTACCAAGGTTCGTGTCTTCTTTAACGCATCAAGCCCTTCCACTAAAGGTATCAGTCTGAACGACGCATTATATACCGGGCCAACTCTCCAGGCCGATCTTACGCTGCAGGTACTTAGATGGCGTTTTTTCCAATTCGTCTTTAATGCCGACATCACCCAAATGTATCGACAAATCCTAGTCGATTCCAAGAACACTCCGTTCCAACGTATCCTTCATCGAGACAGCAGCGGGAATCTCCAGGACTATGAGCTGCAAACTGTCACCTTTGGCGTTAACTGCGCACCCTTCTTAGCCATCCGAGTCCTTTTGCAGCTAGCGCAAGACGTGGAACACGTGTACCCGAGGGCAAGTGAAATCCTCCGTCACTACATGTATGTAGATGATGACCTCGCAGGTGCCCACACCATGGAAGACGCCCACGACGCCATCCGAGAGCTCAACGCTGCCCTTCTTTCAGCTGGGTTCCCATTGAGAAAATGGACAGCAAACAAGAAGGAAGTGCTCCAGGCTCTTCGGAAGGAGCATTTGTTGCACGAGGATTTCCTGGACTTAGAGGACGCAAGCACGGCTAAGACATTGGGCATCCGCTGGCAGGCCACCAGTGATTCCTTCTTCTTCTCGATTGTGCACCCGCTACTAGAGACATCCGTCTCCAAGAGGGAAGTACTATCCCACATAGCCAAGTTATTCGATCGCGCTGGCTGGCTAGCGCCCTTCGTCATTAGAGCCAAGATTTTCATGCAGCAAATTTGGCTGACGGAACTCGGATGGGATGACGCACTCACTCCGCCTCTTTTGCATCAGTGGCATGATTTCCTGCAGGACTCCCCGGGTCTCAGCCGTCTGCGCATCCCTAGATGGCTTGAAACTATGTCCACCGTTGATTGGGATCTCCATGGTTTTTGCGATGCGTCGCAAAAGGCGTATGGAGCGTGCCTATATGTGCGGGTTCGTCATCCAGACCATGTGAGTGTCCATCTCCTGACGGCTAAGACCCGCGTCGCCCTAGTCAAAACTGTATCTCTGCCTCGACTAGAGCTGTGCGGTGCAGTCCTGCTGGCCGATTTGTACGCGACCGTACTTCCTGAGCTCCCACTTCGACCTTCGTCTTCCCATTTCTGGACTGACTCCACCTTAGTGTTGGCGTGGCTTAACAAGCCCCCCTGCAGCTGGTCCACATTCGTTGCCAACCGGGTCTCTCGGATATCCAAGGGCACCAGCGTCCACAACTGGGCACATGTTCGATCGGAGGACAATCCAGAGGATCTCGCGAGTCGCGGCGTTCCCGCTACTGATCTGGCGGCCAGCAGCCTATGGTGGCACGGCCCGGAATGGCTCCGTCATGCACCCGAACTCTGGCCGACATCTCTGGAGAATGTGCCGGATACCCAACTGGAGCAGCGCGTTCGTTGCCACACCGCAATGCTTGCCTCCACTCCCGAGTTCAGCGAGCGTTTCTCCGACTACAAATCCATGCCTGACACTCTGCAGCTCAACAAGGACGAGTTGCTAACTGCTGAACGAGTCCTCGTGCGTCTCGCTCAGAGGCAGAAGTATGCTCTGGAAATCCGACCCCTCCTCGAGAAGAAGCCCGTCCCGCCTTCCAGCTCGCTGCTTAATTTAAATCCATTCCTGGATAAGCACGGTGTTCTACGTTCCTGCGGGCGACTACGAGCAGCTGAGTCACTCAGCTACGACGAGCGTCACCCAATCCTGCTCCCTTACGACGCCCATTTCGCTCGCATCCTTGTCAAGTTCGCACATCGCATTACCCTGCACGGTGGAAGCCAGCTAATGGTGCGGTACTTACGTACCAAGTTTTGGATCCCCAAAATCAAGAACTTGGTTAAGGCTCACGTGCAAGGATGTAAGACTTGCGTCATTTATCGACGCCGTCAACAGAGGCAGATGATGGGAGACCTTCCGCGAGAACGCATAACCTTTTCCAGACCGTTCACGCACACAGGCATTGATTTCGCTGGGCCCTTCGAAATTAAAAATTACACAGCTTCAAGGCCCTCTTCTACAAGTCCACATCGACCACCAAGTACACTTTCGAGGAACTGTCCACCCTCCTGTGTCGCATCGAAGCACTCCTTAATTCTCGGCCCATTTCCCCCATGAGTGAGGACCCGTCAGATCTACTGGCGTTGAGTCCCGGGCATTTCCTAGTCGGAGGCCCCCTCGTATCCATTGCTGAGCCTGAGATCCTCGCTGAGCCCATGTCCGTAATAAACAGATGGCAGCGGTTGAAGGCCATTCATCACGGTTTCTGTCGCCGTTGGAAGCAAGGGTACCTCCAAGAGCTCCACAAGCGGAACAAATGGAAGACTCCAACCCGCAGTCTCCAAGTCGACGATCTGGTGATCGTTTCCGAGGATCACCTGCCTCCCACCGAATGGCGCTTAGGACGAGTGGATCACGTCCACTCCGGCGCTGACGGTTTGGTGCGCGTCGTCGACGTTAGGACTTCGCGGGGACCAATCCGACGCCCCGTAGCCAAGCTCATACTATTGCAGGATGAGAACGATCCCGTCGCGGTGACCCAGTAACTCCCTCCTTGTTACATGTGTGTCCACGTGTCCTCGTCAGAGTATCCTCTCCTTCATTGTCTCCGCTCCCACTAATGTTTTCCGCTTTCTGTTCCAGGCCTTTGTGTTTCCTTCAGCATGGCTCCTACGCAGTCCCGGCTTGCCCGGCAGGAGAAGCACCGCATCCGAGGAGTCGACTCATACCGGTGTCGGGTGTGCCGCGGCGTGCATGCCCTCCGCCAGTGCCGGCGGTTCTTGAACCTGCGCGCCGAGAAGAGGTTACGGGCAGTGCTGGTCAACAAGTACTGCCCCAATTGTCTGGCTCATGAACACTCCTCGGGGGCCTGTCGGAGTACGGAAGGATGCCGTCGGTGTGGACAACCGCACCACACCCTCCTTCACATGGCGGATCAGACCCCCCGGCGCCGATCGCCAACTCGACGCACCGACCGCATCAGGAGCAGCTCGCCAAGGCGGCGGTCGGTTCAGTCCTCCGATCGCCCGACTGCCTCCATCTCCACTCAAGCGCCCACACTCACATCCCTCTTGCAGTCACGGACCACTACACTGATGCCGACCGCAGAGATCCGGATTGGCAACGGGTCGAAGCCTTTCGACACCCGCGTGCTGCTGGATGCCTGCGCTCCGGAGAGCCGCATCAACGGGTCGTTCGCCAGGTCCTTCGGTCTAGCCGTGACGAGGGTCGGACCCGACCAGGCATGCACGGCCGTCATTGAGTCCCGGAGCGATCCCGCCTTCCGGAAGACGGTGGTCCTCAAAGTGGAGAACGACCTGCGAGTGCGCACACCCATCCGCGAGGTGTCAGAGGCGGTTCGCAGCAAATTTTCGAACTTGGTGCTGGCCGACCGAAGCTTCTACCGTCCCGGCTCTATATCGGTGGTGCTGGGGTCTGACCTCTATCCTGAGGTCATCCAACCGGGGTGTGTGCCAGTACACAACGGTATTCCCTCCGCTCAGAGCACCCTATTTGGATGGGTGATTTCCGGCTCCTGCGGCATCTAGACATTCCTGCTGTCGCTCCCCATCCATATATGCCCAGTGTGGCAATTGCAACTTGTTGAAAGGGGGGCGGCATGTTCACGTCATAGGGTGAACAGGTCAAGTGTGGGGGTGGATTTCCACCTTAACGGACGACGGTCACACTGATGGAAGTGACTGGCATTACACTGTAAAACGCCATTTACAGAAGTTCGCGATTTTTACACGCCATCGTTTTTTATACCTTTTTTTCAACTTTGTAATTCTTTCACCCCGCACATTGCTCGCGTGTGTTTTCCATACTCCAAATAAATACAATTTAAATTCATAGAACGCAGTATCGAGCGCTTTTATTTGAACCACATTCCGGGTTTATTCTCCCCACAGCAACAGCAACAGCAGAAGATATTGGCAGCCGCCAATTTACAGCTTGATCAGCTTTCGCCCTCCTACAAACAAGGGCAAAAGAAGAGAAAGTTACCTTAACGGCAACAAACTCAACACCAAGTGGACAAAGATCAACCAACTCAGCATTAAGTGAAGATTTTACTGAGATAAGAACTCCTCCACCGCGGCGATTAAGACGATCACGCCTAAAGATATTAAAATTAGGTGACATTATTTCATTATCAGATATGTTACAATTAAGCCAAGTCTCTGAAAATGCAATATTGTCAGAATCAAATGAAGAACTATTCAAATGCAACTGTTTAAGCTTAGATCCAAGACCCCTAACATTCTGATAATGAATCAGAAGTTGACCAGAATCTAGTTTTTTGAGGCTGTGGGCGCTTGAGTCGAAGCACAAGTCGGAAGGCTGATAGGAATTGAGCGAGTTCCTTAGTTTCGGTTTGAACTCATGAACTATCATATATGTAGGCCAAAAATTTGGATCACATATTATAGGAAAAAGATCAGGGGAAACGCTGATCTTAAAAGATGAAATTTCTCTAGGCTGAGAGAAATTAAATTTAGAAATGGATACGCTACCGGAGATTTTGGTAGCGATGAATGCTGCAACAGATTCATTAGTGGTATCTGCAGCCAATCTAGAAATAAAACAAGTAAGAAAGGCTACAGTCGAGCGCGCCGACTGTAAAAGACCCCGTACTCTCCTTGTATTCGAAATTAATATTTGAATACGACTGTAATTTCAAATTTAAGTTTTAAAATTAAATTTAAAAAAAAATTTATATCAAGTCACTGATGGGAATCGAACCCGCGCTATCAGACACAGGTTCCAGAACATGCAGCAACCCTACTAGTTGCGCCACTCCATACATTTGAGATCAATCCTTTTATTTTATTACATTTACATATAAAAAAAAAAATGTATATAAAATATAAAACAAAATTTTTAATTTCTGAGTCTGTGCCGGGTTCGAACCGTAGACCATTGGTTTAGAAACAAACGACTAACCACAACCCAACCCTGTTGCACCAGTTAATATTGTATATTTACAATTTTAAATTCTAAATTTAAAAAAGTATGCTAGAAAATTTCACTGTCGGGAATTGAACCTGCGAACTTATACTCAACTTGCAGAACACGCCGCAACACTACTAATTGCACCACCACCTCCTTGTGAGACGGCTCAGATTATTTTCATTAAGATATAATAATGCAAAATTAAAATAAAAATTAAAAAAAAAAAAAAAAATTTACTTCTATATATAAACATAGTGTTATCTCTTTTCTTTCAACCACGTGCATTGACAATTCGCTTCAAGGGACACTTTGTTACCTAATTGCTCAGTTGTTTATAGTTGGATTTTTATGCAACTTTCAGGGTAGTTTGATATAATTTGTCTTCAACGAATCTTAAATTACAACACTGTACGATGAGTACAAATGCCTTAAAAACGCCATCGAAATTGAAAATTTTATTTTTTTTCTTGTGGAAAAAGGGGGCGTGGCAGCAAAAAAATTTTAATGGCACTGCATTTATGCTGTCCCCAGGAACCTTCGTACCCAAATTGGTGGTCGTAAGTGCCATAGTTACGGAGATATTCTCGGAAAACATCAATTTTTTTCGAGGTGTCTTTGGTTTTTTGCTTTTTGCGGGGGCGGTAGGGGGCGTGGCACTGATTTGAAATAAACTTGATCTGCTCGCGAAAGTTACTGAATTTTTTTTACAAATTTGGTGGTTCTAGCTCTTGTAGTTTAAAAGATCCAGGTGTTCATACAGACGGACGGACAGACGGACATTGCTATATCGACTCGGCTGTTGATGCTGATCAAGAATATATATACTTTATGGGGTCGGAAAAGCTTCCTTCTGCCTGTTACGCACATTTGGCTTCTGACGAACCTAATAGACCCCTATACTCTTTTTAAGAGTACGGGGTCTAAATATGCTTGCGAGGAGCCACGACCGTAAGCAGGGGAGGCTGAACTGTAGGTGAAGGGCTCAATACGTTTGAATTAATGCCAGGTACTGCAGTTACATTAGGTGGAGAAGTGGAAGCAACAGAGGAGGCAATGGTACGACTGGAACGCCGATTGGGGGGACTCTTCGAATTCTTACCCACAGCCCTTACTCCATGAATAGGCACGGATTTTATTACAGATGGTGATGTGGATGGAGGGACAATGGATGTGGCGGGAGAAGCAACAATTGCACATGAGGCGACGGAAGGTCGATCAGGTACATGGGATGTTACAGAGGGAACGGATGAACTGGTGGGGAGGAGTAGCGGGGGGAAAGAGAAAAGGATAAGAGGGGAGGACCAAACACAGCAGAGAATGCTGTATTAAATAAAATTGTTCAAATAACACTACAATGCACACTGAAATCGCAATTTGTACAAACCAGATTTAGGGTAACACGTAGCACAAATGTAATAATCAATTAAATTTAATTAAAACTCGCAGATTAAGGTAAAGATAATTAAATAAGCGGAGCGTTGACAAAACACGTCTGACACTGCTGATGATCTCTCTCTCTCTCTGTGCATACATTTAACGTCAAACAAATTTGTTTGTACATACAGACAAACACATGTGTGTTTGATTATGCTTAGCTTTTTATACTCTCTGCAAGAGTATATTGGGTTTGTGCAAATGTATGTAACAGGCAGAAGGAGGCGTGGCAGACCCCATAAAGTATATATATTCTTGATGAGCATCACAAGCCGAGTCGATATAGCCATGTCCGTCTGTCTGTCTGACTGTCTGTCTGTCTGTCCGTCTGTCCGTATGAACACACAGATTTCAGAGATGGTAAGAGCTACAAGTTCGAGTTTGGTCTTAATCGACTCGATATTTAGTCAGTCAATACAAGAATCTTTTTTTTTCGATGCCACGCCTCATTCGCCCACAATAAGTAAAAAACCCGTCACACCTCGGAAAAAATAAGTGTTTTCGGCGAATATCTCAGTAACTATGGCACCTAGGAATACCAATTTTGGTACACGTGTTCCTAGAGATCGCATAAATGCAATGACATCAGAAGTTTTGGTCTGCCACGCCCCCTTTTTCCCCAAGCAATAATAGAAAATTCCAAACTTGCATGCCGTTTTTAAAGCATTTATCCTTCTCGTACAGTGTTGTTATTTATGATTCGTTTGAAGACGTATCATGTCAAACTCACCTGAAAGTTTTGTAAGAATCCGACCATAAACAAGAAAGAAATGAAGCAACAAAGATTTTATTCGAGAGCAATGATTGCGAGAGAGACAGCGCTAGTCGTGCCGACCAATAGTATTCATACACAATTATGTATGTGCATACATCTAACGTTAAACGAATTTGTATGTACATACAGACAAACACATATATGTTCGATTATGCTTAGCTTTTTTTTTTTGTTTTAACGTGTTCTAATACAAGAACTATCTATTGTAATATCCGGATACCGATTTAAGCATTATAATTAGGAATAAAAGCAGAGAGTATTATACGGTCGGGCGTGTTCGACTGTACTTTTCTTTCTTGTTTTGTTTTAACGTGTTCTAATACAAGAACTATATATTGTAATATCTGGATACCGATTTAAGTATTATAATTGGGAATAAATGCAGAGAGTATTATGCGGTCGGGCGTGTTCGACTGTACTTTTCTTTCTTGTTTGTTGTACCGTGTTCTAATATCTATCTATTGTAATATCCGGATACTGATTTTGTTATTATAATTGGGAATAAAAGCAGAGAGTATTATACGGTCGTGCACGTGCGACTGTACTTTTCTTACCTGTTTTAATTAAGAATAGATGATAGGTCACTAAAATATTGCTTTTACCACTCACCTTCATATAGCCAATCGGGTATGCCGTTGTATACAATACCCGGCATCGCATCGTGGGTAATACGGTAGGAGTGTAAACTTTCCACATCTTGGCGATAATATATATCGTAGTTGTCGACCCAGATAAGTGAGTTTCCAGAACCCGTAAAGCGAGCAAAGTGCAAATATGGCCATTCATCCGGCAGCTGTTTGCTACGTAATTTAACGGTTTCACTGCGAGAGAAATCGTAAATCGCTGGAAAAGAGAAGGGAGGGCATCTTCAAATTCGCTTACCTAGTGCGCGTGTCATAGAGAGAGTACTGTGCCAGATACGAGTGTCTAAACAGCTTAACCACGTTCTGAGCCAGCAGAAGATAACGTTTGTCCGCCGATAAACTGAATGTAAAAGGCGACAGATTTTTCTACAGAAAATTAAAGAATCACATTATGTTGTTTTAGAAAATGTTTTCCGTTGTTAGTTTCAAATAAAATGTGAAAAATTGTTTTCCAGCTGTGTATAACATTACGTACAACGGCGTTTACTGCGTATGTGTTTAGTTAAATTAAGAAAAAATGCTAAATCTGTCTTGAGACTTTAGGATACCTGATTCTCAGTTTTAATATGTTATTAACAAGAATGATAAAAATAATAGTGCAATCGTGTAGTTGACTAACACTATTGATTTTAATTAAGATTGCTGGAGGTTAACAAAGACTCGGCTATTGATTCCGATCAAGAATATATACTTAATAAAATGTTTTAAATGCTAAAACGTGCGATTTTTGTCAATTTTTCAATTGTTTTACTTGCACTGCTGGGTTACAAGGTTTTCTGGCTATATAGTCTCCTTTTAAATCTGAAGAACACGAACGGACATGTCTATGTCGACTCGGCTATTGATTCTGATCAAGAGTATATTTGTGGTCTGCCACACCTCCTTCTACGTATTACATACATTCCAACGATTATACGAGTAAATTTATAATTATTATACTCTCTGCAAGAGTATATTGGGTTTGTGCAAATGTAGGTAACAGGCAGAAGGAGGCGTGACAGACCCAATAAAGTATATATATTCTTGATCAGCATCACAAGCCGAGTCGATATAGCCATGTCCGTCTGTCTGTCTGTCTGTCTTTCTGTCCCTATGAACAAACAGATTTCAGAGATGGTAAGAGCTAAAAGTTCGAATTTGGTCTCTATCGATTCGATATTTAGTCAGTCAATACAAGAATTTTTTTTTTCGATGCCACGCCCCATTCGCCGACATCGAGCAAATAACTAGACTTACCTCGGAAAAAATAGATGTTTTAAGCGAATATCTCATTAACTACGGCACTTAGCAACACCAATTTTGGTATGCAGGTTCCCAAAGACAGTATAAATGCATTGCCATTTAAAATTTTTGGCTGCCACGCCCCCTTTATTCGTAAGAAACAAACAAAACTTTCCAAACTTGCATGCTGTTTTAACCGAAACCCGACAACGATACCGGATACCGATTTTAACATTATAATTGGGAACAAGAAAAAAAGGACAGTAGAACACGCCCGACCGTATAATACTCTCTGCTTTTATTCCTAATTGTAATGCTTAAATCGGTATATGGATATTGCAATAGATAGTTCTTGTATGAGAACACGTGAAAACAAAAAAAAAAGCTAAGCATAATCGAACATATATGTGTTTGTCTGTATGTACATACAAATTCGTTTAACGTTAAATGTATGCACATACATATTTGTGTATGAATACTATTGGTCGCACACGCACTCATTGCTCTCGAATAAAATCTTTGTTGCTTCATTTCTTTCTTGTTTATGGTCGGATTCTTACAAAACTTTCAGGTGAGTTTGACATGATACGTCTTCAAACGAATCATAAATAACAACACTGTACGATAAGAATAAATGCTTTAAAAACGGCATTCAAGATTGAAATTTTCTATTATTTCTTGCGAAAAAAGGGGGCGTGGCAGACCAAAACTTCTGATGTCATTGCATTTTTGCGATCTCTAGGAACACGTGTATCAAAATTGGTATTCCTAGGTGCCATAGTTACTGAGATATTCGCCGAAAACACTTATTTTTTCCGAGGTGTGACGGGTTTTTTACTTATTGTGGGCGAATGAGGCGTGGCATCGAAAAAAAAAAGATTCTTGTATTGACTGACTAAATATCGAGTCGATTAAGACCAAACTCGAACTTGTAGCTCTTACCATCTCTGAAATCTGTGTGTTCATACGGACAGACGGACAGACAGACAGACAGTCAGACAGTCAGACAGACAGACGGACATGGCTATATCGACTCGGCTTGTGATGCTCATCAAGAATATATATACTTTATGGGGTCTGCCACGCCTCCTTCTGCCTGTTACATACATTTGCACAAACCCAATATACTCTTGCAGAGAGTATAATAAATGCAGAGAGTACTATACGGTCGGGCGCGCTCGACTGCACTTGTCTTTCTTGTTTTATATTTGTTTGGAGACTAATTATATCAAACTCTCCTGAAAGTTTCATAAGAATCCGACCATAAACAAAAAAGAAAAGAAGTAACAAAGTGTATATTCGAGCGCATTGCCATGAGTGCGAGAGAGACAGCGCTAGCCTTGCCGACCAATAGTATTCATACACACATATGTATGTGGATACATTTAACGTCAAACGAATTTGTATGTACAAACAGACAAGCAAATGAATGTTCGATTAACATTAACATTAACAAAACAGACCGAACAAAATTATTAGTTTTAAAAAATTGGCATTAAAATGATTTTTAAGAAAAGTAAACCGCGTTAAATCATCTGATTTCTCTCTGTGTAGCTTTATTAGACACCGTAGTCAAAATAAGCACTGCGGTCTCTTAGATTTGGCTGACCCGATTGAGTACATAATTTCTTGAACAGCGTCAACAGAGACGATATAGCGATGTTTGCGCGTCTGTCTGTCCATCCGACAAGACGCCAAATTTGAAAATTAAAGCTCCCATAACTTTGCAGAAACCGTTTTTGTAACACCATATTTCGGAAACGACAAGAGCCATCGGGGCCAAATTTACACATTATATGTACTATAATTACCATGTGTGATCTGGATCGGATAATAACATTCTATTGCTGCAATATTATAAGCCCGTCGAAACTAGGAAATTTGTATAAACACATGGAGTATTAGTTGATTAACGAAATTTGGTCTAGAATCCGACAGCTCTAGCCTTTAGCTTTTACAGGAAAAATCGGTAATAATTGGTGATTTAAACGAAAAGAGCACAGTAAAATAAGTACAAAATCGTGTAGACCCCGTACTCTAAAAAAGAGTAGCGGGGTCTATTGAGTTTGTCAGAAGCGAGATGTGCGTAACAGGCAGACGGAAGCTTTTCCGACCCCACAAAGTATATATATTCTTGATCTGCATTAACAGCCGAGTCGACATAGCGATGTCCGTATGTCCGTTCGTTCGTATGAATACCTAGATCTCAAAGACTATAAGAGCTAGAGCAACCAAATTTGCAATGAAAGTCCGTCTACTTCGCTAGCAGATCAAGTTTATTTTAAGTTGTTGTCAGGATCCCTACCGCCCCCGCAAGTTGTAAAATAACTATTTTCATAACATCATAACTTGGAAACTATTAGAGCTAAGTTACCATTATAGATGTATCCACCAAGTTTAATCCGGATCGGACAGCTATAGCCTGGGACATTTGTATGAAGGCATGTAGTATTAGTTTAGCTAATTTGACCAAATTTAAATTTTATGTGTATGGTACCAAGTTTGATTGGACAACTATACCCTATACCCTCTTACAGGACAAATTCACACTAGTACGGGGGCTTTTATAGTCGACTCGCTCGACAGTTGCCTTTCTAACTTGGTCTTACTTTTAAGCGATTTCAACTCAAAACTATTTACATATATTGTCAATGATAATATAATGACTTATTTGCTTGTTGCTGCACTTGGTCTAGGGGCATCGCGACTCGACAGCCTTCGTTCAGAGTTGGCTTACATGCAACGTCCTGTCATTTCCATAGGGGATTAAGAATGTATTAATAATCATTTTAAATATGTTATTTGTTTATATTTCTATCTGAAAGCGGGCATTATTCATTAACGCTTACCTTGCCTACAATAACATTTATTTGTCCCCACAATAGAGAAGAAAATTCCCAATTATTACCCTTACCCACACACATTCCTCCACTCCATTCGGTTCGTGTTTACCCAAGCATTGTCAAAAAAAATCATGTGAATTTTATCGTTATGGTGTAGCGATAACTTTGCCAATTTGTTTTGCCTATTTTTGTGCGTTGGTTGTATCAGTTAACAGTGCTTGCCAATTGTTTGGCTGCCAAGTCAAGTGTGTACACTTGAGATAGCATTCATGGTCCCACGCCCACTCTGGGGCGCCCCAATTGTAAATAACACTCTGCAAATATTTATTCTGCTTCGAGATAAGCAATAAGCATACATTGAATGCGAATGCAGAGGGAAGAGTGGAACGGGCATGTACGTGCATGTGTGTTAGTTTGTATGGAGGTTAGACTCCTTTGTGAAATGTACTTACAAATGTCATGTTGGACATGAGGACACGTTCCGTGTGATTGGCCACATTCAGTAGACAGATGCGACCCAAATGGTCCTGGTACAAAAATTCCTCGGCTGCAACAAGGTTCATATGAAAAAACGAAAATTATGATTAAATTTACATAAAAAATGGCATTGAGAAGTGGAATTGAGAGAATGACAAACAGAGAGCTCACCATTTATCCAACTGCCATTGGCTCGCTGAGGCATATAGAGACCGTCGACAATGTCCTGCAGCTTAATGCGCTGCCCCTTAACGCGCGGTCCCTCATCGGGGGGCGTGAGCAGCACCTTTTTTGATAAATGTAGAAATTTTATATGCCGTCTTCTACAATGCGGCAACAATTGTGCCAATATACATACAACAACATTAACATCAATAACAACGACAACAAAATCATCAACACACAAAAAATATACAATATTTAAATGGTGAAAAAAAATCGATGTGGTGTGGAGGGTGGAGAAACATACATATCGCGCAGCAAGGCATCGAAAAAGTGAACAAAGATAAAAGACAAAAAGAAAAGATGAGCGCAACGTATTTACACGCATAAAATTTGAGTTTTTATTTGAACAAATATAATGTATATATGTGTGTGTGTTTGTGGCTTTGTAAGTGTGTTTGCTTTGGAATAAACACAAAACAAAATTTTATATCCGTGGATTAATGTGAATTTTATATGAAAAATTATTTTCTTGCTATTTTGGTTGATTTTAATAGCTTATTATTTGTACATCTGTGTGTATTAAATTTAAGTTAAGTTGAATTTGGCGAATTAATTAAGTGTGACCATACTTTATTATAATTTAAATGCCACTTATAATATAAGTAAATATTAATTGCTCTCAAATGTGGCCATACTTTATAATATTTAAGGGTGTGACTAAATTGATACAATTTGCCTTAAGTTACAAGTGGTTTCATATTTAATATTTTACACACTGTGGGCAACCAAAATAAATGATTTAATTTAAATGAGTATGGTCGGTCAGATTATTAGTTACTTTAGTTAATATTAGTAGCATTTATTTTCAACGAGAGTCTTTTCAGTGTTCTCCACAACATAAATCATTTGTCAATAAAATCAGTTACCATTACATTAATATCTGTGTAGGGCATGTGGCTTACCACCGAGGTAACAATCAGGGCCAAGACGATGATGATGACCAGCAGGGCAATAAGTATTCCACGCCAATTGCGTTGATTTGGGTTGCTGGAAACCAACTGAAAGATTTAGAGAATGTAAGATAAGTGAAAGAACCAAGAAGGTTTAATATTAGGAAAAGAATTAATTTTCAATTCGTTATGCCAATGGAAATATTATAATAAAAGCCATGTGCGGTACATTAGAGACCCAGAATAATCAGTCCAAGGCACGAAAAAGACCGCACATAATTGACAAAACGGACCTCGTACAGTGAAATTGATTGCAATTTGTAGGATAATCAGAAATTTATGATTGGGTATCCTAAAAAGGAATCAAAATGAGTAGAGGATCTAAAAGGATACCACCGTCGTTGTTTACTAATTTGTGTGGTATGTATGCATATAAATAAACAGCCAGCCATTTCTATTAAAATCCCCACTCAATGCATATTTAATGTAGTGAACAACAAAAACTGATACCAACAACAAGAACCGCAGCAACAACAGCAAATGCGAATCTAAGTTTATTCCCAGTTACAACAAATGTGGCAACTTCAACAACACTAAGACTTTGCCAATTTGCGGGAAACATGACACGCAACTCGTATGCGATGTCACTGATTTTTCTTTGTTTTTCCTCCGTTCTAGACCCAGTCATCAAAATGAGATCATGGGTTTATTGGGTTTGTGAAAACCGAAATGTATCTAACAGGCAGAAAGAGGCGTGTCCGACTTTACCAGCATTAACAGACGAGTTGAAATAGCACCGCCGAAAATTGTGAAAATTCCTTTCCATAACGCTATAACTTGCAAGCTAATAGAGCTATCGTGATCAAATTTACTTATAATGTAATAATATGTAACCTCACCTATTTTGGTCGAGATTGGTAAACTATATCTATATATATAAAAAAAATTAAATATTTCGTAGTCAAAACGGGGCATTTAACACTTGATATCTGCCCAAGCACGAAAATACTAAATTTAAGAATTTCATTCTCCATTCTAGTTCGATTTTTATACTCTCTGCAAGAGAATATTCGGTTTGTGCAACTGTATGTAACAGGCAGAAGGAGGCGTGGCAGACCCTATAAATTATATATATTCTTGATCAGCGTCACAAGCTGAGTCGATATAGCCGTGTCCGTCTTTCTGTCTGTCCGTATGAACAAACAGATTTCAGAGATGGTAAGAGCTACAAGTTTTTTTTTCGATGCCACGTCCCATTCGCCCACAATGAGCAAAAAACTAGACAGACTTCGGAAAAAATAAATGATTTCATGCCATTTTAAAGTCATTTTTATACCCTTGCAGAGGGTATATTGTTTTTGTCACGATGTTTGTAACGCATTGAAGGAGGCGTTTCCGACCCCATAATGTATATATATTCTTGATGAGCATCAACAGCCGAGTCGATATAGCCATGTCCGTCTGTCCGTCTGTTTCTATGCGAACTAGTCTTTCAGTTTTAAAGCTATCGTGATGAAACTTGGTACACATGTGTATTCTCTCTGCACGCAGTTCATATGTTAAAATCGGCCAGATTGGATCACTATATCATATAGCTCCCATAGGAACAATCGGTTCAAAAAAAATTTTTTGAGCTAGCTCCACCAAACTCAGCCTATATGCATTTAGTACTAAATCCCACGTGCAAATCAAATTTCATCCAGATCGGACCACTATATCATATAGCTGTCATAGGAACAATCGGTTAAAAATGCTGGAAATGCTTAGTATGAAAATTTTCAGTGTCTCTTGAACGATTTGAACCAAATTCTCGCAACATGCATTCTTTACTATTTTCCATAAGCTGACCAAATTTTATCCAGATCGGACCACTATATCATATAGCTGCCATAGGAACAATCGGTTAAAATGCTAAGTATGAAAATTTTCGATGTCTATTGAGCGATTTCAACCAAATTCACGCAATATGCATTTGTTATCATTCCCAATATGTTGACCAAATTTCATTCAAATCGGACTATTTTATCATATAGCTGCCATAGGAATAATCGGTTGAAATACTTAGTATAAAAATTTTCTATGTCTGTTGATCGATTTTAACCAAATTCACAAAATATGCATTTATTATCATTTCCTATATGCTCACAAAATTTCATTCAAATCGGACTACTATATCATATAGCTACTGTTGGAACAATTACCGATAAAAATAAAATTAACGCAATATGCGTGTCTGCAAGGGTATTTAATCTTCGGCTGGCCGAAGATACCTTTTTTCTTGTTTCTTATCGTACAGTATTGTTATTTGGAATTTGTTTGAAGAATAATTATATCAAACTACACTGAGAGTTTAATAAGAATCCGACCATAAACAATAAAGAAACAAGTAAGAAAGGCTACAGTCGAGCGCGCCGACTGTAAAAGACCCCGTACTCTCCTTGTATTCGAAATTAATATTTGAATACGACTGTAATTTAAAATTTATGTTTTAAAATTAAATTGAAAAAAAAAAAATTTGAATCAGTCACTGATGGGATTCGAACCCGCGCTTACTGACGCAAGTTCCATATCATGCTGCACCCCTACTAGTTACACAACACCATTCATTTGGCTGAAATTTGATTATTTTCATTTACATATAATAATGTAGTTATTTAAATAATAAAAAATTAACTAAATTTCTGAGTCTGGGCCGGGTTCGAACCGCAGACCATTGGCTGTTGCACCAGTTAAAATTCTTTATTTACATTTTTGTTTGAAATTTAAAAAAGTAAATTCCAGTGTCGGGAATTGAACCTGCGAACATATACTCAACTTGCAGAACACGCCGCAACACTACTAATTGCACCAACCCCTTCTTATGAAACGGCTCCGATTATTTTCATTAAGATATAATAGTGCTAAATAATTTAAAAAAAAAAAAAAAAAAAAAAATTTAATTTCTGAAGTCCGTGCCGGGGTTCGAACCGCAGGTCTTGTGTTTACAAAGAAGTGCGTTGCCCACCCGGACCACGCTCTCTTTGCAAACTATTGCGGCTAATGTATATATACACATACAGTTATCTCTTTTCTTTTCACCACGTGCATTCACAACGCGCTTCATGGGCTACTTTGTTGTTTAATTGCTCAGTTGTTTATAGTTGGATTTTTATGCAACTTTCAGGGTAGTTTAATATGATTTGTCTTTAAACAAATTTTGAATTACAATACTGTACTATATTAGGAAATGCTTTAAAAACGACATGTAAGATTTGAAAAGTTTTTTAGTTCGTGTGGGAAAAGGGGGCGTGGCAGACCAAAATTTTTAATGACGTTGCATTTGTGCTGTTTGTAGGAACCTGCGTACCAGAATTGGTGTTCCTAAGTGCCATAGTTACGGAGATATTCGCGGAAAACATCAATTTTTTCCGAGGTGTGTCTAGTTTTTTGCTTATTGCGGGGGCGGTGGGGGGCGTGGCGCTGATTTGAAATAAACTTGATCTGCTCGAGAAAGTTACGGAATTTTTATTACAAATTTGGTGTCTCTAGCTCTTATAGTCTCTGAGATCCAGGTGTTCATACGGACGGACGGACAGACGGACAGACGGACAGACGGACATTGCTATATCGACTCGGCTGTTGATGCTGATCAAGAATATATATACTTTATGGGGTCGGAAAAGCTTCCTTCTGCCTGTTACGCACATTTGGCTTCTGACAAACCTAATAGACCCCTATACTCTTTTTTAAAGAGTACGGGGTCTAAAAACGCAACAAATTCTTCAGAGAGAGACAGCGCTGGCAGTGCCGACCAAAAGTATACATACGCACATATGTATATATGTGAATACATATAACGTAAAACAAATTTGTATAAGCATAGTGCACAGTATTGTAATTCAAAATTTGTTTAAAGACAAATCATATTAAACTACCCTGAAAGTTGCATAAAAATCCAACTATAAACAACTGAGCAATTAGGTGACAAAGTGTCTCTTGAAGCGCATTGTCAATGCACGTGGTTGAAAGAAAAGAGATAACTAAACATACAGTTATCTCTTTTCTCTAGAATACTGTACTATATTAGCAAATGCTTTAAAAACGACATGAAAGTAGTTTGCAAAGAGAGCGTGGTCCGGGTGGGCCACGCACTGGTATGTAAACACAACACCTGCGGTTCAAACCCCGGCACAGACTCAGAAATTATAGTTTTTTTTTTTTATTTTTTATTTAATAATTTACCACTATTATATCTTAATGAAAATAATCGGAGCCGTCTCACAAGGAGGTGGTGGTGCAATTAGTAGTGTTGCGGCGTGTTCTGCAAGTTGAGTATAAGTTTGCAGGTTCACTTCCCGACATTGAAATTTTAAAATATACTTTTTTAAGCCGAGTCGATATAGCCATGTCCGTCTGTCCGTCCGTCTGTCCGTCCATCTGTCTGTCTGTCCGTATGAACAAAAAGATTTCAGAGATGGTAAGAGCTACAAATTCGAGTTTGATCTCTATCGATTCGATATTTAGTCAGTCAATACAAGAATCTTTTTATACTCTCTGCAAGAGTATATTGGGTTTGTGCAAATGTATGTAACAGGCAGAAGGAGGCGTGGCAGACCCCAGAAAGTATATATATTCTTGATCAGCATCACAAGCCGAGTCGATATAGCCATGTCCGTCTGTCTGTCCGTCTGTCTGACCGTCTGTCCGTCCGTATGAACAACCAGATTTCAGAGATGGTAAGAGCTACAAATTCGAGTTTGATCTCTATCGACTCGATATTTAGTCAGTCAATACAAGAATCTTTTTTTTTTTTGATGCCACGCCCCATTCGCCCACAATGAGCAAAAAACTGGGCACACCTCGGAAAAAATAGATGTTTAAAGCGAAGATCTGAGTAACTACGGCACCTAGGAAAACCAATTTTGGTACACGTGTTCCTAGAGACCGCATAAATCCAATGACATGAAAAGTTTTGGGCTGCCACGCCCCCTTTTTCCGCAAGAAATAAAAGAAAATTTCAAACTTGCATGCCGTTTTTAAAGCATTTATTCTTATCGTACAGTGTTGTTATTTATGATTCGTTTGAAGACGTATCATGTCATACTCTGCTGAAAGTTTCATAAGAATCCGACCATAAACAAGAAAGAAATTAAGCAACAAAGATTTTATTGGAGAGCAATGAGTGCGAGAGAGACAGCGCTAGTCATGCCGACCAATAGTATTTATACACACATATGTATGAGCATACATTTAACGTCAAACAAATTTGTATGTGCATACAGACAAACACATGTATGCTCGATTATGCTTAGCTTTTTTTTTTATTTTATCGAACTATCTATTGTAATATCTGGATACCGGTTTAAGCATTATAATTGGGAATAAAAGCAGAGAGTATTATACGGTCGGGCGTGTTCGACTGTACTTTTCTTTCTTGTTTTTTTTTTTGTTCTTTTTATATAATAACATTATTACATGTAAATGAAAATAATCGGATCTCTGTCTAATGTGGGGCGTGGTGCGACTGATAGGATTGCGGAACGTTATGCATCTTGCGTATAAGTTCAATTCCCGACAGTGGAGTTTATTAATATACTTTTTTAAATTTCAAATAAAAATTTAATTGAAGAATTTTAACTGGTGCAACAGCCAATGGTCTGCGGTACGAACCCGGCACAGACCCAGTAATTTAAATATTTTTTTTTTTTAAATAACTACATTATTATATATAAATGAAAATAATCTAATTTCTGCCAAATGAATGGTGTGGTGTAACTAGTAGGGTTGCAGCATGGTATGGAACTTGCGTCAGTGAGCGCGGGCTCGAATCCCATCAGTGACTGATTCAAATTTTTTTTTTTAATTTAATTTTATAACTTAAATTCTAAATTTCAGCCGTATTCAAATATTAATTTAAAAGCAACGAGAGTACGGGGTTTTTTACAGTCGGCGCGCTCGACTGTAGCCTTTCTTACTTGTTTGTTTTAACGTTACCGATTTTAACATTATAGTTGGGAACAAGAGCAGAGAGTATTGTACGGTCGGGCGTGTTCTACTGTACTTTTCTTAATTGTTTAAGTTTGGAATTCCTGATTAAAGAACTCTTCATACTTAAATCAAGTTCTTAAAAGTTTTGAATGAAGTTCCGAAAATCACGACTTGGGATCATTTTCACTTCAAAAAAAAAGTAAGTACAAGAACTTCTAAGTTCAAGTATTAACCTTCTTGATTTGAGTTTACTTGAAACTTAATTTAAGATCTTACATACTTGAAAAGTAAGTGCACAATGTTCTTAAAATAAGTTTTACCAATCTTGATTTAAGTTTCTGGATACTAGGTTCAAGTATACCAATACTTGAATAATTCCCAACAAGAATAATAATACAAAACATTTTTATACTCTCTGCAAGAGTATATTGGGTTTGTGCAAATGTATGTAACAGGCTGAAGGAGGCGTGGCAGACCCCATTAAGTATAAATATTCTTGATCAGCGTCACAAGCCGAGTCGATATAGCCATGTTCGTCTGTCTGTCTGTCTGTCTGTCCGTATGAACAAACAGATTTCAGAGATGGTAAGAGCTACAAATTTGAATTTGGTCTGTATCGATTCGATATTTAGTCAGTCAATACAAGAATCTTTTTATACTCTCTGCAAGAGTATATTGGGTTTGTGCAAATGTATGTAACAAGCAGAAGGAGGCGTGGCATACCCCATAAAGTATATATATTCTTGATCAGCATCACAAGCCGAGTCGATATATATGTCCGTCTGTCTGTCCGTATGAACACACAGATTTCAGAGATGGTAAAAGCTACAAATTCGAGTTTGGTCTCTATCGACTCGATATTTAGTCAGTCAATACAAGAATCTTTTTTTTTTACATACATACAACCATATAATTGAACTCTTTTGATGCATGTGTCGCGGCAATAGTATACATACACACATATATACATATATATGTGCATACATACATATAAGGTCAAACGAATTTGTATGTGCATACAGACAAACAAATGTATGCTCGATTATAAATTGTCTTTTTTGTTGTAAGTTGTTCTAATAGAAGAACTATCTAATTGGGAATAAAAGCAGAGAGTATTATACGGTCGGACTCGTTCGACTGTACTTTTCTTACTTGTTTTAATTAGACCCCGCACTCTCTAAAAAAAAGAGTATAGGGGTCTATTAGGTTTGTCAGAACCGAAATGTGCGTAACAGGCAGAAGGAAGCTTTTCGGACCCCATAAAGTATATATATTCTTGATCAGCATCAACAGCCGAGTCGATTTAGCAATGTCCGTCTGTCCGTCCGTCCGTCCGTCCGTCTGTATGAACACCTGGATCTTTTAAACTACAAGAGCTAGAGACACCAAATTTTTAAATAAAAGTCCGTCTATGATGTACGCAGATCAAGTTTATTTCAAATCAGGGCCACGCACCCTACCGCCCCCGCAATAAGCAAAAAACTAGACACACCTCGGAAAAAATCGATGTTTTCTGCGAATATCTCCGTAACCATGGCACTTAGGAACACCAATTCTGGTACGCAGGTTCCTAGAAACAGCACAAATGCAACGTCTTTAAAAGTTTTGGTCTGCCACGGCCCCTTTTCCCACAAGAACTAAAAAACTTTTCAAAATTTACATGCCGTTTTTAAAGCATTTGCTAATATATTACAGTATTGTAATTAAAAAATTTGTTTAAAGACTAATTATATCAAACTACCCTGAAAGTTGCATAAAAATCCAACTATAAACAACTGAGCAATTAGGTAACAAATTATCAATTGAAGCGCGTTGTGAATGCACGTGGTTGAAAGAAAAGAAATAACACTGTGTTTATCTATACATTAGCCGCAGAAGTTTGCAAAGGAAGTGTGGCCCAGGTGGTAGAGACTCCTTGTATGTAAACACAAGACCTGCGGTTCGAGCCCCGGCACAGACTCGGAAATTAAATTTTTATACTCTCTGCAAGAGTATATTGGGTTTGTGCAAATGTATGTAACAGGCAGAAGGAGGCGTGGCAGACCCCATAAAGTATATATATTCTTGATCAGCGTCACGAGCCGATTCGATATAGCCATGTCCGTCTGTCCGTCCGTCTGTCTGTCTGTCCGTATGAACAAACAGATTTCAGAGATGGTAAGAGCTACAAGTTCGAGTTTGGTCTCAATCGACTCGATATTTAGTCAGTCAATACAAGAATCTTTTTTTTTTTTCGATGCCACGCCCCATTCGCCCACAATGAGTAAAAAACCCGTCACACCTCGGAAAAAATCTATGTTTTCGGCGAATATCTCAGTAACTATGGCACCTAGGAATACCAATTTTGGTATACGTGTTTTTAGAGACCGCATTAATGCAATGACATCAAAAGTTTTGGGCTGCCACGCCCCCTTTTTCCGCAAGAAATAAAAGAAAATTTCAAACTTGCATGCCGTTTTTAAAGCATTTATTCTTATCGTACAGTGTTGTTATTTATGATACGTTTGAAGACGTATCATGTCAAACTCTCCTGAAAGTTTTTTAAGAATCCGACCATAAAAAAGAAATAAATGAAGCAACAAAGATTTTATTCGAGAGCAATGAGTGCGAGAGAGACAGCGCTAGTCATGCCGACCAATAGTATTCATACACAAATATGTATGTGCATACATTTAACGTCAAACGAATTTGTATGTACATACAGACAAACACATGTGTGTTCGATTATGCTTAGCTTTTTTTTTTTTGTTTTAACGTGTTCTAATACAAGAACTATCTATTGTAATATCTGGATACCGATTTAAGCATTATAATTGGGAATAAAAGCAGAGAGAATTATACGGTCGGGCGTGTTCGACTGTACTTTTCTTTCTTGTTTTTTTTTTTTTTTACTAGTACTTTTTTAAATTTTAAACAAAAATGTAATTTATGTGCACGTGGTTGAAAGTAAAGAGATAACTCTAAGTTCACTTATATTAGTCAAGACAGTTACCAAACGGAGTGTGGCCTAGGTGGAGGTGGTATTTCTTTCTAAACTAATGGTCTTCGGTTCAAACCCGGAACTAACCCGTTTATTTATTTTATTTTTAGACCCCGTACTCTAAAAAAGAGTATAGGGGTCTATTAGGTTTGTCAGAAGCGAAATGTGTGTAACAGGCAGAAGGAAGCTTTTCCGACCCTATAAAGTATATATATTCTTGATCAGCATCAACAGCCGAGTCGATATAGCAATGTCCGTCTGTCCGTCTGTCCGTCCGTCCGTCTGTCCGTCTGTCTGTCCGTCTGTATGAACACCTGGATCTTTTAAACTACAAACGCTAGAGACACCAAATTTTTTAATGAAAGTCCGTCTATGATGTACGCAGATCAAGTTTATTTCAAATCAGGGCCACGCCGCCCACCGCCCTCGCAATAAGCAAAAAACTAGACACTCCTCGGAAAAAATAGATGTTTTCTGCGAATATCTCCGTAACTATGGCACTTACGACCACCAATTTGGGTACGCAGGTTCCTAGGGACAGCATAAATGCAGTCCCATTAAAATTTTTTTGCTGCCACGCCCCCTTTTTTCACAAAAAAAAAATAAAATTTTCAATTTCGATGGCGTTTGTAAGGCATTTGTACTTATCGTAGAGTATTGTTATTTATGATTCCTTTGAAGACAAATCATATCAAACTATCCTGAAAGTTGCATAAAAATCCAACAATAAACAACTGAGCTACCGATTATAAAGTTAATATTTAAGTCAATACATGAGTGCGAGCGCGACAGAATCATACAAGCATGTATCAAACTCTTTTGATGCATATGTGGCGGCAATATACATACACACATATATGTGCATACAATTAACGTCAAACGAATTTGTATGTGCACAGTGTGCAGACTGTGTGCACACACAGACAAACATATCAGAGACCTGCAACGAGTATAGTCGAGTATCTTCGAACTTTTTATCAAACGATCGTTTGAAATCAAAAATTTTGGTTGAGATCAGAACGATCAGCCCCATAGATTGTTTGTTCGTCGTTCGAATACTCGTTCGACGCAACCTTCTTCAGTACAAAACGTTCGAGTATCAAGCAAGTTCGTTGGTTCGCTTGCGTTACCTGACGTTCGAAGTGCTGCCATTTATTTAGAGGAAAATGTGCTTGTTTTAGCGGAAAAAATGCAAAAAGGCTAAATTCCAATGAAAAACTATAAGAAAATAGTTTAATTTTATATTTTTCTTATTCTTTTATTATCAAAAATTTTGAAAACCATAGTAAATAATATAAAAAATGAAATATTCGTAATATATGTGCATTGGCTGGCAAAAATCCTCTGGCTGAACACTCCCCGAGGGTGCCGGCTGGGCAATGGACACTGCACCGTCCAGAATGGAAAATGCACTGTCACTTGTCCTTCGAGGCGATGCAGTGTTCAGCTAAGGCAAGGTTCAGTGACTGGGTGTGCTACGGCATGCCCAAAGCACTTAACCAATGTCATGGCTAGAGGTAGCCTGGCGGTTAGGCATACAACGCTAGGGGTGGCCACCTGAAGAAATGAGCCGGTATGGGGGAGGAATTCAGCTATGGAAGGCTTATGCTGCCACAACAACAACAACAACCACAAGCAAGCTGATGCGCACAGGTGCTGCAGTCGACACAGACTCGGACCTGGAGAGTGTTGCATCAGTGACGAAGACGGAGGAAGAGAGCCTTCTGCGCTCCCCCGTACAAGGTAACAGCTCCCTGCGTAGGGAAGGGCCTAAAAGTACGAGTGTGGGGCTGAGGCGGCATTAAAGATTCAGAGCCGGCTCTAAGGCATTGCTGACTTGTCTGAAGGGGACAAAGCCAAGCAGGCCTGGGCCGTGCAAAGGATCGAGATATTTCGAGAGTGGTCAAAATTTAGGGAACTAGTGTCAGCAACACTGAAGCAACCAGGCGATATTGAGTCGGTAAACGAAATAGAGCAAGCACTCTCAATCGTGACCAAGACTCTACAAGATGCCTATCAAAAATTATGCCCTCTCTCAAACCCGAAAAGGAGTTCAAGACCGCCATGGTGGAATACTGAACTCTTCTTACAACGAAACCACATCAAGGATCTGTTCAGGCTCACTAGACAGACCAATGTGGAACTCGTACATGAGGAATACAGGCTCGCTGTAAGGAGCTACAATCCTCCATTAGGAAGGCTAAAAGGAACTCCTAGACCTGGAATCGGTACCAAACAACCCACAGTATAATGTCAACTAAAACTTGACGATGGGTCCTGAACCGAAAGTAGCGAGGAAACACATCGAGCACTGATGTCCACGCACTTTCCAGGCTGCATTGAGCTGTCGAAAGAGAGAGAGCAACAATTCACTACAGGCGACGACTATCAAATTCCCACAGATATAGTCACGTCAAACAAACTGATTTGGGCCATTAAATCGTTCGCGCCCAGGACACTATAGATGTAATATCTCAATGACTTCTCAAAATATTCAAAGCTTTTCTAAGAACTGGTATCATTCCAACCCTCTTGAGAACAGCTAGGGTAACATTTCAACCAAAAGCTGGGAAATGTGGTCATAATAGCCCGAAGGACTACAGACCTATCAGTCTCACGTCCTTCCTACTCAAAACGATGGAGAAGTTGCTGGACCTACACTTTAGGAATGAGATGGGAGAACGGTTAGCAACAAATCAACATGCATACACTAAAGGCAAATCAGTAGAGACTGTGCTACACTCGCTGGTGAGCTTGATTGAGAATGCACTAAACCACAAAGAATACGCAATGGGAGCATTCGTAGACATCTCAGGCGCGTTCAATAATGTCAACCAAAACGCCATCATCGATCGACTGAGATCGATGGACACTCACCCTGCCATCACCAACTGGATCAAGCGCCTCCTAGGCTATAGGAAGGTTAAGTCAGATTGGGGTGCGGCAACTACAATCAGAAGTGCACGTAGAGGAACCCCTCAAGGAGGAGTCCTGTCACCACTTCTATGGAATCTCGTGGTAGATGATCTCATTAAGAGATTCGATGGAGGAGCCCCCAAAATAACTGCCTATGAGGACGACATAGGTATAAATATTACGGGAGTATGCCCATCCACTCTCAGCTCCTTAATGGAATAGACTCTCAGGGTGGAGGAAGCCGGTTTACAAATCAATGCGGATAAGACGGACCTCATCCTCTTCACTATAAGGAACAAGGTCCCGCACTGGACCCCCCCGACATTAAACGGACAAACGCTGAAACAAAGCACTCATGTTAGATATCTAGGAACAGTGTTGGATAGCAAGCTGACTTGGAGACGCAATGTGGAAGAAAGGATGAAAAAGGCAACCATGGCGCTTTATGCATCAAAAAAGATGCTCGTGGGGCCTGTCACCACGACTAATGCATTGGATTTACATTTCGGTAGTGCGTCCAACCCTGCTCTATGGTGCTGTTGTGTGGTGGCCAGCGACTGAATAGAAGACCTATCTCGCCATAATGGAGAAGGCTCAGCGTCAGGCACTACTCTGCATCACAGGAGCCCTAAGAATTACGCCGACAAAAGCCCTGGAACTACTACTGGGACAACCTCCCTTAGATCTGCAAACAAAGCTAGTGGCCGTCAAGTCAGCTCAACGTCTTGCGGCACTAGGCTGTCTGTCACTGCAGAGCTATGGTCACGGCGCTATCGGAAGGAACCTAAACGGCCAGTCCTATCACACCATAGCACAAAACAGCCTAGTTACATAAACTGAAACACAATCGCAAAAGCAGCTGAATTTGCTAAAAACTTAGGCCCAGAACCGTCCAGATGAGCAAAGACGCACAAGATGAATTATGTACGACCAAGTCAGTAAACATCTACTAGGTTCCGAGCCACCAGGGCATACCTGGAAATGAGGAGGCGGATACACTAGCGAAAGCAGGCATCGATATATCGGGCGAAAGAACCTAACATCTGCCTATCTCCCTGAGAACGCTTTACAGCGAACTGGAGGAGAACACAAATAAGCTCATCAACCTTAGGCGGCGGAACACCACCACATGCAAAGAAACAATAACAATGTGCAATAAGTACAATGCCCAATGCACTCGCTAATTGCTGCAGCTTCCACGGAACGTCTGCAGACTATGGTGGGAATCCTTACTGGCCACTGTATGACGGCTGTACACGTGATGAAACTTGTCATTACAGACGACTCCAGCTGCAAGCAAAAAATCAGCGACTGCAGAAACACTTAAGCACTTTATATGTTGCTGCCCGGCCCTAGAACGCACAAGATTAAGTTGCTCTCTCGATGGAAGATGCCTCATAACGGTGCCTTTGCGAAGCGCTCCCGCATCCTCGCCGACTTCAAGCACCCTTCGGCACCGGATTACTAAGGGCCATTATTGGCCTATGATCTTGCCCGCGAGAGGGCGTCTGACGTAATCTAACCTAACCTGATATATGTGCATTAATTTTCCATGCGCATATAAGTTAAAGCTAGATCTGGCGGAAAACAATTTAGAGAGCAACATAGATGGCACGTGCAACAAGCTCGAGACTTGTCTTTGCTTGTGTGTATTTGGGCAAGCATGTATTGATATGTTTAACATACCACGCATTTTGCTTTTTATACTCTCTGCAAGAGTATATTGGGTTTGTGCAAATGTATTCTTGATCAGCATCACAAGCCGAGTCGATATAGCCATGTCCGTCTGTCTGTCTGTCTGTCTGTCTGTCCGTATGAGCACACATGCACGTTCCTAGAGACAGTATAAATGCATTGCCATTTAAAATTTTTGGCTGCTACGCCCTCTTATGCCTTAAGAAAAAAATAAAATTTTCAAATTTGCGTGCCGTTTTAAAGGCATTTGTTCTTATCATAGAGTATTGTTATTTATGATTCCTTTGAAGACAAATTATATCAAACTATGCTGAAAGTTGCATAAAAATCCAACGATAAACAACAGAGATACCGATTATAAAGTTAATATTTAAGTCAATGCATGAGTGCGAGCGCGACAGAAACATACAAGCATATATTCAAACTCTTTTGATGCATGTGTGGCGGCAATAGTATACATACACATATATATACATATATATGTGCATAAATATAACGTTATTTTGTATGTGCATACAGAAAAAAAATATGAATGTTCGAATTTAAATTGTCTTTTTTGTTGTAAGGTGTTCTAATAGAAGAACTATCGAATTGGGAATAAAGAACTATCGGCACGGCTAGCGCAGTCTCTCTCGCACTCATGGCATTGCGCACAAATATACACTTTATTTCTTGTTTTCTTTTTTGTTTATGGTCGGATTCTTATAAAACTTATACTATTGATCGGCACGGCTATCGCTGTCTCTCTCGCACTCATGGCCCTGCGCTTGAATAAAAACTTTGTTGCTTGTTCTTGTATTGACTGACTAAATATCGAGTCGATTGACAGACAGATAGACAGACGGACAGACAGACAGATGTGATGCTGATGCGGTAATATTTTCCTGCCCGGAACTGTGTGCTTCTATGTTTTTAAGTGTCCATACAAGTCGAAAAGTATTGCAACAATACTGAACTTGCAGTATTTGCAAAAACATTTCGTCATTGGGCCAATGGACAACTAATCCTTAAACAAAGGATCTTGAACTTTAGATATTTAAATTCTTTGCTAATGGTGGAAAAGTATAATTTAGGCTGACGAAGTTGTATCGAAAGTTTCCGTGTTTTATAAATTGCAGGAAATTTGAAAAAAATTTGATAAATGCTTGGAAAAACCCATTTGATTTTTTTTAAAGTAGATTTCCAGTCAGCAGCCAGATTGAAATTTGATATTGTAAAACAGCCAGATCTGGCAGGGAAACAGCTAAGTTGGCAGCACTGCCGATTGTTCCTATGGGAGCTATATGATATAGTAGTCCGATTTGAATGAAATTTGGTCAACACATTGGGAATAATAACAAATGCATATTGCGTGAATTTGGATGAAATCGATCAATAGACATGGAAAATTTTTATACTAAGCATTTCAACCGATTGTTCCTATTGTTTAAATCGTTCAAGAGATTTTCAGCATTTTTAACCGATTGTTCCTATAACAGCTATATGATATAGTAGTCCGATCTGGATGAAATTTGGTTTGCACGTTGGATTTAGTACCAAATGCATATAGGATGAATTTGGTGAAGATAGCTCAAAAAAAATTTTATTTTTAACCATTTGTTCCCATGGGAGCTATATGATATAGTGATCCGATTTTAACATATGAACTGCGTGCAGAGAGAATATACATGTGTACCAAGTTTCATCACGCATAAAAACAGACGGACAGACGGACATGGCTATACCGACTCGGCTGTTGATGCTGATCAAGAATATATATGCTTCATTGGGTCGGAAACGCCTCCTTCAATGCGTTACAAATATCGTAACAAAAACAATATACCCTCTGCGAGGGTATAAAAATCATTTTTGAAGTACATGGTAAATGGATTTGCAAAATAGATCATTTACGATAACATTAAGTGTAAATGCACAAACGCAATCAAAGATTGGATTGATTGCCAGGGAGATTTTACTGTGTTTTTGGTGGAATTGGTAGCGAATGAGCTACTTACTTAGGGCCAAACTCTTATTTTGATCATTGACTGTTCGCAATTAAACCGTCTGATGAAAACAATAGCTCAGAACCGGCCGACTTTGGCCAATAGAGGAGGAGTTGTTCTTCACGAGTATAACGCCAGGCCTCACCCATCGTTACATAATTGTGCGGAGCTCCGGGAGCTCGATGCGGAAAGAAGTTCTTAAAATGAGTTTAGATGATGTGTTTTCAGAATTAAAACCTACTTCAGCGATATTTAATAAGCATTTATGAAATACAGTGACACGATTTGGCTTCCCGTTATCTTTCTGAAAAAAGAATTTTCAAGTCGTTTGTAAATAATAATAATAAAAATAATAATAATAATAATAATAATAATAATAATAATAATAATAATAATTATAATAATAATGATAATAATAATAATACTAATATTGTAAGTTACAGTTAACGAATACTTTATTATTTCAATTGAATTTATGATACTACTCAACTGTTTATTTTGACCCTAGGGGGTTGTTGGAGGGAGGCTCAGTCGTGTCCTTAAGACATTCAACTGAGAAGCGAGCTGGATGGAGAGTAAAACAAGTTCAACAAGTAAGAAAAATACAGTCGAACGAGCCCGACTGTGTAATACTCTCTGCTTTTATTCCCAATTATAACGTTTAAATCGGCATCTGGCTATTGCAATATATAGTTATTGTACTAGAACACGTTAAACCAAATAAAAAACTAAGCATAATCGAACACACATATGGGTATTTCCAGGACCGAGAACGTGACATTTGTACGCCTTAACATGTTAACATGTTGTATTCGAAATTAATTTTTGAATACGACTGTAATTTAAAATTTATGTTTTAAAATTAAATTTTAAAAATAAATTTAAATCAGTCACTGACGGGATTTGAACCCGCGCTTACTGACGCAAGTTCCATATCATGCTGCCCTACTAGTTGCACCATTACATTCATTACGCGCTTCATGGGCTACTTTGTTGTCTAATTGCTTAGTTGTTTATAGTTGGATTTTTATGCAACTTTCAGGTTAGTTTTATATAATTTGTCTTTAAACAAATTTTGAACTACAATACCGTACTATATTACCAAATGCTTTAAAAACGGCATGTAAGTTTGAAAAATTTGCTTAGTTCTTGTGGGAAGAGGGGGCGTGGTAGACCAAAATTTTGAACGACGTTGCATTTGTGTTGTCTCTAGGAACCTGCGTACCAGAATTGGTGTTCCGAAGTGCTATAGTTACAAAGATATTCGCAGAAAACATCAATTTTTTCCGAGGTGTGTCTAGTTTTTTGCTTATTGCGGTGGCGGTGGGGGGCATTGCGCCGATTTGAAATAAACTTGATCTGCGTACATCATAGACGGACTTTCATTAAAAAATTTGGTGTCTCTAGCTCTTGTAGTTTAAAAGATCTAGGTGTTCATACAGACGGACGGACAGACAGACAGACAGACAGACGGACAGACGGACATTGCTATATCGACTCGGCTGTTGATGCTGATCAAGAATATATATACTTTATAGGGTCGGAAAAGCTTCCTTCTGCCTGTTACGCACATTTGGCTTCTGACAAACCTAATAGACCCCTATACTCTTTTTAAGAGTTTGGGGTCTAACAAGTAAGAAAGGCTACAGTCGAGCGCGCCGACTGTAAAAGACCCCGTACTCTCCTTGTATTCGAAATTAATATTTGAATACGGCTGTAAATTAAAATTTAAGTTATGAAATTAAATTTTAAAAAAAATCTGAATCAGTCACTGATGGGATTCGAACCCGCGCTTACTGACGCAAGTTCCATACCATGCTGCAACCCTACTAGTTACACCACACCATTCATTTGGCAGAAATTAGATTATTTTCATTTATATATAATAATGTAGTTATTTAAAAAATAAAAAATAATTAAATTTCTGGGTCTGTGCCGTGTTCGAACCGCAGACCATTGGCTGTTGCACCAGTTAAAATTCTTTATTTACATTTTTGTTTAAAATTTAAAAAAGTATATTAATAAACTCCACTGGAATTGAACCTGCGCAAGATGCATAACGCGCATCAGTCGCACCACGCCCCAAATTAGACAGAGATCCGATTATTTTCATTTACATATAATAATGTTATTATATAAGAAGTCTGTGCCGGGTTCGAACCACAGACCATTGGTTTAGAAACAAACGACTAACCACAACCCATCCCTGTTGCACCAGTTAACATTGTATATTTACATTTATTAGACCCCGTACTCTTAAAAAGAGTATAGGGGTCTATTAGGTTTGTCAGAAGCCAAATGTGCGTAACAGGCAGAAGGAAGCTTTTCCGACCCCATAAAGTATATATATTCTTGATCAGCATCAACAGCCGAGTCGATATAGCAATGTCCGTCTGTCCGTCCGTCCGTATGAACACCTGGATCTCAGAGACTATAAAAGCTTGTAAGGCGGCCCCTAGACTAACCGCCTTACATCGTTTTCTATTTATAATTTTTGTTTATAAACACGCCAGTGAAGGCGCCGTATTTGGAGGGTTGAACCCGTTAATTTTAAGTTTGTTGAATTTATTACGTTAAGTTTTTATTATAATTATCTATTAAGTTACGTTATTTGCAACGCCACTGAAGGCAATTAAATCATAAGTTTAAGCAGAAACAGTCAGCTGTTATTTATTCAGAGGTAGCGGCAGGAGTTTGAATTAGGAAGGCGACGCCCTCTACCGACAGTGCAAAGGGGCAGCCGGGTACAACTCTGCGCGACAACTCCGTGGTGAAGAGAGAGTTTTCGTGGTGGAGTTGTGAAACGTGAGCTTGCTGCGCTGTTAGATCGAGAGCGCCGTTTTACTTTTTGATCGGCCACAGAGGAGAACAGACGCAGCAGATTGGCGCGTCTAGAATATTCTCCAAGTAAGTAGCATAGTTTGGCTAGGTTGTGCAGCAGGGAATACAGGGCCCTACAATTAACGTTTAAACTAATTATTAATAGAGAATAAAGAACTGTATCGAAGCCGATTCGTAAGCCTTCTTTATTTCTCGTCCATAACTCCTCTATTACTAACTACCAAATAGTAGATTGACGAGGATTTGATCCCGTCCGCTGAGGGCTATTCCCAGCATGGTATACTACTCATAACTCCTCTATTACTAACTACTAAATAGTACATTGACGAGGATTTGATCCCGTCCGCTGTGGGTATTCCCGGCATGGTATATTACTCACAACTCCTCTATTACTAACTGTTTATTAGTAGATTGATGTGGATTTGATCCCATCCGCCGTGGGTATTCCCGGCATGGCTTAACATTAACAACTCTGCTCTTGCTCTCTGTTACTTGTTAGATTGGCGCGGATTTGATCCTGCCAGCCGAGAGGTAAACCCGGCCAAGAGTGCTAGTTGAGGCCGTTGTAGTTCTCTTGTGCTAACACGTTTGCTCACCCACTCCACCTGCAGCGTCTTTGCATGAAAAATATAAATTTTCTTGCAAAGTTGGGCCCGGGGCAGACTGAGACTCTTACCCCGGCCAGATAATAACTTTACAAGCTAGAGACACCAAATTTGTAACAAAAATTCCGTAACTTTCTCGAGCAGATCAAGTTTATTTCAAATCATGGCCACGCCCCCCACCGCCCCCGCAATAAGCAAAAAACTAGACACACCTCGGAAAAAATTGATGTTTTCGGCGAATATCTCCGTAACTATAGCACTTAGGCACACCAATTCTGGTACGCAGGTTCCTAGAAACAGTACAAATGCAACGTCATTAAAAATTTTGGTCTGCCACGCCCCCTTTTCCCACACGAACTAAAAAACTTTTCAAAACTTTCATGTCGTTTTTAAAGCATTTGCTAATATAGTACAGTATTGTAATTCCAAATTTGTTTAAAGACAAATCATATTAAACTACCCTGAAAGTTGCATAAAAATCCAACTATAAACAACTGAGCAATTAGATAACAAATTATCAATTGAAGCGCGTTGTGAATGCACGTGGTTAAAAGAAAAGGAATAACACTATGCTTATATATACATTAGACGCAGTACTTTGCTAAGAGATCGTGGTCCAGGTGGGCCACGCACTTGTTTGTAAACACAAGACCAGCGGTTCGAACCCCGGCATGGACTCAGAAATTAAAGTTTTTTTTTTTTTAATTTTAATTTAGCACTATTAAATTTTAATGAAAATAATCGGAGCCGTCTCACAAGGAGGTGGTGGTGCAATTAGTTGTGTTGCGGCGTGTTCTGCATAAGTTGAGTATAAGTTCGCAGGTTCAATTCCCGACAGTGAAATTTTCTAATATACTTTTTTAAATTTCAAAAAAAAATGTAAATATACAATATTAACTGGTGCAACAGGGTTGGGTTGTGGGTAAGTCGTTTGTTTCTAAACCAATGGTCTGCGGTTCGAGCCCGGCACAGACTCAGAAACTAAATTTTTTTTTTTATGCTTGTTATATAATAAAATTATTATCTCTGTCTAATGTGGGGCGTGGCGCGACTGATAGGGTTGCGGCGCGTTATGCAACTTGCGCAGGTTCAAGTCCCGACAGTGGAGTTAATTAATATACTTTTTTAAATTTCAAACAAAAATGTAAATGAAGAATTTTAACTGGTGCTACAGCCAATGGTCTGCGGTTCGAACCCGGCACAGACCCAAAAATTTAATTATTTTTTTATTTTTAAAATTACTACATTATTATATATAAATGAAAATAATCAAATCTATGCCAAATGAATGGTGTGGTGTAACTAGTAGGGTTGCAGCATGGTATGGAACTTGCGTCAGTAAGCGCGGGTTCGAGTCCCATCAGTGACTGATTCAAATTTTTTTTAAAATTTAATTTTAAAACTTAAATTTTAAATTACAACCGTATTCAAATATTAATTTCGAATACAAGGAGAGTACGGGGTCTTTTACAGTCGGCGCGCTCGACTGTAGCCTTTCTTACTTGTTTTTTTTTAAATTTAAAAAAGTGTATTAGAAAATTTCAATGTCGGGAATTGAACCTGCGAACTTATACTCAAATTGCAGAACACGCTGCAACACTACTAATTGCACCACCACCTCCTTGTGAGACGGCTCCGATTATTTTCATTAAGATATAATAGTGCTAAATTAAGAAAAAAAAAAAAAAAAACAGCTTTAATTTCTAAATCTGAGCCGGGGTTCGAACCGCAGGTCTTGTGTTTACAAACAAAGTGCAAAGTGCTGCGGCTAATGTATAGATAAACATAGTGTTATTCCTTTTCTTTCAACCACGTGCATTCACAACGCGCTTCAATTGATAATTTGTTATCTAATTGCTCAGTTGTTTATAGTTGGATTTTTATGCAACTTTCAGGGTAGTTAAATATGATTTGTCTTTAAACAAATTTTGAATTACAATACTGTACTACGTTAGCAAATGCTTTAAAAACGACATGAAAGTTTTGAAAAGTTTTTTAGTTCGTGTGGGAAAAGGGGGCGTGGCAGACCAAAATTTTTAATGACGTTGCATTTCTGCTGTTTCTAGGAACCTGCGTACCAGAATTAGTGTTCCTAAGTGCTATAGTTACGGAGATATTCGCCGAAAACATCAATTTTTTTCGAGGTGTGTCTAGTTTTTTGCTTATTGCGGGGGCGGTGGGGGGCGTGGCGCAGATTTGAAATAAACTTGATCTGCTCGCGAAAGTTACCGAATTTTTATTACAAACTTGGTGGTTCTAGCTCTTGTAGTTTAAAAGATCCAGGTGTTCATACAGACGGACGGACAGACGGACATTTCTAAATCGACTCGGTTGTTGATGCTGATCAAGAATATATTTACTTTATGGGGTCGGAAAAGCTTCCTTCTGCCTGTTACGCACATTTGGCTTCTGACAAACCTAATAGACCCCTATACTCTTTTTAACAGTACGGGGTCTAAAAATATATATAAAATATAAAAAAAAAATTTTAATTTCTGAGTCTGTGCCGGGGTTCGAACCACAGGTCTTGTGTTTACATACAAGCGCGTGGCCCACGCGGACCACGCTCTCTTTGCAAACTACTGCGGCTAATGTATATATAAACATACAGTTATCTCTTTTCTTGTGCATTGACAATGCGCTTCAAGGGACACTTTGTTACCTAATTGCTCAGTTGTTTATAGTTGGATTTTTATTCAACTTTCAGGGTAGTTTGATATGATTTATCTTTAAACGAATCTTAAATTACAACACTGTACGATGAGGACAAATGCCTTAAAAACGGCATCGAAATTGAAAATTTTATTTTTTTTTTGTGGAAAAAGGGGGCATGGCAGCAAACAAATTTTAATGGCACTGCATTTATGCTGTTCCTAGGAACCTAGGTCGTAAGTCCCATAGTTACGGAGATATTCGAGGAAAATATCAATTTTTTTCGAGGTGTCTTTGGTTTTTTTGCTTATTGCGGAGGCGGTAGGTGACGTGGCACTGATTTGAAATAAACTTGATCTGCTCGCGAAAGTTACTGAATTTTGGTAACAAATTTGGTAGTTCTAGCTCTTGTAGTTTGAAAGATCCAGGTGTTCATACAGACGGACGGACAGACGGACCGACGGACAGACGGACATTGCTAAATCGACTCGGCTGTTGACACTGATCAAGAATATACAGTAGAATCCGGTTATAACGACTCCGCTTAAAGCGTCCAAACGGTATGTATGAAAGAGCCTCCGCTTAGTGCGTCTCCGCTTTTAACGACGATAGTTTTCATAATTCAACCGGCTATTGCGACGTGCCAAAAAAAATACAGTTTTTTCTGCTTTTTTCCAAGAAAAGTTTAATGCGTAAATGCTCAAAATGTGAAAAAGAGAGCAAAAAGGGCAAAAAGGTGCTCATTTACTACACACTCGTCAATTAAGCAACGTCGTCAAATCGAAAATGCTTCTCCGTTGAGCAGAAAATGCAAATAATTCTGCGCTTGGAAGCCGGTGAGAGTGTTATTATTAAACTAAATTTAATGTACATTTTGTTTTGATTAAAAAATTATATTGTTTTTTTTACACTCTCTGCAAGAGTATATTGGGTTTGTGCAAATGTATGTAACAGGCAGAAGGGGGCGTGGCAGACCCCATAAAGTATATATATTCTTGATCAGCATCACAAGGCGAGTCGATATAGCCATGTCCGTCTGTCTGTCCGTATGAACAAACAGATTTCAGAGATGGTAAGAGCTACAAGTTCGAGTTTGGTCTCAATCGACTCGATATTTAGTCAGTCAATACAAGAATCTTTTTTTTTTCGATGCCAGACTCCATTCGCCCACAATGAGTAAAAAACCCGTCACACCTCGGAAAAAATCTATGTTTTCGGCGAATATCTCAGTAACTATGGCACCTAGGAATACCAATTTTGGTACACGTGTTCCAAGAGACCTCATAAATGCAATGACATCAAAAGTTTTGGCCTGCCACGCTTTTTTTTCCGCAAGAAATAAAAGAAAATTTCAAACTTGCATGCCGCTTTTAAAGCATTTATTCTTATCGTACAGTGTTGTTATTTATGATTCGTTTGAAGACGTTTCATGTCAAACTCTCCTGAAAGTTTCATAAGAATCCGACCATAAAAAGGAAAGAAATGAAGCAACAAAGATTTTATTCGACAGCAATGATTGCGAGAGAGACAGCGCTAGTCGCGCCGACCAATAATGTTCATACACACATATGTATGTGCATACATTTAACGTCAAACGAATTTGTATGTACATACAGACAAACACATATATGTTCGATTATGCTTAGCTTTTTATACTCTCTGCAAGAGTATATTGGGTTTGTGCAAATGTATGTAACAGGCAGAAGGAGGCGTGGCAGACCCCATAAAGTATATATATTCTTGATCAGAATCACAAGCCGAGTCGATATAGCCATGTCCGTCTGTCCGTCTGTCCGTCTGACCGTCTGTCCGTCTGACCGTCTGTCCGTCTGTCCGTCCGTATGAACACACAGATTTCAGAGATGGTAAGAGCTACAAGTTCGAATTTGGTCTCTATCGACTCGATATTTAGTCAGTCAATACAAGAATCTTTTTTTTTTTCGATGCCACGCCCCATTCGCCCACAATGAGCAAAAAACTAGACATACCTCGGAAAAAATAGATGTTTTCGGTTAATATCTCAGTAACTATGGCACTTAGGAATACCAATTTTGGTACACGTGTTCCTAAAGGACGCATAAATCCAATGACATCAAAAGTTTTGGGCTGCCACGCCCCCTTTTTCCGCAAGAAATAAAAGTAAATTTCAAACTTGCATGCCGTTTTTAAAGCATTTATTCTTATCGTACAGTGTTGTTATTTATGATTCGTTTGAAGACGTATCATGTCAAACTCTCCAGAAAGTTTCATAAGAATCCGACCATAAACAAGAAAGCAATGCAGCAACAAAGATTTTATTCTAAAGCAATGAGCGCGAGAGAGACAGCGCTAGTCGTGCCGACCAATAGTATTCATACACACATATGTATGTGCATACATTTAACGTCAAACGAATTTGTATGTACATACAGACAAACACATGTATGCTTGATTATGCTTATCTTTTTTTTGTTTTAACGTATTCTAATACAAGAACTATCTATTGTAATGTCTGAATACCGATTTAAGTATTATAATTGGGAATAAACGCAGAGAGTATTATACGGTCGGGCGTGTTCGACTGTACTTTTCTTTCTTGTTTTTTTTGTTTTAACGTGTTCTAATACAAGAACTATCTATTGTAATATCCGGATACCGATTTAAGCATTATAATTAGGAATAAAAGCAGAGAGTATTATACGGTCGGGCGTGTTCGACTGTACTTTTCTTTCTTGTTTTTTAAACCATTTGCAAACATGACAAAAAAATTTTTTTTGCTTCATATAGTTAAAGCGTCTACCGGGTATAACGACGTAAAATTGTCGGTCCCTTGAGTGTCTTTATAACCGGATTCCACTGTATATACTTTATGGGGTCGGAAAAGCTTTCTTCTGCCTGTTACGCACATTTGACTTCTGACAAACCTAATAGACCCCTATACTCTTTTTATACTCTCTGCAAGAGTATATTGGGTTTGTGCATGTAATAGGCAGAAGGAGGCGTGGCAGACCCCATAAAATATATATATTCTTGATCAGCGTCACAAGCCGAGTTGATATAGCCAAGTCCGTCTGTCCGTCTGTCTCTCTGTCTGTCTGTCTGTCCGTATGAACACACAGATTTCAGAGATGGTAAGAGCTATAAGTTCGAGTTTGGTCTGAATCGACTCGATATTTAGTCAGTCAATACAAGAATATATTTTTTTTTCGATGCCATGCCCCAATCGCCCACAATGAGTTAAAAACCCGACACACCTCCGAAAAAATCTATGTTTTCGGCGAATATCTCAGTAACTATGGCACTTAGGAATACCAATTTTGGTACACGTGTTCCTATAGACCGCATAAATGCAATGGCATTAAAAGTTTTGGGCTGCCACGCCCATTGGTCGTGCCGACCAATAGTATTCATACACACATATGTATTTGCATACATTTAATGTGAAACGAATTTGTATGAACATATAGACAAACACATGTATATTCGATTATGCTTAGTTTTGTTTTGTTTTACAAGAACTATCTATAGTAATATGCGAATACCGATTTTAACATTATAATTAGGAATTCAAGCATAGAGTATTTTACGGTCGGGCTTGTTCGATTGTACTTTTCTTACTTGTTAAGAGTACGGGGTCTAAAAATGTGTATGTCTAATAATGGAGTTTTGCTGGAGCGGCACCGTTCGCTATGGATTAGAAAATGTGGGTGGAAAATTAAATAAATTTATGTTATGACAACTTTTCATTCCTAAGGCCTCAGTCTTCAGCCCGCCGTCCAAACCGTGTATACACAAAGCATTAGCTGTTAGTTAGTTCTTTTTGCATTTTGCTCTTGTTGTTGGCTTATACAGCGCTAGGTGTAACAAGAAAGAAAAGTACAGTCGAGCGCGCCCGACCGTGTAGTACTCTCTGCATTTATTCCCGATTATAATGTTAAAATTGGTTTCCGTTATGCAAGTTTGAAAAGTTTTTTATTTTTTAAGGAAAAAGGCGGCGTGGCATCAAAAAATTTTAAATGGCAATGCATTTATGCTGCCTCTAAGAACCTGTGTACCAAAATTGGCATTCCTAAGTGCCATTGTTTATAAGATATTTGCCGAAAACATCTATTTTTTACGAGGTATGTCCAGTTTTTTCTCATAGTGGGCGAAGGGGACGTGGCATTAAAAAAAAAAAAAGATTCTTGTAATGACTGCCAGTTATTTGCATAAGTTGCCATAGTTATTAAGCTGTGAGAGAATAAAAGTAAACAAGTAAGAAAAGTACAATCGAACGAGCCCGACCGTATAATACTCTCTGCTTTTATTCCCAATTATAATGTTAAAATCAGTAACTGAATATTATAATAGATAGTTGTTGTATTATAACAAAAAAGACAATTTATAATCGAACATACATATGTTTGTCTGTATGCGCATGCAAATTCGTTTGACGTTATATGTATCTACATATGTAAGTATGTATATCTAGGTGTATCTATAGTATTGCCACTACACATGCATTACAAGAGTTCGAATATATGCTTGTATGTTTCTGTCGCGTTCGCACTCATGCATTGACTTAAATATTAACTTTATAATCGATAAATCTGTTGTTTATTGTTGAATTTTTATGCAACTTTCAGGATAGTTTGATATGATTTGTCTTCAAAGGAATCATAAATAACAATACTGTACGATAAGAACAAATGCCTTTAAAACGGCATGCAAGTTTGAAAACTTTTTTTTTCTTACGAAAAAGGGGGCGTGGCAGCCAAAATTTTTAATGGTAATGTATTTATGCTGTCCTTAGGAACATGCGAACCAAAATTGGTATTCCTAAGTGCCGTAGTTACTGAGATATTCGCTTTAAACATCTATTTTTTGCGAGGTACGTCTAGTTTTTTGCTCATTGTGGTCGAATGGGGCGTGGCATCAAAAAAAAAAAAAAAAGATTCATGTATTGACTGACTAAATATCGAGTCGATAGAGACCAAACTCGAATTTGTAGCTCTTACCATCTCTGAAATCTGTTTGTTCATACGGACAGACAGACAGACGGACAGGCGGACATGGTTATATCTCAGTTGGATTCTCCGTTTTTCTTGTACAGTCGTCGTCTTCTTGCTTTGGATGCGCTGCTGATCGAATTCAATTAGTGAAAGAAGTTCTGTCACGCTTGCACACAAAAGGCTGATAGAATCATAGTAGTTTCTTCGTTGCTTTTGCCATTTAGACCCTGCATACAATAGTTTAACTATGACTGAAGAAACTCCTTTCAATAGCACTCCGCAAACTGCGACTACGGAATCCAATGCTACTGTGCATATCAGCATGTCAGCTGATAGAATTGATTTTCTTTCCCGAAAAGCTATGGCAATTTTCGTTCGGCTTGAAAAATTATATAGCGACATCGACGAAAATAAATTGGCCAGCATAGATGAATATGTCATAAATGGTCTGCTGGAAACTGCGAGTGAACTCAAGAGCAGCTTCGTTTCCGCTCAAGCTAATTTGGAGGAGCTGAATTTTGAAGCCATCTCCAGTGAACTACCTGGCAAAATTGATGCATTGTTGCTTGACTTGCTCGTTTTTCTTTGCTTAGAAAGGTCAAGTCATCTACAGCCGTATCCGGCATTGTAGAACCATCGTTTAACGTGCTGCAGCGGATAGACCTGCTCATCGGAGCTGGCCTGTTTTTCGAGCTTCTGTGCGTCGGGCAGATTCAGCTAGCACTCGGAAGACGCACTTAGGCTGGATTCTCTCTGGTGGTGGTCAGCGCGTGCCAAAACTCTCTACTAGAGAGGAGATCGATTGCGAATTGCATTTTCAGAAGTATTACAGTCGATTATCTTCTGGAGAATACTTTATCCGCTTGCCTGCAACAGCCACCATAGACTCGCTAGGATACTCGTTTCAGCGGGCCAAGCGCCGTCTTAAACATCTTGAGCGCAAGCTCGCTCGAAACCCAGAGCTTAGAAGCAAATACTCAAAGTTCATAGCGGAACTCAAACATATATCGACCGTTTCAGCAAAAGATATCGTAAAATGCAAATATTTTCTGCCTCACCATTGTGTTATAAAAGATGATAGTACCACGACTAAGCTTAGGGTCGTATTCGACGGCTCCGTCGCAACAACTTCTGGACTATCGCTGAATGACGTCCTCATGGCAGGAACAACCAACAAGACAAGCTATTCAACGCGCTAATTCGATTTCGGAAATTTCCTTTTGCCTTAACTGCAGATATATGCAAAATGTATCGCTGCGTGCGTATTGCCAATGACGACACTTTCTATCAATGCATATTATGGCGCAACTATCCGAATGAAGAGATTAATGTATATAAATTGGATACTGTAACCTATAGGACAAAGTCAGCGGCTTTTCTTGCCATCCGCTCCATGCATCAGCTTGCTAAGGATGAATGCTCTCTGCTTTCAGTAGGTTCCCAAGTCGTGCTGCATCACTTTTACGTGGATGATATGATATCCGGAGGTGCATCATTAGAAGATGTTAGCGTCATCATGCAGCAGACTTCTGATCTTCTGTCAAAAGGGAATTTTCAGTTGAGGAAATGGAGCTCTAGTCACCAAGAAGCGCTTCACGGCATACCACAAGCTGAAAGGGAAAGCTTCGTCAAGTTCAATGACAGTTTGGACGTAACAAAGACTCATGGTCTCACTTGGGATCCCAAGGATGACAATTTTCTATTTACTTTCTCTTCTCGTTTAAGCACCGAAAACCACACGAAGCGATCTGTGCTGTCAGCGATTGCAAAATTCTATGACCCTCTCGGTCTCATTGGTCCAACAATGACGAAAGCCAAGATCATTCTGCAGCCCATGTGGAGAGATAAGCTTCAATGGGACGAAAGTCTGCCTCAATCCCTCAACGGCGCTTGGTCAAGCTTTTGTGAGGAGTTCCCTGAAGTGTACCACGAAAATTATCCACGCTACGTATTGCTGCCAAAAGCCGTATCTGAAATCCACGCCTTTTGTGATGCCAGTCTAAAGGCATATGGAGCCTGCATTTACGTGTTGTCTCACGTTCATAACCAATGTCAATGTAATCTGTTGTGTTCGATGGTTCGTGTCACGCCGCTCAAGACTCTAACGGTGCCGAAGATCGAGCTCTGCGCTGCACATTTGCCCGCTCTTCTGAATCAGGATATCGTCAATATGCAGATCTTCTCCTGTAAGTTTCACTGTTGGTCTAATTCATCAGTAGTCTTATCATGGTTACAGGATGAACCGTCTGAGTTCAACGTATTCGTGGCCAACCGAATTTGCACTTTTCAAGAGATAACAAAAGGCATGGAGTGGCATTATGTGCCCACTGCAATGAATCCTGCTGACATATTGTCTAGAGGTTCTTCTCCACGGGACTTACTTAAATCAGAACTCTGGCTACACGGACCACTGTTTCTGCTGGTCGCCAGGACTGGATGGCCTCAGTCCCACCTATCGCAGTCCTGAGCTGCGAAACAAATTATTTTATTCCGCTACTGGCCGATCGAATATATCTCTATCGTTTAAATATATCAACTCATTCTCCACAATGCAGAGAATTTTCGGATACGTGCATACATTCGCTTTTCCTAGCAAGCCATTTGAATCGGCGAAACTCAGCGCAGATCGCATTCGTCGTGGAACCCACTTGCTTATTCGCATCATTCAAAAGCAAAAATGTGGGCGGAGTATCGGCGGCTTCAAAATGGTAAAACCATATCCTCAACAAGCAGCATTATTTCGCTATCACCATTTCTCGATGACAGGGTAGTAATTTGCGTTGGCGGGCGACTACGCCATTCCGCACTAGCCTTCGATGCTCGCCATCCTGCCAAAACACCTCCCGCTTACGCTTGCGATGATAAGGCAAATGCATCTTTCGAACCTTCATGCTGGAACGCAAGCCCTGCTAGCTACAATCGGCAGCAGTACTGGCCCATTGGGGCCTAAAACCCGTTTCAAAAGCCTTGCGGAAATACATCATTTGCTCTCGTTCAAAGCCTCGCTTAGTGGAACACATTATGGCCGATCTCCCAAAGGATCGTATTGAATACATCAGACCGTTCGTCGATTCTGGAGTGGACTACTGCGGCCCATTCCAATATAAAACTGATGCTCGCAACAAGTCGCCTCAGCGATGATACATATGCATTTTTGTGTGTTTCGCGACCAAAGCCGTATGGATGGAATTAGTGAAGGACTTGTCCACCGCCGCATTCTTAGGCGCCTTAAAACGTTTTGCTGCCACTTGAGGATCACCAAGATGCATATGGTCTGACAACGCTACAAATTTCGTAGGTGCTAAGAACAAGTTGGAAGATTTAAGGCAGCTAGTAAGCAGCGAAAGGCATCGTGATGCAGTGCACGGCGTGTGCCTGGATCACAGCATCGAATGGAAATTCATACCTCCGCGGTCTCCGCATTTTGGTGGCTTATGGGATGCTGCTGTTAAAAAAGCAAAGTATCATTTACGCCGTACCTTGATATCATCGCTCCTTGGCTTTGATGAATTGCGCACTTTAGTGTTCCAAATTCAAGCCATTATAAATTCAAGACCTTTTATGTCTGTTTCAGAGAGCCGATCTTGATGTGCTAACACCCGGTCACTTTCTCGTTGGTGGCCCACTTAACGCACCACCTGAGCCAGATTTTTCATCACTCTCTCCGCACAATAGTCTAATATAACTTTTTGTACTCTTTTTGCGAAGCATTTAAAAATCTGCCCAGTGATTTGCTAAACAGAAGTTCACGAATTTAAATTAAATAAATGTTTTACACTGCGCAATTTAAACTTAATTGTTTTTAATAGACAATAATTCAGGCAATCTTTATTATTGACAACGGCGCGCAGAAAGTTGCTGAAAAAGCTTTGCTCGGATCTGCAAACACATACATTTGTACAAACCCAATATAAACCCAAAAATTTCTGCATGAGTATGATCCCAACCGCATTTTGTGTGTGTAATACTCGAGTACAGAACACCACCAAAGTATGTAATAGGGAGAAGGAGGCGTGGCAGACCCCATAAAGTATATATATTCTGGATCATCGTCACAAGCCGAGTTATAGACATGTCCGTCAGTCTGTTTGTCTGTCTGTCCGTATGAACAAACCGATTTCAGAGATGATAACAGTTACAAGTTCGAGTTTGGTCTCTATCGATTCGATATTTAGTCAGTCAATATAAGAATATTTTCTTTTTTCAATGACCCGGCCCATTGGCTATCTTGATCCTGCATAAAAATCCAACCATAATCAAGACAGCTATTACAAAACAAAGTTAATGTTATTTATGTGCAATATAACTGCATGCGCAAGAGCGAGACAGGCTTAATAATTGTATTTTGTAAACTCGTGGTTTAAAGAAACGAGATAACTACATGTATATTTACATAACCACTGTGGCGTTTCTGCTGTGGAAACTCTTGGATTCCAGCACCCACCGAAGAGGAATCCATGGTATGACCAGGAGTGTCGAGAAGCGACTGCTGCAAATGACGCCGCCTACAGAAGAACACTGCACGCAGGAGCCACTCGAGCGGTGGTGGACATTTATAGGTCGCGGAGGCGAGATGAGAAGCGCCTTTTCAAGAAAAAGAAGCGGGAGATGGAAAGGCTTGAGTGTGAGAAGATGGACAGAAACGATGCCCGTGACTTCTACCGGAGAGTCAAACGTATGACCCAAGGTTATAAGTCTGGATCACTAGCCTCCAGGAGCGATGACGGAAACCTTGTCACTTTGAAAGTCTTTTAGCTGAAAACAGTGAAAATGAACCTGAAGAAGTTGATCCACTAACCCCAATCAGAGATGATGGTGTTGATGTTCCCACCCCTAGCCATAAGGAGGTCGCAGTCGCAATGCGCCGACTTAAAAACAATAAAGCCGCGGGAGCCGATGGATTGCCGGCTGAATTGTTTAAGGCTGGAGGCGATGAGCTGGTAGGGCGCATGCACCAGCTCATTAGCAGCGTATGGCTAATGGAAAGCATGCCCGTTGATTGGAACCTCAGTATTATCTGCCCCATTCTGAAGAAGGGAGATGCCACACAGCGCACCAATTACCGTGGCATCAGCCTTCTTCCCGTCGCATACAAGGTTCTCACGAGCGTAATATGTGAGAGGCTTAAGCCATATGCTGAAGCATTGATTGATTGACATCGGACAGGCACAATACTGGGAAACAAATGTGTCCAGCTCCTTGATTACGCCGATGATATTGATATTATTAGGCGTACCAAGCGTGATGTCATTGCTGCTTTTGAAGCTATCTAGAAGGAATCGGCGAAAGTTGGACAGGCAGTGAACGTGGGCCAAACGAAGTTTATGGTGTGCATTATCAGAGAGTCGCGCCGTCTTGACTCTTACCTTACTGCTGGTGACTTCAACTTTGAGTCTGTCAAGGACTTTGTCTACTTAGGAACTGCAGTGACCAGCAACAACGATGTCATCCTGGAGATCAAGCGTAGAATCACACTTGCCAATAGGTGTTACTTCGGGCTCAATGGGCAGTTTAGTAGTAGAGCCCTCTCTCAGATGAAGAAGGTCGCACTTTACAAGACGCTTATCACTCCAGTGTTGCTGTATGGTGCGGAAGCCTGGACAATGACGCAGTCAGATGCTTCTGCTCTTGGTGTCTTCGAGAGGAAGATTGTACGCAAGATCTTCGAACCAATTTACGATGGCGATATCTATCTCATCAGGTGGAACGACGAGCTGTATAAGCTATACGGGGATGTGGACATAGCCAAGCGAGTGAACATTCAGCGCCTTCGCTGGCTAGGTCACATTGCCCGTATGAAGGAAACAACTCCGGCTCGCTCTGTTTTTAATGCGCTAGTTGGCGGACAACGAAGGAGAGGGAGACCACGCGCACGTTGGAAGGACCAGATGGATGCTATCCTAGCAACACTTGGTGTTACCAAAGTCGCGCACAGGACAGAGAAGCGTGGAGGCGAATTGTGCATCAGGCTGTGCCCCGTTAGGGGTGTTATGGCCAATTATTATTATTATTATTGTACTAAAAGAAGAAATGCACTATAACCGGCATTAAAGTTTATAAATTATTTTAATCCTTATAAGAAAAGGGGCGTGGCAGCCCAATATTTTTGATGTCATTGCAGCTATGCAGTTTCGAGGAACATTCGTACCAAAATTGAAATTTTATTCCGAAATGTGTCTAGTTTTTTTCTCATTGTGGGCGAATGGGGCATGGCATCAAAAAACAAGTAAGAAAAGTACAGTCGAACGAGCCCGACCGTATAATACTCTCTGCTTTTATTCTCAATTATAATGTTAAAATCGGTATCCAGATATTACAATAGATAGTTCTTGTATTAGAACACGTTAAAACAAAAAAACAAGAAAGAATGCTATAGTCGCCCCGCGACTTTAGGATACCCGTTACTCAATTTTTGTTGCGATTTTCAATAAATAATATACAAGTTAATATAAGCAAGAGGAAAATAATTTGAATTCTTTTTTTTTTAGTTCTTTATTTTCAAACATTGTACTATTAAATTCCACTCAAAAAAAAAAAAAACTAAATAAAATAAATGAAAGCAGTAAGGCTATAAAAAGGCACTAAAAATAAAAATAACAGGTATAACAACTGCTTGACTTTATATGTATGCACATATTTGTGTATATATGTGTGTGTGTGTATACTATTGCCACCACACATGCATTAAAAGAGTTCGAATATATGCTTGTATGTTTCTGTCGCGCTCGCACTTATGCATTGACTTTAATACTAACTTTATAATCGGTAGCTCTGTTTGATATGATTTGTCTTCAAACGAGTCATAAATAACAATACTGTACGATAAGAACAAATGCCTCTAAAACGGCATGCAAGTTTAAAAAAGTTTTTTTTTTCCTACGGAAAAAGGGGGCGTGGCAGCCAAAAATTTTAAATGGTAATGTATTTATGCTGTCTTTAGAAAAATGCGTACCAAAATTGGTAGTCCTAAGTGCCGTAGTTACTGAGATATTCGCTTTAAACATCTATTTTTTCCGAGGTATGTCTAGTTTTTTGCTCATTGTGGGCGAATGGGGCGTGGCATCAAAAAAAAAAAAGATTCTTGTATTGACTGACTAAATATCGAGTCGATAGAGACCAAACTCGAATTTGTAGCTCTTACCATCTCTAAAATCTGTTTGTTCATACGGACGGACAGACAGACAGACAGACGGACAGACGGACATGGCTATATCGACTCGCCTTGTGACGCTGATCAAGAATATATATACTTTATGGGGTCTGCCACGCCTCCTTCTGCCTGTTACATACATTTGCACAAACCCAATATACTCTTGCAGAGAGTATAAAAACGTAATTATGCCTTCTGCAAAAATAAGTGCATATACATATAGGTCAAAGGAAGCACATTTTGAATATCGAACGAGTAAGGGGACGAGAAGAAGAATCATTGGCAAATGCCCAAATTTGCCCATACCCCTGATCATTTGCTCTTATATTTGGGCGGGGAACTTTCCTTTTTACCGATCCGAATGCCATTTTTATGGTGCAAATTGTTTTAATGACTTCAAAACTAAATGCATTTTTATTATAAACTTTAAATATTGTAAGTTATGTTAGATTAATTTTTATCCGAATTTTCCAGTCGTAGTAAAATGAGATAATATTTCCATATTAAGAACAAATTTCCGACCGATTGTTTCTATGGGAACTATACGATATAGTAGTCAGATTTGGATCAAACTTGGTCAGTACATTTATTTTAATGATAATCATATTCTGTGTCAAATTCATTAAGATAGCTTGGTAAATACAACAATTTTTCATACAAATTCATACTAAGAGCGAACTTTTGACCGATTGTCCCTATGGGAGCTATACGATATAGTAGTCCGATTTGGATAAAACTTGGTCAGCTTATGTACGCCATAGATATGAACATCCTGTGTGAATTTGGTTCGGGTAACGTAACTAACAAAAAAGTTTTTTTATACTAAAACATGCTATTTTTACCAGCTTTTACCTTTATATGAACATAGAACGCCCTAAAGTGGGCGTGTCAAAAAACAAAAACAAACTTGTACTGCTTGCAAATTGTATCTTTCATTTGCGACCTCTCGGGTCTTTCTAGCTCTTATAGTTGCTGAGATCCTTTTGTTCATACAGACGGACGGACGGACGGACGGACGAACGGACGGACAGACGGACATGGCTATATCGACTCGGCTGTTGATGCTGATCAAGAATATATATACTTTATGGGGTCTGCCACGCCTCCTTCTGCCTGTTACATTCATTCCAACGACTACAATATACTCTTGTACTCTACGAGTAACGGGTATAAAAAGCTAAGCATAATCGAGCATACATATGTTTGTCTGTATGTACATACAAATTCGTTTGACGTTAAATGTATGCACATACATATGTGTGTATGAATATTATTGGTCGGCACTTCTAGCGCTGTCTCTCTCGCACTCATTGCCCTCGAATAAAATATTTGTTGCTTCATTTCTTTCTCGTTTATGGTCGGATTCTTATGAAACTTTCAGGAGAGTTTGACATGATACGTCTTCAAACGAATCATAAATAACAACACTGTACAATAAGAATAAATGCTTTAAAAACAGCATGCAAGTTTGAAATTTTCTTTTATTCCTTGCGGAAAAAGGGTGCGTGGCAGCCCAAAACTTTTGATGTCATTTCATTTATGCGGTCTCTAGGAATACGTGTACCAAAATTGGTATTCCTAAGTGCCATAGTTACTGAGATATTCGCCGAAAACATAGATTTTTTCGAGGTATGTCTAGTTTTTTGCTCATTGTGGGCGAATGGTTCGATTGAGACCAAACTCGAACTTGTAGCTTTTACCATCTCTGAAATCTGTTTGTTCATACGGACGGACAGACAGACAGACAGACGGACAGACAGACGGACAGACGGACATGGCTATATCGACTCGGCTTCTGATGCTGATCAAGAATATATATACTTTATGGGGTCTGCCACGCCTCCTTCTGCCTGTTACATACATTCCAACGACTACAATATACCCTTAAAATACAATATGCCTTAAAAACGGCATGGAAAATGAAAATGGTTTTTTTAGACCCCGTACTCTAAAAAAGAGTATAGGGGTCTATTAGGTTTGTCAGAAGCCAAATGTGCGTAACAGGCAGAAGGAAGCTTTTCCGACCCTATAAAGTATATATATTTTTGATCAGCATCAACAGCCGAGTCGATATAGCAATGTCCGTCTGTCCGTCCGTCCGTATGAACACCTGGATCTCAGAGACTATAAGAGCTAGAGATACAAAATTTGTAATAAAAATTCCGTAACTTTCTCGAGCAGATCAAGTTTATTTCAAATCATGGCCACGCCCCCCACCGCCCCCGCAATAAGCAAAAAACTAGACACACCTCGGAAAAAATTGTTGTTTTCGGCGAATATCTCCATAACTATACCACTTAGGAACACCAATTCTGGTACGCAGGTTCCTAGAAACAGCAGAAATGCAACGTCATTAAAAATTTTGGTCTGCCACGCCCCCTTTTCCCACACGAACTAAAAACTTTTCAAAACTTACATGTCGTTTTTAAAGCATTTGCTAATATAGTACAGTATTGTAATTCAAAATACCCTGAAAAATGCATAAAAATCCAACTATAAACAACTGAGCAATTAGATAACAAATTATCAATTGAAGCGCGTTGTGAATGCACGTGGTTAAAAGAAAAGGAATAACACTATGCTTATATATACATTAGACGCATTACTTTGCAAAGAGAGCGTGGTCCGGGTGGGCCACGCACTTGTTTGTAAACACTAGACCTGCGGTTCCAACCCCGGCACGGACTCAGAAACTAAAGTTTTTTTTTTTTAATTTTAATTTAGCACTATTATATCTTAATGAAAATAATCGGAGACGTCTCGCAAGGAGGTGGTGGTGTTGGTGTTGAGTATAAGTTCGCAGGTTCAATTCCCGACAGTGAAATTTTCTAATATACTTTTTTAAATTTCAAAAAAAAATGTAAATATACAATATTAACTGGTGCAACAGGGTTGGGTTGTGGGTAAGTCGTTTGTTTCTAAACCAATGGTCTGCGATTCGAGCCCGGCACAGACTCAGAAATTAAATTTTTTTCTTTATGCTTGTTATATAATAACATTATTATATGTAAATGAAAATAACCGGATCTCTGTCTAATGTGGGGCGTGGTGCGACTGATAGGGTTTCGGCGCGTTATGCATATTGCGCAGGTTCAAGTCTCGACAGTGGAGTTTATTAATATACTTTTTTCAATTTCAAACAAAAATGTAAATGAAGAATTTTAACTGGTGCAACAGTCAATGGTCTGCGGTTCGATATCAAATCTCCGCCAAATGAATGTAGTGGTGCAACTAGTAGGGCAGCATGACATGGAACTTGCGTCAGTAAGCGCGGGTTCAAATCCCATCAGTGACTGATTTAAAATTTTTCTTAAAATTTAATTTTAAAACTTAAATTTTAAATTACAGTCGTATTCAAATATTAATTTCGAATTCAAGGAGAGTACGGGGTCTTTTAAAGTCGGCGCGCTCGACTGTAACCTTTCTTACTTGTTTTTTTTTTGTGAAAAAAGGGGCCGTGGCAGCAAAAAAAAATTTATGGGAATTGCATTTATGCTGTCCCTAGGAACCTGCGAACCCAAATTGGTGGTCGTAAGTGCCATAGTTACGGAGGTGATCGTGGTAAATATCAATTTTTCTGTGGTGTCTTTGGTTTTTTGCCAATTGCGGGGGCGGTAGGGGGCGTGGCAAAAATTTGAAATTAACTTAACCTGTCTGACATATAGACTGACTTTCATTCCAAATTTGGTGGCCCTAGCCTCGGCTGTTGATGCTGATCAAGAATATATATACTTTATGGGGTCGGCCACGCCTTTTTCTGCCTGTTACGCACATTTTAGTTCTGACAACCTTAAAAGACTCCTCTGCTCTTTTTTAAAGAGTACGGGGTCTAAAAATGTAGAATGGAAAAATCTAATCAAATTACAAAATATTGTATTTTGTGCTAATGGGTGACATTGGAAACCAGTCTTTATGACTTGTTGCCTTTGTGCCAAACATGAAATCCACAAACAGCCCCTCTGGGCACGAATTGCAAAAGGATACGCAGACAATATACACGCATGCTTGCAAACCAATGGATATCCTAGGAGGAGCGAAGGAAGCTCTTGTTGTTATTTTTGTCGTTGTCGCACTCGTTGTCATTCTCGTCGATGTCTGGCTTTCCGGTATTCTAGTACCATTGTCTAAGACCTCCTCCCCTCTGAAATACATCTTCTGGTCTCAGTAACGTGCACTATCCTACTTTACATAGTCGCCTGTCTATGCCCTTGTCAACAACAGTTTAGCTCAAGGCCATAATAGCATAGCATCATTCGCCGTAACTGTCACGCTCATCTTTATGCTACATACATGTGTCCTATGTCCTATGTCCTAGATTCTGTGACCATGTTGTGCACAGCCGTGAAAGTATGTCTGTCTCATTTATTTTCTTCTCTCTCTCCCCCTCTTTCTTTCTCTCAGCTGATTTGTCTTTTTGTATTTTTCTAGCTTTCGCTGGGTGTCAAAACATACTTGAGCTTTCATAACACGACTATGATTACTTTTCTTTCTTGATCTAGGTGTCGGAAAAATCACCTCTCTTTAAGTTGTATGAATTTATTAAAAACAAGTAGGAAAAGTACAGTCGAACGAGCCCGACCGTATAATACTCTCTGCTTCTATTCCCAATAATATTGTTAAAATCGGTATTCGGATATTACAATAGATGATTCTTGTATTAAAACACGTTAAAACAAAAACGAATCATAAATAACAATATTCGATAAGAACAATTGCCTTAAAAACGGCATGCAAGTTTGAATAGTTTTTTTATTTCGTACGGAAAAAGGGGGCGTGGCAGTCCAAAATTTTAAATGGCACAGCATTTATGCTGTCTCCAGAAACCTGCTTAGCAAAATTGGTGTTCCTAAGTGCCATAGTTACTGAGATATTCGCCAAAAACATAGATGTTTTCCGAGGTGTGTCGGGTTTTTGACTCATTGCGGGCAAATGGGGCGTGATTTAATATCCAATCGATTGAGACCAAATTCGAACTTGTAGCTCTTACCATCTCGGAAATCTGTTTAGTTTACAAAACTTACAGTCCGTAACATATGTATAGTTATAAAATGTGGGTTGATTTATTATACATAAAGAGCAATATTAACTTATGGTTATGCTAGTTTGTTAAGTTTTTTGAAAAGTAAACCATTTTCAAAATAATTGTTATATTTATTGATTCGAGTTGACCTTTTACCCAGGCACAAAAGTTATAATAGATGACTGTCCATCTATTATAATTAAAGTATTACTGATTAAAAAAGGTTTATAACTATATTTTAATATATTTGGTTTGACTATATTTGTCTTGATTTCTACTACAGTTTAGGAACAGTTGATAATTGTTCAGGATTGACAGCATTATAACTGTTTGGTCAACTTTTGTCCATGGTCTAACAGTTGACTTGTCATTTAACTCACTCGTTATTCGCTTGACAGCTTAACTTTGACGGCTGTCATCGGTCATTAAGCTGAACTAATTAATGAACGCAATCGATTGTGAGAGCACTGTCAACGAATGTGAAGTTGTGTGTTAGGTAGTGGAGGAAGAAGCTGGGAGGCTTGAAAAGGGAAGACTAGTGAGCCCCCTTGGTCCCATTGTTGCCTTGCGATGAGCTTTCGCTTTCACACTTTGTATTTGAATGAAAATTGCATACGCAACGCCTTGATAACTCAATTTTGCAATTGTTGTCAAAGCTGTGCGCTTTTCATTTGAATTACATGAGAAAATTATTTCAATTATAAACGGTGCCAGATCCCCTTCTCTTCCTTAGCTTCCACTTCAGTTCTAGACCACTCTCTCCGTTGCGACTCTGGCATTCACTGGGTGTGCAACGGAGAGTAAAGTTGACCAACAAAGAGGATGGAAGGGGGTTTGAAGGGCATGGAAATGCAAAAAAAGAGTAGAGGTGTCTATTAAGTTTGTCAGAACCCAAATTTGCGTAACAGGCAGAAGGAGGCGTGGCCGACCCCATAAAGTATATATATTCTTGATCAGCATCAACAGCCGAAACGATATAGCAATGTCCGTCTGTCTGTCCGTCCGTCCGTATGAACACCTGGATCTTTTAAACTACAAAAGCTAGGGCCACCAAATTTGGAATGAAAGTCAGTCTATATGTCAGACAGGTTAAGTTAAACTATCGGAGCTATCGTGACCAAAGTTCGACAGTACGTGTACGCTATACACGTATAACTATCTTCACCAAGTTTGATCCGGATCGGACAACTATAGCCTAAAGCTCCCCTAGGACAAATCGGTCGAAAATGCGACATTTGTATGGTGACATTTAGTATTAGTTGAGCTATCGTAATGAAATTTAAACATTATGTGTATGCGACCATTATAACTTTCTGCACCCAGTTTGAGTCGGATCCGAAAACTATAGCCTATTTCCCATAGAAAAAATCTGTAGAAAACGGGACATTTGTATGGAAAAATTCTCACTAGAAGGAGTACGGGGTCTTTTACAGTCGGCTCGCTCGACTGTAGCCTTTCTTACTTGCTCTGTTAGTTGTTGACAGAACTTTTAAACAAAGTACCACACTTATCCTACTCGGAAATCAGCAGATTCAAGTGCCGCTACGAAAGTGATGAGAGCTGGATTCTGTACATCAGGAAGGATATACTTTTTATGCACACAAAATCAGAGATCAAATATTTTGGCAGCCAAAAATGTTGTCGGTAACAGAAGCACTGACTCTCACGTGCTTAAATATTTGATTTAAAATTAATTAATAATTATGGCTAATTATATTCAAGCGTACTGTGTTATATATTTGATGGCAGCAGCCTCAAAGGGAACAAAGAAAATTACCTCATCGTCGTAATTATCCTGTTCAGGCATGACTCGGAGTTTGACGTCGGCTTAAATGATGTAAATATCTTTTAACGCTTCTGAGAAATGCACGCACACTCTTACTCTCTCTGAGTAATGAGCGGAGCCCAGTGCTGTGGGCGTGTCCTTTTGCGCCCCTCAGACGCTTTTACTTTGTAGTTTGCAAATATATCGATTGCTAATTAATAGAATATATCAATTTCCTGCCAAAAATTTAAGAGTGCTCCCAATTGTTAGTGCTCTCTTTCACTCTTTGATTCCGTTCGCCTCCTTCTATTTTCTTAGTCTGCTTCTTTAGGTTTTCTGGAGCGCATCAACTTGCTGACATCCTGCAGCGCTTTGTATGGCACAAGTGACTTCTGTGTTCAACCAGTTTTAATTTCATAGTTTTCAACTTTACGCAAGAGACTTTTTGTGCCTCTCAAGCTTAGCATCTCTCTTGCCTCCTGTCTCTTTCGTCTTATTTACCGCTTAATCTTATCGTTTTTTTTGTTCTTGGCTCTACGAAAGGCTTCTGAATTTGACATGGAAACTTGTCGTTTGGCACTCGCAATGCGCTTTTGTTGCTTTGAGCCTGCAGTCGACTTTCCCACGCGCTTTTCACAAAGCTCGACACTAATGATGCAGCAGATTTTTAGGTCGAGCGCTAAATTGAGAGAGAATGGAAAACACATTTTAAAACATTGCCTCAAAGTTGTTTTTAGCATATGCTTTTTGTTTTGCCTGCTGTTGTTTTATTTGCATGTGCCAGGATGAGTTGTTAGTGCCAATTTGGAAAGTAGTGTGTGTGTGAGCTTTTCAATCGCAGTGTTTGTGTGTTTACTACGCATTTTTAGTAGTATTAGTTGTTATAATTGTTGTAATTCTGTTTATCATATTTCATGTTCATGTTCATGTTGATGCATTTATGACTATTTGTGTGTGCATGTGTGTATATGTAGGTTATGTTGCTTGAATTCAAATATTTGCATAATTAAAGGACACCGCCAAAAAGTATGCTTTCTAATCACGTGCTGTTTTTACAGTTGATAGTTCGCTTTTTGTTCCTTTAATTTTGCTTCTTCCTTCTTCTTACTTTGCGTTCCTGTTGTTTTTTTCGAAACTTCGTTATTGCTGTGGTTTTTGAAGTATTTTCTGTATCTGACATATTGTTAACTTTAAAATCTAAACTATTTGGTATGCATGCAATTTAGTATGGAGGAAGGCAGTGGACGGTGGAAAAAAAGGCTTAACAGTAGAAAGGAAAGGGAACTCGAATATATATAATATAATATATATATAATAATATATATATAATTATATACAAAAGAACTATTGCTTTTATTATATGCAGATTACTGTACATTTGTGAATATGTTTGTGTGTACAGTGTTAATAGCCAGACGCTTTAACAGCATACTATCATGCACAATAAACACACAGTGAATGCTAAAAATATTAAATGTTGTTAAAGCGAACAGACGGCTACAACAAAGAGAGGACAAAGAGAGAAAGTAAGTTTAAATACAGTGATCTTGGAGGTAAACACATTTTTAATGTAAAGTTTAATGCAGAACCAACTTAAAAGTGTTTGTTAGTTATAATAAAAAAGAATGTTATAGTCGCCTCGCGACTTTGTTTAAATTTGTTATTAACAATGGGGTCTGATTATATTAGTGCACTCGATTGTTAACAGACACTAGGAAGTTAAACACGGATAAATTTCATACAAATTCATATTTAGAGCATGTTCTCGACCGATATGGCAGCTATTCGATATAGTCGTTAGTTTCATTACAGAAATGTTTACTATTAGTTCAAATTTGCGAGTAATTTTTGACCGATTCTACAGAAAAAATCCTTTAAATATAGTTGTCCGATGTGGACCAAACTTGTTCAGTATATGTCCACCATGAACATGTACATCCTGTGTAAATTTTATTTATTACTTATTTTTAGACCCCGTACTCTTAAAAAGAGTATAGGGGTCTATTAGGTTTGTCAGAAGCCAAATGTGCGTAACAGGCAGAAGGAAGCTTATCCGACCCCTTAAAGTATATATATTCTTGATCAGCATCAACAGCCGAGTCGATATAGCAATGTCCGTCTGTCCGTCCGTCCGTCCGTCCGTCCGTCTGTATGAACACCTGGATCTTTTAAACTACAAGAGATAGAACCACCAAATTTGTAACCAAAATTCAGTAACTTTTGCAAGCAGATCAAGTTTATTTCAAATCAGTGCCACGCCCCCTAGCGCCCCCGCAATAAGAAAAAAACCAAAGACACCTCGAAAAAAATTGATGTTTTTCGCGAATATCTCCGTAACTATGGCACTTACGACCACCAATTTGGGTACGCAGGTTCCTAGGGACAGCATAAATGCAGTCCCATTAAAATTTTTTTGCTGCCACGCCCCCTTTTTTCACAAAAAAAAATAATAAAATTTTCATTTTCGATGCCGTTTTTAAGGCATTTGTCCTCATCGTACAGTGTTGTAATTTAAGATTCGTTTAAAGACAAATCATATCAAACTACTCAGAAAGTTGCATAAAAATCCAACTATAAACAACTGAGCAATTAGGTAACAAAGTGTCCCTTGAATCGCAGTGTCAATGTACGTGGTTGAAAGAAAAGAGATAACTGTATGTTTATATGTACATCAGCCGCAGTACTTTGCAAAGAGAGCGTGGTCCGGGTGGGCCACGCACTTGTATGTAAACACAAGACCTGCGGTTTGAACCACGGCACAGACTCAGAAATTAAATTTTTTTTTTCTTTTTTTTAATTTTTAATTTAACACTATTATATCTTAATAACAAGAAAAAAAGGTTATCTTCGGCTAGCCGAAGATTAAATACCCTTGCAGACACGCATATTTTATTTTAATCGCTAATTGTTCCAACAGTAGCTATATGATATAGTAGTCCGATTTGAATGAACTTTTTCGAGCATATAGGGAATGATAATAAATGCACATTGTGCGAATTTGGTTAAAATCGGTCAATAGACATAGAAAATTTTCATACTAAGCATTTCAACCGATTGTTCCTATGGCAGCTATATGATATAGTAGTCCGATTTGAATGAAATTTGGTCAACACATTGGGAATGATACCAAATGCATATTGCGTGAATTTGGATGAAATCGCTCAATAGACATAGAAAATTTTCATACTAAGCATTTCAACAGATTGTTCCTATGGCAGCTATATGATATAGTGGTCCGATCTGGATAAAATTTGGTCAGCTGATGGAAAATGGTAAAGAATGCATATTGCGAGAATTTGGTTCAAATCGTTCAAGAGACACTGAAAATTTTCATACTAAGCATTTTCGGCATTTTTAACCGATTGTTCCTATGACAGCTATATGATATAGTGGTCCGATCTGGATGAAATTTGGTTTGCACGTGGGATTTAGTACTAAATGCATATAGGCTGAGTTTGGTGGAGCTAGCTCAAAAAAAAATTTTTTTTGAACCGATTGTTCCTATGGGAGCTATATGATATAGTGATCCGATCTGGCCGATTTTAACATATGAACTGCGTGCAGAGAGAATACACATGTGTACCAAGTTTCATCACGATAGCTTTAAAACTGAGAGACTAGTTCGCATAGAAACAGACGGACAGACGGACAGACGGACATGGCTATATCGACTCGGCTGTTGATGCTGATCAAGAATATATATACTTTATGGGGTCTGCCACGCCTCCTTCAATGCGTTACAAACATCGTGACAAAAACAATATACCCTCTGCAAGGGTATAAAAATAATCGGAGCCGTCTCACAAGGAGGTGGTGGTGCAATTAGTAGTGTTGCGGCGTGTTCTGCAAGTTGTGTATAAGTTCGCAGGTTCAATTCCCGACAGTGAAATTTTCTAATATACTTTTTTAAATTAAAAAAAAAATGTAAATATAAAATATTAACTAGTGCAACAGGGTTGGGTTGTGGTTGATGTCGAGTGTATGGAGTGGCCCAACTAGTAGGGTTGCTGCATGTTCTGGAACCTGAGTCTGATAGCGCGGGTTCGATTCCCATCAGTGAATCGATACATTTTTTTTTTTAATTTAATTTTATAACTTAAATTTGAAATTACAGTCGTATTCAAATATTAATTTTGAATACAAGGACAGTACGGGGTCTTTTACAATAGGCGCGCTCGACTGTAGCCTTTCTTACTTGTTTACTTTAGAGATTCGGAAGACTCCTCTTCAGGATCTGTTGGAATTTCATGTGAGGATTGGTTGATTGATGTACCTACTTCTCAAAAAATCACCACTGAATCTAGTAATCTTGATGTTTCAAATTCATTGGCTACATTTGCGATTAATCACGCAAATTCTTATCCTGAAAATCTTTCAGCTGGAGAAAAGGAATTTCTTGATGTATGATGATGATGATGCTGATGATGTAAAATATTGTTTGTCACGAATTGACTCTTGCCTGAGTAAGGGCAAAGTGATCTCGACACCTTCCAAAGTTGGTGTGAAATTAACGTTTTTCATGTTAACTTCAGTAACGTAACGTTTTTCAAGTTAACTTTAGTAGGTGAACGCATATCCTTGCGAACCTCTAAAGAGAATAGAGTCAGTCAATGATTTGGGTATACTTTTTGATCCTAAACTAAAATTTGATAATCACATCTCTTCTGCTGCTAATCGTGCTTTTGGTGTCCAGGGTTTCATAAAGCGTTGGTCGAAGAAATTTGATGATCCCTACCAAACAAAAACTTTTTACCCGTTACTTGTACAAAAACTAATTAGTGGTGAAATAGATTCCTATTATCTAGTTAGCCAAATTAGTTTCGGGGTTCCTATCCGGCCTATTAGAAACTTTCTTTCTTTGTCCCTTCAAAGATATACCACAAATTAAGCTTTACATAATCCATTTTTATACTCTCTGCAAGAGTATATTGGGTTTGTGCAAATGTATGTAACAGGCAGAAGGAGGCGTGGCAGACCCCATAAAGTATATATATTCTTTATCAGCGTCACAAGCCGAGTCGATATAGCCATGTCCGTCTGTCCGTCTGTCCGTCTGACCGTCTGTCCGTCTGACCGTCTGTCTGTCCGTATGAACACACAGATTTCAGAGATGGTAAGAGCTACAAGTTCGAATTTGGTCTCTATCGACTCGATATTTAGTCAGTCAATACAAGAATCTTTTTTTTTTTCGATGCCACGCCCCATTCGCCCACAATGAGCAAAAAACTAGACATACCTCCGAAAAAATAGGTGTTTAAAGCAAATATCTCCGTAACTATGGCACTTACGACCACCAATTTTGGTACGCAGGTTCCTAGAGACAGCACAAATGCATTGACATAAAAAATTTTGAGCTGCCACGCCCCCTTTTCGTACAAGGAATTAAATGAATTTCAAACTTAAATGCCGTTTTTAAGGCATTTGATCTGATCGCAATTGCAATTTAAAATTCGTTTGGAGACGAAATACATTAAACTATCCTGAAAGTTGCATAAAAATCCGACTGTAAACAAAAAAGCAAATAAATGTTAATTGAATATTTGTAATTAAACGCAATGGCTATGCATGAGAGCGAGATAGGAACATACACACATGTGATCGAACTACGCCTGTATATGTGCATACGCAAATGTACGCACATATGTGTGTACGAAAGTAATTCATAGTATATAAATATGTCCAAACATATGTATGTATACATATTTAAATATTTATATATAAATAAATATTGCGTTTATGACCTTTGTCCTTGACTTCTACTAATGCTTTTACATGCAAAAACATTCAATAAAGTTACAAAGTGCAAATAACGAAATTTGTTTTATTCTGTTATTGCCTCTTTGTTTTTGTTGCTTCTAATATGAAGAACACAAACAAATCAAATTAATCAGCTGATCATCAACCAGATCAAAACAATAACATTGGCGAAGAAGACAAAAACAATCAAAAGAAACATATTCTCAGTTCGCTCTCTCTGTCTCTCTCGATATTGTTGGCTTTGTTTTTGTTCCATTGTTTTATGCCTCTCATACATGCAAATGCATGCAGGATTGAGAGAGACAAGTAATTAGGAATAGCGAAAAAGTCGTTACTTTTGGCGGCCGCTAAACAACATGTGATCGAACGTTTTCGTATGCGTGCATACGCAAATATACGTACATATATATATATATATATAGGCCGCTAAACAAAACAGAAAGCTCTTCATTCATTTTGTTGGTTGGTGAGTGAGAAGAACCGCAACGTTTGGTTGCTTACGAGAGACTAATTTTATTTTAACATGGATCTTAATAGCTAACAGCGTTGCCACTTAACATATTAACATAGAATTGCCATATTAACACTCTTCCTCAATTCGATTGTTAATGCTTAGTTTAATCCGAGCAACGCAGTACATTTCATATGATTTACTTTGGACAAATTCTTAGTCAGTATGTCGGCAATCATTTCATTTCTTGGACAGTATTTCAAATTGATTAAATTTTGCTCAAAACAATTTCTTACATGGTGATATTTTACATCAATGTGTTTGCTTCTGGCGTGATAAACTGGATTTTTTACAAGATTTAAAGCGCCTACATTATCGCCATGCATGGTTACACAATCAAGTTTAAAATACAAATTCATTTCGCTAATTAATTTTCTCAAATAAATCGCCTCTTTTGCAGCATCTGAGAGTGCCATATATTCTGCCTCCGTGCTGCTTAGTGCAACCGAAACAGCTCCGCCCCACATGAATGTGTATCCAGTGAATGACTTCCTATCGGTAGAGTCACCTGCCCAATCTGCGTCTGCGTAGCCAGTTATATCCACTCCGGATTTCTTGTACGTCAGCGCCAAATCTGCCGTTGTGTGCAGATATCTTAGAACTTGCTTTGCCGCAGCAAGATGCTCGCCGTGAGGATTCGAATTCCTCTGGGAAAGCTTGCACACTGAGTGCAAAACATCTGGTCGTGAACATAGCGCAATGTACATCAATGATCCTATGACAGATTGATACTCGGTCACATCAATGCGCTTACACGACTCGTTTTCACATTTGACTTGGAAATTAGCTTCTAATGGCGTTGAAGCCGTGCGACAATTGACCATGCCCATCTCATGAAGCAATCCCATTATATGTTTCTTTTGGCTCACACGTATCGCACCAGTTTCACCTTCCCTTTAGATTTCCAAGCCCAAAAAGTTTGTTACTGGACCTTTGTCGACAAGCTGAAATTCAGAAGAAATAGCTCGTTTAGTAGCCAGCATCTCACCCTCGTTTGAACACGCCAACATCAAGTCGTCAACATAAACAGCAATTATGTTGATCGCCTTTTTCTCTGTACATTTTGTGTACAAGCATGGTTCGCTCTCGCATGCCTTAGAGCCCATCTTTTTTAGAACGCTATCTAGCTTTGTGTTCCAAACTCGACCCGCTTGCTTGAGGCCGTATAAAGACTTCTTCAGCTTCAGTACTTGTCCAGTTTCGTCGTCGTAAAATTCTGGTTGACGCATATAAATCTCTTCTTGAAGACTCCCGTTTAGGTATGCCGTCGAAACATCTAGCTGGTGTACATATAACTCGTACTCAGCTGCCATTGCCAAAATCATTCGAATTGTTGCGAAACGTACTACTGGGGAATACGTTTCTTCGTAGTCTATGCCGTATCTTTGACTGCAACCCTTTGCGACCAAACGCGCCTTGTAGCGCTCGACTTCTCCAGCTGCATTCGTTTTTAAGGTAAACACCCATTTGCAGCCTATGGGCTTCTTTCCAGATGGTAGTTCCACAAACTCCCATGTGTCGTTACCAATCAGCGCTTCATACTCTTCCTGCATTGCCGACTTCCATTTATCGGCTTGTGGACTTTGTTGTGCTTGCTGTGCTGTTAATGGAACTTCGATGTCATTGGCTAACATCATATTCAGCACATTGTATTGAAGACTTGGCCTTCCACGCAAGCCAGTTCTGATAATTTTTGGTCTGCCAGGACCCCTTTTTGGTGTTGCATTTTCTTGGACACTAGTAATGGCCTCTTCCTGAATGTCATCATGGCTGTCCTGAGTGTCTTGATGATTTTTTTCAACACCATCACTTTCTGCTATGCTATTTTGTTCATCAGTTTCGTCGTCTACCATAATTGTAGCAGCTGTTGATTCACCTTTCTTGAATGAAATATTCTCAATGAAGACAACATCTCTACTGATCTTCACGTTTCCGGTTGCCTTGTCGATCAATCGATACGCTTTTGACGACTCTGAGTATCCGACCATCGTATACTCTTTTCCTTTCTCCTGGAATTTCTTCTTTGGACCCTTTTCAAGTTCAATGGCTATGCTTCCGAACACCCGCAAGTGCTTTACAACCGGCTTATGTCCCGTAAACATCTCAAATGGTGTTTTGCCATCCAATGCTTTCGTCGGCGATCTGTTTCTTAGGTATGCAGCACAAGCGACTGCCTCCGCCCAATAACTCTCGTTCAAGCCAGCACTATTTATCATAACACGTGCCATTTCCACCAAAGTCCGATTGCAGCGCTCTGCAACTCCATTCTGTTGCGGTGTGTACGGTACAGTAAGCTGCCTTTTGATTCCTGTAGACTTAAGATATTTGTCAAATTCTATGTTGACATATTCAGTTCCATTGTCGCTTCTTATTACTTTCACCTTCAGGCCCTTTTGACGCTCTATCATGGTGATGTGCTCCTTAAATATCTTTGTCACTTCGGATTTGTGTTTCATGAAGTAAACATAAATATATCGGCTTTTATCGTCGATCATCGTCACAAAATATCTGGCACCTCCATTAGATATTTTACTGATGGGTCCGCAAACATCAGTATGTATCAACTCAAGTAGTTCATCAGCTCTTGTTTGCGACTTCTCAAATGGGCTCACGTGACATTTGTTCTTCATGCAGTTTATGCAGTTCAAATTCATTTTTGTTGAATTTAATGTCAATCCACGCACCATATCCTTGTTTCTTAGCTCTTGCAAGCTCTGCACATTTAGATGCCCATATCTCTCATGCCATTTCATAATATCATCCGAAGCTTTGACAACACACAGTTTCTCTGGAATCTTTGTTTCACACAGAAACAATCCACCGACCTTTATGGCCTTCAATATCGTAGCATCTTTATCGTAAATCTTGGCAAATTCACGATAAAAATCAACATGACATCCACTCGCAACTGCCTTTCCTACCGACAGAAAATTGCACTGCAAGTCTGGAACAAATAGCACGTCTTTCAGTGTTATTTTAACGCCACACAGGCTGTTGACAACCACTGTGCCTCGACCACAAGCCATGATGAAATTATTTCCAGCTAATTCGATATTTTCATCGTGATTCTCAAACATATCGAATAATTCACGTTGTGTACACATATGTGATGTTGCTCCACTATCGATAACCCAAACATTTTTACTCATTTGAGTATTTCCAGAAACACCAGCAAACGAACGATGTATCGATTCTTTATTTTTTGTTTCTTCGCTTTTTGCTACATTCTTTCCATGTTCTTTTTCGTAATCCTCTTTGGATGTACATTTTGCCGCGAAATGCCCAGGCTGACCACATTTATAGCATTTAAAATTACGTCGGCTCTCTGTCTTTACGTATTTTTCTCGCCCCTTGCCTCCTTTTCCAGTGGGACGCGCAGTAAACGATTGCGTGCTCTCCTTTTGATCGCTGACTTTTCGTCGTTCGTTTTCCTCTGCCAATTTAGATTTTATGACGCTCAGACTAGGTAATCCATCACGTGCCTCTAAAGCAACCACCAGATTCTCATAGGACATTGGCAGACTGGCCAACAGCATTATTACGATCAGCTCTTCCTGAAGTGCTATTCCAATTGCTGAAAGGTTCTCGACAATGTTCGAGAACTCCATTATGTGCGTTTGCACATTTTCGCCTTCTGCCATTTTCTTATTCAGTAACTGTTTGAATAATGTCACCTTGCGTACAGGACCACTTGGACGATGAAGTTGTTCAAGCTCACTCCAAATTTCATTTGCTGACTCGCATTTCCTTATGCAGTTTATTTGCGACGCATTTATCGACAAAATCAGTACTGCCATGGCTTTTTCATCTTCGCGCTTCCATGTTTTAAACGCCGCACTTGTCTCATCTTCTGGCTTTACAATTTCGTTTGAAACCACAGACCAAAGATTCTGATGCACCAACACACTACGAGCCAAGACACACCATGAGTCGTAGTTGGTGTCATCCAACTTTTCAATATTGTACATAGAACTCATTTTCTGAATTTTGCAACTTTTCGTTTTCTTGCATTGTCCGTTATGCACCGAAAAATTGTTCGTCTCGATTTCTTCTCCACTTCATACACTATTTCTTAGTATACACACTCGTGCACTGGGCCCATAACCTGTTGGTTGGTGAGTGAGAAGAACCGCAACGTTTGGTTGCTTACGAGAGACTAATTTTATTTTAACATGGATCTTAATAGCTAACAGCGTTGCCACTTAACATATTAACATAGAATTGCCATATTAACACATATGCCCATACATATGCATATGTAAATATATATATATACAATATAATTATTTGTGTGTGTATATTAGTTGACATAAACATATGAATTACATATATATATACATATGCTTAAAGTTATACATATATTTATATACATATACATATATGTATATGCATATATGTATATGTATATAAATATTAGGGTGACCACATGGGCCTAAGGCCATTCCGGGACGGTCGGCTTTTAAAACATTTATATTTTTCCTTTCCATCAACTTCTTGTAAAATTCTAAACAATTTATGTCCGCAAAATTAAATTGAACTATAAGAATATTTTTAACATTCTCCACCAGCAAGTTGCTTCTTTCGACTGACCACTGCGTGTTCATTAACGAAAACACCCTTTCGCAATTCGCATTGTGCGGAGGAATTGCATAGAAAAATTGGGCTATTTTTAAAATTTCCGAATAGCTGCAAGATTTAACGTTTGCTCTAATAAAAGTTACAAGCTTATCTGCCCCGCTTTTTTCAAAAAAAATCTTCTCCTGTCTTGACAAAAACTTCTTCAAATTTGCAACTTGATCGAACAAAAGCGAATCGTCTATGACTATTTTTTTTCCAATCATATACTCAACGCACTTCTCTACACTATCTTTATATGAAAAGTTCGCGTCATCTAGCTGCAGCCATTTAAAAATTCTATATTCATCTAAAGACTTTGTCCATTCCTTTAGATACAAGAGACATTCACTGTATACTAGAAGGGTCCTTGATTCAAAAGAACGGCAAGTCTCTTCCTTACCGTTTTCCTTTAAGGATTTAAGAATTGTTTTAACCGTGAAAGGCAAAAAGTTGCTTTCTTGCCGACTTTCTAAAATATGTGTGATTTCGTCAATTATAAATATTACGTCCGTTATTGAATTTGTTTTTCGCTCCATTTGCTGCATTCCCTTATGAAAAACAGACATTAAAGAATGCACAAACCAAAGGTAGGGCTCGCCCAAGTCATGTTGAAAAAAATCTTTAAGTTTTGCTGGAGGTTTTGATAAAGGGTTAAAATATGCTTTTAGTGCAGGAAATAACTGTAGAATTCGTTCACCAGCTGGTCTTAAGCTAAGCCACCTGACTTTGCTGTGGCTCAGCAGCGTCTTAAATTCTATATCTACGAAGTCGCAAAACTCTTTGAGCTCATTCGGCCTAACCGTATATATAGAAAAAAAAACTATACAATTTGTAGACGAATGAGTCAATGTCGAAAATCACAAATTGGTCAAGTCCATGGTGAACCGCGTTATGGAGTAAATGCGCAGGGCAGCCAACGCCAACTAAATTATTATTTATTTCAGTCTTCAGCAAATGCATAACATTATTTTGCCCGTTACGGTTAAGACCACCAAAATTTGTATTTGTATTATCTGCCACAAAAGCAGTTATTTTTTTTTTTAAGTTATTTTTAGATATAACGTTTAATAGCACATCCACAATTGTTCGGGCACTTTCGTCGTTTGTGCTGTGTATGTCTAAAAGACGCACTTGGACGCCACGAGATTCGTGGAAGTACTGCAAAACCACGGGAAAAAGCTTCGTGCTACCGTGGTTACTTCCATCGGTGCCTACTCCAACAAATGGGATATCCGCAAGATCCTCGAGTACTAATGAAACCGAAAATGGAGAAAGAACACTGTTTATTATGGCCGATATTTTTGAGGCGATTTCATAGTCGCTAAACAAGGAACGTAGCAAACTAGTTGTGCAGTCCGTAGACCTGTAGCTCATATGGTGTTTGACCGTATGAAAGGCCAAAGTGCCTTCTACAGCAAGCACTTTCAACGCATCTTCCGAATGGGTTCTAACGACATTGACGACGTTGCATCGCGAATTTTCTCTTTGTGCTCTCGTGAGCCGATATGCCGCACCAGAACTGATTTTCCTATGAAACAATACCATGAAACAAATATTATAACAAATTTTACACAAAAGAGCGCACAAAAAGTGTAACAAACACAGAGTCGATCACTGACATTGACTTAGAAAATCACAAAATGACACACACCTTCATATGCTACACTAATATGAACTTGACAAATTTCGCAATAACCTTCATTAACATTACCACGCTTACCCATTAAAAAACAGGGAAATTGTTTTGTATGCTCCTCTGTGAACATGCATTTTCTTTTTTCAGCCTTCGGCTTCGGTGGCATTGTGAGCTACTTATAACCTGTAAATTGTTATTTTGTTTAGAACATCACTATGTTTATTAAAGCATTCAACTTACAATCTTTATCAATCGCGACACTTTCGTAACTTTTTATTTGTGACAAAATGGCGGGAAAAGCACTAGTTCATTTATTCAACAATAAGACTCAAAATTGCGAACTCGTTCTTTTGAGTAGAGTTTTATAAAAATGCCTATATTTTTATCGATAGTGTAGAAAACCGGGACAATTTCTTGTCAGGCCGGGACACCGGGACATTACTTTCAAAAGCGGGACATGTCCCGGAATTCCAGGACAGATGGCAGCCCTAATAAATATGTATATGCAAAGAAACTGTGTTAATGACCTTCGCCCTTTACTTCACCTAATGCTGAAACATTAAATTAAGTTTAGTAGTGAAAATAACGAATTTATTTTATTGCATTATTGTGTATTGGCTACCTCCAATTTAAAGAATACCAACAAATCATATGGCACAGCTGATTATCACACAGATCAAAACAATAACATTGGCGAAGGAGACAAAAACCATTAGAAGCAAAATATTCTCATTTCGCTCTCTCTCGTTCTTGTTGTTATTGTTTTTGTTCTATTGCATCGTTTCTATGCATTGCCTCTCACACATACAAACGCATAAAGGATTGAGAGTAGAGAAAAAGTCGTTACTTTTGGCGGCCGCTAAGCAAAACAGACAACGCTTAACATCAGTGCTGCCAGTTAAGCTATGTAGTAGCTAGATCTAACAAAAAGCTGCTATAAGTGATTTTAATGACCTAAACAGCTTTGTAATTATTCTCTTATTGTTTAAGATAATACAAATAATGAAATTGTTTACATAATTTCATTATTTTAAATGTCAATTTTATAAAGATATTGCATTTTTATTCCTTTTAAATATGTTATTTTATAATGTTATTTTCTTAAAAAAACTAATTTGTTCAATACAAAATATTGTATAATAAAGCAAAATTGTATTTACAATTTTTACGTGCATTCTAGCTGTTTTTATAAATTAGTAAACTAATCTAGCTTTATTGCTTCGGTGATTTTGACAGCGCTGCTTCAGAGCGCGTCCAAAGTAACGACTTTTACCGTTACTCCTTCTAGCCTTTCTCTCTCACTCCTAGACTCGCACTATTCTTGTCTCATTTCTGTGAGAGAGAAATCCTCTCACATACTCTCATTTGGATAATTTTGACGTTCGTTTTGGTTTAATTCTTTGCGAACGTTTCGATAGAGCGGGTGTTATCGCGCATCGATTTACATTTTCTCGTCGATTTCGATATAAAACCAAACAAAACGTAGTTTTAATTACGAACAAAGCGGAATAAAACGTGATTTTCATTACGAATAATATAATTGCATATATTAATATAGTTAATATTAATATATAAGTCAAATAATTAAGTTCACAAATAGTGCATTAGTTCGTGAGTGTGTGTGTCTATCGATTAATGACTGTGTGCTAGATATCGCGAACATTCGATATTCATTGTGTTAGGCGCGTAGTTTGTGACGTAGGTAGTTCATTTGTAGAAACCGCGCGCGATTTTTTGTGGACGCTTGCAGAAGAATCGCGTTCGGTTTCTAGCGTTTTCTGTCTACTTGTGCTAAATCGCGCGCGAATTTTTGTTCGGTTTCGTTTGTCGCGTGTTAATTGTCGCGTTTCGTTTATTATAGTAAGTCTAAAGTATTGTCCTATTTTGTCCGACTAATATTATAAAATTATATAATATAATTTCATTGAATTAATTATAACATTAATTCTATTAATATTTATAACTTATTTTATTAAATTAATAATTTAATTTATTTAATACTTTTTTTATACTCTCTGTTTTTACATATATAAATTATTTAAAAATATAATATATTATATATTATATTTTTATACATTTTATATAAACACAAATAATAATATTAAATAATATAAGCATTTTATTTATTTTATTAAAATTTTTTTAAAATTTTAAAATGCCGCGTAGAAGGCAATTGTCTGCTGCTGCACTATCTCAAAGGCGTAGGAACAGAAATAGGATAAATAGAGAAGACGCACAGTATGCAGACAGAGAGCGAGAGTTGAATTCCCAATCTCAAAGAATCCGTAGGGCAGTTAGTGAAAATAGAGTAGCAGAACAGATTGGGAATTCTCAGCAGCGTTCACGTCGTAGGAGAAGTGCGCGTATAAGAGTAATAGAACAGGCAGCCGATACTTCGAATAGGACAGTTAGACGACATGATTCAGAGGTTAGGGAGAACGAGAGGGCATCAGATGCTCAACGTAGACGGAGTCGTAGGGAAAATTCGCAAGAAAGGGATCGCGAACAGGCAGCCAATGCTTCGCGAAGGAGACTTAGGAGACAAGATTCAGAGGTTAGGGAGAACGAAAGAGCATCAGATGCTCAACGTAGACGAAGTCGTAGGGAAAATTCGCAAGAAAGGGATCGCGAACAAGCAGCCAATGCTTCGCGAAGGAGAATTAGGAGACAAGATTCAGAGGTTAGGGAGAACGAGAGGGCATCAGATGCTCAAAGTAGACGAAGTCGTAGGGTAAATTCGCAAGAAAGGGATCGCGAACAGGCAGCCAATACTTCGCGAAGGAGAATTAGGAGACAAGATTCAGAGGTTAGGGAGAACGAAAGAGCATCAGATGCTCAACGTAGACGAAGTCGTAGGGAAAATTCGCAAGAAAGGGATCGCGAACAAGCAGCCAATGCTTCGCGAGGGAGAATTAGGAGACAAGATTCAGAGGTTAGGGAGAACGAAAGAGCATCAGATGCTCAACGTAGACGAAGTCGTAGGGAAAATTCGCAAGAAAGGGATCGCGAACAGGCAGCCAATACTTCGCGGAGGAGCATTAGGAGACAAGATTCAGAGGTTAGGGAGAACGAAAGAGCATCAGATGCTCAACGTAGACGAAGTCGCAGGGAAAACTTGCTAGAAAGGGATCGCGAACAGGCAGAAAATACTTTGCGTAGATCTATTCGAAGACAAAATCCACAGTTTAGACAAAGAGAGCAAGCAGTAGACACTTTGCGAAGATCGCAAAGAAGACAGGATATTTTAGTTAGACGAATAGAACAAGTACGCAATAGCCAGGAACACTTCGAGAGAAGGCAGAATGTAGAGATTAGAATTTTAGAAAGAGAGGTAGATAGAATAGCTAGGTCCCAGGTTCGAAATGACCCTGTTCGTAGGTTAGTTGAAAGAGCTCGCAACACAGCTCAAAGAAGAAGTGCTAGGATAAGAGAACGTCAGAATGCAGTAGATTTAGCTAGAGGTCTTAGTCAAAGAGTTAGTCAGTACAGGAGTATTTCTCAGAATAGGGCAGCAGAAAACGAGCGTAATGCTGCTCGTAATGAGCAGGAACGAGCGAATGCCATTGAAGGAGAGGCACGACCAATTAGGAATAGTTTAGAAAGTCTTATTGCCACTTACAACAAAAAAATTAAACAGGGCCCCGACCATGTTTGCATTTGTTGTAAAGGTTTGTGGTTTCCTCACCAAATTGATAGGATAAGTAGGGAATATATTTTAGAAAATAATGAGTTTAGCGCGGACATTCTGTTTTTGTCCGATCAGTTTCCATCTGTGAACGGCATGCAGTCATTTTGCAAATCTTGCAGCCGTTTAATAAAGGATGGAAAAAAACCCAAGAATTCCATTACCAATGGCTTAGACTTCCCAGAACTTCCAGAATGTCTGAAAGACTTACAGAGCTTAGAAGAAAGATTAGTTTCTCCCAGAATTCCATTTATGATCATAAAATCTTTAGATTATGATCGGCAAAATAGTATAAAAGGAGCAGTAGTTAATGTGCCAATTCCAGTTGCGAATATCGTAACTATCCAAGGGCTTTCAGTGACGCAGAGGTTGTTCAGCTCCACCTCAAACGAAGATTAGAGTATCGTCACAGCTTTATGGTGGAAACTATATCTCCATCTCGTGTTGTTGATGCAATTAGGTATTTAGTAGGTACTGAGCTTTATAGAAAGCATGAAATTAGTATTAATGAGGAATGGTTGGCTTCACATACATCTGAAGCCGTTCCATTTATTGCATCAACTGAAGATATAGACTTAGTTAGAGAAATGGGTGATCGAGCTGCAAACCCAAGTGTAGAAGAGAATGCTCCAGTAGAAGAGCAAGAGCTTAATCCTGGAGGTGAGGAAACCCTAATGGAAAACATTCCAGTCGAGAATTTAGATGGTAGTAGGTTAGCTATAGCACCTGGGGAAGGACAACGGCCTCTGGACATGATAACTGATTCTGATTCAGAGGAGTTGTCCTTTCCTACGATTTATGCAGGAGTTAAAAGGAATTGTGTAGAAAGCTACACAAAAATTATTAGATCAGAGCTTAGGAATTTTGATAGAAGGGCTTGTAGGGTAGATAAGCTTTTTTACAATCTTAGGAAAATGCAGCTTGTTAATATGCGGAATAATTATTCCATTTGCTTGAGAAAGCACAGCGCTTCCCGCGGCGTTACAGCTAGGACAGCCCTTAACGAAGAAGAAATAGATAGGTTAATTCAGTTTGATGAGGGATTTAAGATTTTGAAAGGCATTCGCTCGTCTCCTGCTCATTGGGAAGCAGAGAAGAAGAAGGTTATGGCCATGATACGACAATTCGGCATACCTTCTTTCTTCATTACGCTTTCTGCTGCAGAAAGTAGGTGGTTAGAACTTATAGTTATTTTGAAGAAAACAGTTAGGAAGCAAGTTCTAACCGAAGAAGAGGCAGCTAGTGTAGAAAGGTCTGAAGTTGTAGAACTGATTAGGTCAGACCCAGTTACATGTGCTAGGTATTTTGATTATAGGTATAGGCAGCTTCTTAAGGTTATGAAAAAGGATGGAGGCATTTTCGGCCAACATTTTGTGTATAAATATTATTGGCGAGTAGAGTTTCAACACAGGGGTTCACCACACATTCATGGAATGTTTTGGTTAAAGGATGCCCCTTTATTTGATCCTAAAAATCCTTCCACTTTTCCGCGAGTTACAGAGTTTGTGGATCAATTTATAACGACGGAAAAGAATCCAACAAACGATGAATTGAAACCTTTCATTTTATACCAAACGCATAAGCATAACGCATAAGCATAGTGAAGTTAGGGAATCCCTTAATGACTTTAATAATTTTCTCTCGCAACCTCAAATTGGTCTTAGTTATGAGAATTATATTTTAGCAATTAGATCAAGTTTAAACAGACCAAAAATATTTTTAAAGAGAAGTTTTGACGCCATAATGGTGAATGCGTATAACACGCATATTTTGTCAATGCAGAGAGCCAACATAGATATTCAGTTTATATTAGATCCGTATGCGTGCTGCAGTTATGTAATAAATTATATAAATAAGTCGCAAAGAGGTATGTCTAAGCTTATGCGAGAAGCTGTAGAAGAAGCGCGTTCAGGAAATTTTACCATTAGGCAGAAACTGCAGCACATAGGTCATAAGTTCATGAATGGCTCAGAAATATCTGCTCAGGAGGCAGCTTACTGCTGTTTAGGGATGTCGTTGTCAGAGAGCAGCAATTCAGAAGTCTTCATAAACACTGGATTGCCTGACAAACGAGTTAGAATGCTCAAGTCAAGGGCACAGCTCAGTAGTTTGCCTGAAGACTCAGAAGATACTTTCGAATTAGGCCTATTAGATCATTATATTAACCGTCCAGATGGTCTAAATAGTTTATGCTTAGCATATTTTGCGGCATATTACACTTTCAGTAGAACTGCAGGTAGGACTCGCCAGGAAACACAGAATGAGGTCGAAAATGAAGAATTCGGAACAACCGAAGTTTATCCTCTTCGCAATGGTAGTGGATTTATCAGAAAAAGACGTAGTCCACGGATAATACGATATAGGAGATTTAACGTTAGCCACGATAGAGAGAATTATTGGAGGGAAGTAGTTATGCTGTATTATCCGTGGAGAAATGAACAGCAGGATCTTATAAGTAAGAATTGCGAAGAGTTTTACAAAGTCGCAGCAAATAAGGAACTTATTAAGGCAAATTGTAATGAATTTAATGTTTTAGACGATGATGACTTAGACGATGCTCTCAGAAGTGTAGTAGATGAAAATCAGGTAGATGAGTTAGGTAATTTAGATGATCAAGATAATGTAGACAATAGATTTAGAGTTTTAGGTGTAGTAGAAATAGATCCTCAGATAAATATTCTAAATATAGGAAACGACGAGAGTGCAGATGGGCCAAATAGCAACACTGTTCAGTTTGTTAAGTTGCCTGTTTTAATGACATCGTCATGTTTAGAGGAGATAGTATGTTCCCTAAACTTAAAACAGAGAACTTATCTAAACCACGTGTTGCATAATTTTAAGATAGGCAAAAAGTTTTATGAATTTGTAGGTGGTGGAGCAGGAGTCGGCAAAAGCCGACTAATTTCGGTATTATATCAAGCCCTTACAGCTAGGTTTAATAATAGAAGAGGCTCAAATCCTGAGTCAATTAAAGTTCTTTTGTCCGCTCCAACAGGAAAGGCAGCATTCGGAATTGGAGGCTGTACACTCCATTCAATGTTTAGTCTTCCTGTAAATCAGTCCGATCGAATTGGGGCCTTATCCGCAGACTTACTTAATACGCTACATTCGAGATTGATCGATCTCAAATTACTAATTATTGACGAAATTTCAATGGTAGGAGCCAAAATGTTTGGCTTTATAAATTTGAGGCTACAGCAAATTTTCAAAAGTAACCACTTTTTTGGAGGAATACCTGTCATCGTGTTCGGCGATCTCAGACAACTGAGGCCTGTGGGCGACAGGTGGATTTTTCAACAATCTTTTAGGGACGACTACAGTGAATTACATGGCACACTGTGGGAGAATAATCTAATTAGATTTAAATTTTTCGAGTTGACGGAAATAATGCGTCAACGGGATGACCAACCATTTGCTGTAGCCCTTAATAATATGGCATCCGCTCATATGACTCACAGTGATATTGAGCTTCTTAGATCCAGAGTAGTAAGGGAAGATATGATACCAGAAGATGCTATTCATCTTTTCCACTCCAACGCCGCAACAAATTCATACAACGCTTTAAAATTGAATCGAATTGCGACCATCCAATATTGTTCTAATGCCGAGGATTTCGTAAAGGGTAGTAATATAGATGAGGCCAACAAGGCCCGTATTCTTGAATCCGTTAAAGGATTCAAAACTTCAGAAACCCAGGGTTTGTGTTGTTCGCTTATTTTGAAGACTACAGCTAAATATATGATGACTGTTAATATAGATACTTCAGATGGTTTAGTTAATGGAGCAACAGGAATACTTAGACAGATAGATTTAGACTCAAACAGTCATCCAATTCTTCTATGGGTAGATTTCCTTGAGGAAAGAGTAGGGAAAGAATTACGTTTAAAGTATAGAAATCTACCCAATCCATTGTGGACCCCAGTAGTCAAAACTGTTCGAAGTTTTCAGTTTAGGAAAAATGAAAATGTTACTATAGATCGCAAGCAGTTTCCGATCGTACCTGCAGAAGGTATTACCATCCACAAGAGTCAGGGAGCAACCTTTAATAAGGTGGCGGTCCACATTTCCGATAGTTTAGATAGAGCAGCTTTATATGTAGGCTGTAGTAGAGCGACAAGTGCAGCTGGACTGTTTCTAGTAGGCAACTTCAACCCTCCGAGGCCCATCCTAGGTCGAAATGTAGTTCAGGAAGAATTAGAAAAATTACGCTCCATTAAGTTACTTAATACACATTTCGACTATTTAGTTAACAGTTCTAATTTCGAGATTATTTTCCACAATGTCCAAAGTCTGCACTGTCATATTAAAAGTGTCCAGTTAGATAAGCTGATGCATCAGACCTCAATGCTTTGCTTTGTTGAAGGCTCGACCTTCCCGAATGAGACTTATGAAGTCCCAGGGTTTAGAATTGCTGTACGTTTAGATTGTTTAGGTGGAGGTAGGACTAGATCACAAAGAGGCATTCTTGTCTTCGTCAGGAACGGACTTTTTGAGAATGTTAGTCTTTTTTCCACAGGTCGCAATATTGATGGTTCGCACGTGTTCGAATATTCAGTTTTAAAGTTTAAGTCTATAGGTGTTTTAGTAGTTTACAAGAGCCCCCATTACTCGTTACCTAGATTTAGACGTGAGTTTGAGGATTTATTTGTAGAACATAGCGAAATTTTAGGTAGGGAAGCAGTTATTTTAGGAGATTTTAATTTATGTTTAAGCGCTCTCACTCAGGCTAGGGAAACATACGAAAGTTTGGTTAGGAGGGGATTTAGATCCCTTTTAGATTTGAAAATGTCCACAACACGTGACGACACACACATTGATTGGGCATTTTCAAATGTGTCGCTTGGCCAAGCCAGCGCAAAAACTTATGAGACAGTGCATAGCATTCATGACGCGATTTCCGTTAGTATTTCAGGTAGTCTGTAAGTTGATAGGTCGGGAATTTTTGTGTGTTTTTTTCCCGCGCGGGGAACATGGAAGTACGTAATTTTCTAAAAATTACGTATTTCAAGTCGACTCGAAGATCTATTTAGAAGATCTAATTGCATTGCAATGACCTCCACGTGGTGTTCCCTGGATACCGATTTAAGTTATTTACTATTATTTAAATCGGGAACGAACTCGAGCGGCGTACTATACTAGTAATCGGGCGTTTTCGATTATAATTTGTTATTTTGCAAGACCCAAATACCGATTTTAATAATATAATTATATAATCGGAAATAAAATGCAGAGAGTATTATACGGTCGGGCGCGCTCGACTGTACTTTTCTTACTTGTTTATCTTATGTACTAACTATAATAGTCTTTAACATGTAGTGTGTGGATTGTCTCTTCTCTTCCTAACCAATCTACATAAAATTATTTTCCCTTATTACTGTTGTTTGTCTTCTTGTTTTGTGCCTTATTATCGTGTACCGTTCACGCGAATTTCGTTTTCCGAGTGCGTTAGCCTTGACTGCCGCGTTAATGTTTTATTTTTATATTTTGGTATGATTAGTGTTTTCCTGCTGTTTTCCTAACTCTTTCGAAGAAAGTTGGACCGAAGTTTTTCTTTTATAAAATTTTTGCAATATCTTTCCAGTTATTTTAATTTAATTTAATTTAAATTTAAATTTTAATATCACTTTTCGGTTTAAATATATTATAACTTTTTATATTTGAAGTTTTAATCTTAATAAATAACATATTTTAGGGTCTAAAGTAGATATGGGATCGGGATCGAAATTCCTTTCCATCCCGATATCAAATTTGCTTTTTGCAACCCGATTGCCCCGAAAATTCTTCAATTTATCCCGCGGGTCCCGACATTTTTTAATGTTTTTTTTACAAAAATCGTCAGTAGTTTTTAGACCCCGTACTCTTAAAAAGAGTATAGGGGTCTATTAGGTTTGTCAGAAGCCAAATGTGCGTAACAGGCAGAAGTAAGCTTTTCCGACCCCATAAAGTATATATACTCTTGATCAGCATCAACAGCCGAGTCGATATAGCCATGTCCGTCTGTCCGTCCGTCCGTCTGTATGAACACCTGGATCTTTTGAACTATAAGAGCTAGAAATTTGTAATAAAAATTTAGTCACTTTCGGAAGCAGGTCAAGTTTATTTCAAATCAGTGCCACGCTCCCTAACGCCCCCGCAATAAGCAAAAAACCAAAGACACCTCGAAAAAATTTGATGTTTTTTGCGAATTTTTCCGTAACTATGGCACTTACGACCAACAATTTGGGTACACAGGTTCCTAGGGACAGCATAAATACAGTGCCATTAATTTTTTTTTGCTGCCACGCCCCCTTTTTTACAAAAAAAAAAAATAAATAAATTTTCAGATAGCGTAAAAGCAATGACACTAAAAATTTTGGACTGCCACTCCCCCTTTTTCCGTAAGAAATAAAAAACTTTTCAAACTTGCATGCCGTTTTAACGGCATTTGTTCTTATTGTACAGTATTGTTATTTAAAATTCATTTGAAGACCAATTATATCAAACTCTCCTGAAAGTTTCATAAGAATCCGACTATAAATAAATAGAAAACAAGCAACAAAGTTTATATTTGAGCGCATACATGCACACATATATATGTGCATATGTACATGTAATGTCAAACGATTCGATTATGCTTTGTTTTTATACTCTCTGCAAGAGTATATTGGGTTTGTGCAAATGTATGTAACAGGCAAAAGGAGGCGTGGCAGACCCCATAAAGTATATATATTCTAGATCAGCGTCACAAGGCGAGTCGATATAGCCATGTCCGTCTGTCTGTCTGTCCGTCCGTATGAACAAACAGATTTCAGAGATGGTAATTTAGTCAGTCAATACAAGAATCTTTTTTTTTTTTTTGATGCCACGCCCCATTCGCCCACAATGAGCCAAAAACTAGACATACCTCGATAAAAATAGATGTTTAAAGCATATATCTTAGTAACTACGGCACTTAGGAATACCAATTTTGGTACGCATTTTCTTAAAGACAGCATAATTAAATTACCATTTAAAATTTTTGGCTGCCACGCCCCCTTTTTCCGTAGGAAAAAAAACACTTTTTTAAACTTGCATGCCGTTTTAAAGGCATTTGTTGTTATCGTAGAGTATTGTTATTTATGATTCCTTTGAAGAAAAATAATATCAAACTATGCTGAAAGTTGCAAAAAAATCCAACAATAAACAACAGAGCTACCGATTATAAAGTTAATATTAAAGTCAATGCATAAGTGCGAGCGCGACAGAAACATACAAGCATATATGCGAACTCTTTTAATGCATGTGTGGTGGCAATAGTATACACACACACATATATACACAAATATGTGCATACATATAACGTCAAGCGAATTTGTACGTGCATACAGACAAACACATGTATGTTCGATTATAAATACAAAAACTATCTATTATAATTGGGAATAAAAGCAGAGAGTATTATACGGTCGGGCTCGTTCGACTGTACTTTTCTTACTTGTTCAACTTGTTTTAATGAAAGTAGTATCCATAATACTATAATATGCAGAGAGTACTATACGGTCGGGTGCGCTCGACTGTACTTTTTTATACCCTTGCAGAAGGTATATTGTTTTTGTCACGATGTTTGTAATGCGTTGAACGAGGCGTTTCCGACCCCATAAAGTATATATATTCTTGATCAGCATCAACAGCCGAGTCGATATAGCCAAGTCCGTCTGTCCGTCTGTTTCTATGCGAACTAGTCTCTCAATTTTAAAGCTATCGTGATGAAACTTGGTACACATGTGTATTCTCTCTGCACGCAGTTCATATGTTAAAATTGGCCAGATCGGATCACTATATCATTTTTTGAGCTAGCTCCACCAAACTCAGCTTATGTGCATTTAGTACTAAATCCCACGTGCAAACCAAATTTCATCCAGATCGGACCAATATATCATATAGCTGTCATAGGAACAATCGGCAGAAAATGAACATTTTCAGAGTCTCTTGAACGATTTGAACCAAATTCTCGCAATATGCATTCTTTACCATTTTCCATCAGCTGACCAAATTTTATCCAGATCGGACCACTAAATCATATAGCTGCCATAGGAACAATCGGTTGAAATACTTAGTATTAACATTTTCTATGTCTGTTGATGGATTTTAACCAAATTCACAAAATATGCATTTATTATCATTTCCTATATGCTCACAAAATTACATTCAAATCGGACTACTATATCATATAGCTGCTGTTGGAGCAATTACCAATAAAAATAAAATAAACGCAATATGCGTGTCTGCAAGGGTACTTAATATTCGGCTAGCCGAAGATAACCTTTTTTAGACCCCGTACTCTAAAAAAGAGTATAGGGGTCTATTAGGTTTGTCAGAAGCGAAATGTGCGTAACAGGCAGAAGGAAGCTTTTCCGACCCTATAAAGTATATATATTCTTGATCAGCATCAACAGCCGAGTCGATATAACAATGTCCGTCTGTCCGTCCGTCCGTCTGTCTGTCCGTCTGTATGAACACCTGGATCTTTTAAACTACAAGAGCTAGCGAAACCAAATTTTTAAATGAAAGTCCGTCTATGATGTACGCAGATCAAGTTTATTTCAAATCAGGGCCACGCCCCCCACCGCCCTCGCAATAAGCAAAAAACTAGACACACCTCGCAAAAAATTGATGTTTTCTGCGAATATCTCCGTAACTATAGCACTTAGGAACACCAATTCTGGTACGCAGGTTCCTAGAAACAGCACAAATGCAACGTCATCAAAAGTTTTGGTCTGCCACGCCCCCTTTTCCTACAAGAACTAAAAAACTTTTCAAAATTTACATGCCGTTTTTAAAGCATTTGCTAATTTATTACAGTATTGTAATTAAAAAATTTGTTTAAATACTAATTATTTTAAACTACCCTGAAAGTTGCATAAAAATCCAACTATAAACAACTGAGCAATTAGGTAACAAATTATCACTTGAAGTGCATTGTGAATGCACGTGGTTGAAAGACAAGAAATAACACTATGTTTATCTATTCATTAGCCGCAGAAGTTTGCAAAGGAAGCGTGGCCCAGGTAGTAGAGACTCCTTGTATGTAAACACAAGACCTGCGGTTCGAACCCCCGCACAGACTCAGAAATTTAATTTTTATTTTTTTTTTGTACTTGTTATATAACAACATTATTATATGTAAATGAAAATAATCGGACTTGTCTCAAATGTGGGGCGTGGTGCTATTGATAGGGTTCCGGCTTGTTCTGCAAGTTGCGTATAAGTTCGCAGGTTCATTTTCCGACAGTGAAATTTATTAAAATACTTTTTTAAATTTCAAACAAAAATGTTAATATACAATATTAACATTTTAGTGGAACAGTGTAGGGTTGCGGTTAGTCGTTTGGCGTATAAATTGTAAAATTGTATAAATGTAATTTATGTGCACGTGGTTGAAAGAAAAGAGATAATTCTGTGATTACTTATATTAGTCACGACAGTTACCGAACAGAGTGTGGCCTAGGTGGTGGTGGTATTTCTCCCTAAACGAATGGTCTGCGGTTCAAACCCGGCACAGACCCAGTAACTTAATTTTTCTTTTTTTTTTTTATGTGACATCATTATTATATATAAATGAAAATAATCGTATTCGTATAAAGTGAATGGTGTGGTGCAACTAGTAGGGTTGAAAGATGTTGTGCTGCTTCAGTTAGAGCGGGTTCAAATCCCATCACTAACTTGATTTTTTTTTAAATTTTATTTTAAAACATAAATTTTAAATTACAGTCGCATTCAAATTTTAATTTTGAATACAAGGAGAGTACGGGGTCTTTTACAGTCGGCGCGCTCGACTGTAGCCTTTCTTACTTGTTTTTTGTTTCTTTTAATTTAATTTTAAAAGTTAAATTTTAAATTACAACCATATTCAAATATTAATTTCGAATACGGGGAGAGAGAACGGGGTCTTTTACAGTCGAACGCGCCCGACCGTATAATACTCTCTGCTTTTATTCCCAATTATAATCTTAAAATCGGTATCCGGATATTACAAAAGATATAATCAAACAAACATATATTTGTCTGTATGCGTATACAAATTCGTTTGACGGTATATGTATGCACATACATATGTATATATGTGTGTATGTATACTATTGAGGATTTGATCCCGTCCGCTGTGGGTATTCCCGGCATGGTATACTACTCATAACTCCTCTTTTACTAACTGTTTATTATTAGATTGATGTGGATTTGATCCCATCCGCTGTGGGTATTCCCGGCGTGGCGTAACATTAACAACTCCGCTCTTGCTAACTATTAATTAGTAGATTGGCGCGGATTTGATCCCGTCAGCCGAGAGGTAATCCCGGCGTTAGAACTACTAATCCATCTCTAGTTGGCCCTTTTGCAAGAGGCGTGCTAATAGTGCTAATCGAAGCCGCTGTAGTTTTCTTGCGCTAGTGCGTTCGCCCACCCGCTCCACCTGCAGCGTCTTTGCATAAAAAACAAGAAAGAAAAGTACAGTCGAACACGCCCGACCGTATAATACTCTCTGCTTTTATTCCCAATTATAATGCTTAAATCGGTATCCAGATATTACAATAGATAGTTCTTGTATTAGAACACGTTAAAACAAAAAAAAAAGCTAAGCATAATCGAACATACATGTGTTTGTCTGTATGTACATATAAATTCGTTTGACGTTAAATGTATGCACATACATATGTGTGTATGAATACTATTGGTCGGCACGACTAGCGCTGTCTCTCTCGCACTCATTGCTCTCGAATAATATCTTTGTTGCTTCATTTCATTCTTGTTTATGGTCGGATTCTTATAAAACTTTCAGGAGAGTTTGACATGATACGTCTTCAAACGAATCATAAATAACAACACTGTACGATAAGGATAAATGCTTTAAAAACGGCATGCAAGTTTGAAATTTTCTTTTATTTCTTGCGGAAAAAGGGGGCGTGGCAGCCCAAAACTTTTGATGTCATTGCATTAATGCGGTCTCTAAAAACACGTATACCAAAATTGGTATTCCTAGGTGCCATAGTTACTGAGATATTCGCCGAAATTATAGATTTTTTCCGAGGTGTGACGGGTTTTTTACTCATTGTGGGCGAATGGGGCGTAGCATCGAAAAAAAAAAAGATTATTGTATTGACTGACTAAATATCGAGTCGATTGAGACCAAACTCGAATTTGTAGCTCTTACCATCTCTGAAATCTGTTTGTTCATACGGACAGACAGACAGACGGACAGACAGACAGACAGACAGACAGACAGACAGACGGACGGACGGACGGACGGACAGACGGACATAGCTATATCGACTCTGCTCGTGACGCTGATTAAGAATATATATACTTTATGGGGTCTGCCACGCCTCCTTCTGCCTGTTACTTACATTTGCACAAACCCAATATACTCTTGCAGAGAGTATAAAAATATAAATTTTCTTGCAAGATTGGACCCGAGGCAGACTGAGACTGAGACGGCCAGATTATGGCTTTACAGCACATACATATGTATATATGTGTGTATGTATACTATTGCCGCCACCCATGCATCAAAAAAGTTAGAATATATGCTTGTATGTTTCTGTCACGCTCGCACTCATGCATTGACTTAAATATTAACTTTATAATCGGTAGCTCTGTTGTTTATTGTTGATTTTTATGCAACTTTCAGGATAGTTTGATATGATTTGTCTTCAAAGAAGTCATAAATAACAATACTCTACGATAAAAACAAATGCCTTTAAAACGTCATGCAAGTTTAAAAGGTTTTTTTCTTACGGAAAAAGGGGGCGTGGCAGACAAAAATTTTAAATTTTTTCCCGAGGTGTGACGGGTTTTTTACTTATTGTGGGCGAATGGGGCGTGGCATCAAAAAAAAAAGATTCTTGTATTGACTGACTAAATATCGAGTCGATTGAGACAAAACTCGAACTTGTAGCTTTTACCATCTCTGAAATCTGTGTGTTCATACGGACAGACAGATAGACGGACGGACATGGCTATATCGACTCGGCTTGTGATGCTGATAAAGAATATATATAGGTCTATGATGTACGCAGATCAAGTTTATTTCAAATTTTTGCCACGCCGCCCACCTCCCCCGCAATAAGCAAAAAACTAGATACACCTGGGAAAAAATTTATGTTTTCTGCGAATATCTTTGTAAGTATAGCACTTAGGAACATCAATTCTGATACGCAGGTTCCTAGAGACAACACAAATGCAACGTCATTAAAAATTTTGGTCTGCCACGCCCCCTTTTCCCACAAGAACTAACCAAATTTTTCAAGCTTACATGCCGTTTTTAAAGCATTTGGTAATATAGTATGGTATTGTAGTTCAGAATTTGTTTAAAGACAAATTATATCAAACTAACCTGAAAGTTGCATAAAAATCCAACAATAAACAACTGAGCAATTCGACAACAAAGTAGCCCATGAAGCGCGTTGTGAATGCACGTGGTTAAAAGAAAAGAGATAACTATATGTTTATATATACATTAGCCGCAGTAGTTTGCAAAGAGAGCGTGGTGCGACTGATAGGGTTGCGTCGTGTTATGCAACTTTCGTATAAGTTCGCTGGTTGAATTCCCGACAGTGGAATTTATTAATATACTTTTTTAAATTTCAAACAAAAATGTAAATAAAGAATTTTAACTGGTGCAACAGCCAATTGTCTGCGGTTCGAACCCGGCACAGACCCAGAAATTTAATTTTTTTTTTTATTTTTTAAATAACTACATTATTATACATAAGTGAAAATTATCCGATTTCCAAATGAATGGTGTGGTGTAACTAGTAGGGTTGCAGCATGATATGGAACTTGCGTCAGTAAGAGAGGGTTCGAAACCCATCAGTGACTGATTTGAAATTTTTTTTTAAATTTAATTTTAAAACTTAAATTTTAAATTACAGTCGTATTCAAATATTAATTACGGGGTATTTTATAGTTGGCGCGCTCGACTGTAGCCTTTCTTACTTGTTTTATATAAAAAAAAGCAACTAATCAAGCTTCGCGCCTGACAGACGATTTTGTGCGCCTTTCGTTTAATATTTTGCCCAAAAATCTAAAATACTCTTATTTGAACAAGTAATTGTGGCATAATATTTTTCTATCTCTAAATCTATCGGATTTTTATCAAGTTAGATTTCTATCGAAATTCTTTTGAAATTCATAGCTGGTATTTGGCGAAGAGTTAAGAGTTTTGAGTCGTCATCTGTGTCACTTGCAATTTCATAAATTTCAATCATCCAAAACAGTTTCCAAAACATGGTTTTTTGTTTTTTCATCGGGCAAAAAACTTAGTTCTATAAATGAAGGGTTTAAAAATAACCCAACAAAATGCACTCAAGTTGGCAGAAAACGCGTTTGCAAGGAACTTAAAGTTTTTTGTTTTAGTTGTTCTATTACAGTGGAATCAAATATTTCTACCTTACATTACTTTTTAAGCTTCTCATACCATAACGGATATAAATGAATTGTTGGCTCTTTTTCAGACGACAATTTGTCAGAATAATTTTTAAACGGGTTTAAAAATGTTATTAAAGTGAAATCAATATTAGATATACGTTTATCTCATTTTTTGATAAAAGTAAAACTTTTATTTCTTGCTGGACTTCAAAAATACTTTCAAGCATAATAAATATAGAGTTCCAACGCGTTTTTACTTCTTGCTTAAGAGATTTACTTAATTTTTACAAGATTTTTCGAATTTTCTATTAAAACTTTAATATCATCGTCCATAACCAAGTTAAGGTTATGGCAGGCGCAAGAAAGCCTTTTGTAATTTTTAAACGCGGCAACTACGTTCGCCCCGTTGTCAGTAACAATTACAGAATTTCTTAACTTACTTTGCAAGTTGTTAAGCAATATTTGCTTAATTTGTTCCAAAATATTAGCGCCGGTTTTTTTATCTTCCAGGAATTCTTTAATTCGCAATGCAATGTGCACTTAAGCACGCAACTATCGGAGCTATCCAAATTTACACAGTACGTGTATGGCACCATTAAAACTATCCTTAAAAAATTTGGTCCAGATCGGACAACTATAGCCTATAGCTCCCATAGGACCAATCGGTCGAAAATGGGACATTTGTTTAGTGACTTGTAGTGTTAGTTGAGCTAACGTGACAAAATTTACACATTATATGTACGGAACCATCATAACTATCTCCACCAAGTTTGAACCCGATCGGGCAACTATAGCCTATAGCTCCCATAGGACAAATCGGTCGAAAACGGTACATTTGTATGGAAAAATTCTCACTAGATGGAGTACGGGGTCTTTTACAGTCGGCTCGCTCGACTGTAGCTTTTCTTATATGTTGTATTTGTCGTTTATATATTTAATTTTTTTTTAAATTGTTTAAATAAACTAAATATGGACTTTATATTCTTTTTTTAATTAAACAAACCAGTAATTTCAGCCTTATTGAAGTATTATTTTAAAGGGTAATTTATGGACGTTGATGTACTAACGAGACAGTACATTCAAGTGGCCCAGCAACACCAAGCAACGTGCTTGTTAGCGCGCGGAACCCTGCAGACAATGCAGCCACATCCCGCCCAACCGGCCGAGGGGCACACCGCATAACGGACGGCTAACGAAATCGCGGAACGCTTTTATTAGTAAAAAAACAATGACATAAAATATATATAAATTACAATAAACATAAAATCTAAAAACTTAAACTATATAAATTATAATCTAGATAGGTGACAAAGAAGAGAGGTTCTAATTAAAGGGATAGAAGTAGAACTCGAGAAAGTTTGTTTTAGTTACTACACAATACTCGAAATGGGTTATGAAGAGCAAAGTTTGTGGTGCAAGATTGAAGAGAGAGGGGAAGAAAGTTTCACCGTTGATTAGTTTTTGTAAGAAAATTATACCGAGAACTGTCCTACGATCAGACAATGAAGGAAGGTTGCTTAGTAAGAGTCTACTACGATAGGATGCCAAACGAATGTTAGGATTCCAGTTAAGGGCCCGTAGGGCAAAAAGAAGGAATTGTTTTTGTACTGATTCTATTCTATTTTGATGAATCCTGTATTGGGGAGACCAAATACAGGATCCATATTCAAGAATAGGACGTACCAAGGAGGTATAGAGTGTTTTTGTTAAGGGCTTACATACCTTGAGCGGGATCGAAAAATTGAAATTTTTTTTATTGTATATTATCAAAGTACATTATCTTGAGAGTATACATTCCAAATTTCATAAAGATCGGATCACTAGAACAAAAGTTACAGCAGTTTTTAGTACGCAACTTTCATTGGAACAAGGCTTAGCGTAAAACTTTAAAATCGATTATCTCGGAATATGTTTTTATCAAAAGTACACTTGCGGTGATCACGATAACTCAAAAAGTTGCCAGCCGATTTTCAAAATTTTTTTTTTTATATGTTCGTATTAAAATTCTTGAGGTACTGAACGGATAACTTTGTAAAAATTATTGCAATGAGGGCTACAAAAATTGTTTTTGTAATATTTTTTAACCTCAAAAACCGAATTTTTTGCTCTACGGGTCTCCGTATCGAGAAAAAATTTTTTTTTGGACAAATGAACCGTTCAGTACCACTAAAATAGATTTTCCTTTAATAATCATTCGACTTTTTTCATCTCGGTTGAGCTGTTCGCATGCCATCGTGATCACCGCAAGGCTCTTCCAAAAAAAGGTCTTCCGGGCGAGGGGCGATAACAACAACAAATAACACAAATTTTTTGTTCCAAAATATTGAAATATTTTCTTCAAGAGTTACACTATAATGTTGTATACCCCTCATATCAATAGAATCAATGAAACATACTTAAAAAAGAAAATGAAAATCATGTACTTTGATGGGCCTTCAAGGTATGTAACCCCTTAAGTAGGGATCATTAAATTCTTTCGACCACCGTTTTATGAAGCCGAGGACACCAAAAGCACGATTAGTGATTGACAAAACATGCTTATCAAACTTGAGCTTTTGATCCAAAAGGATACCCAAATCAGTGACCGACTCAATCCTGTGAAGAGAACTACCATTCAGGATGTAATTGTTAATAAAGGGAGGTCGCCTACTAAAGGACATTACGTTACACTTACTATGGTTTAGATTTAATAAATTTACTTGGCACCAGGTTTGCAAGCTGTAAAAATCAGATTGTAACCTGGATGCAAGGAGTGACTCAGTGACCGATACACAAAGTTTAACGTCATCAGCGTACATAAGCACCCGAGAATGACGAATTGCAGATGGCAGATCGTTTATGAATAAAATGAACAACAAAGGACCGAGGTGGCTTCCTTGCGGAACACCCGAAGTAACTTTGACAGATTTCGATATTGTATCTTTAAAATATACCTGTTGTGTTCTAGAACGTAAGTAATTCGAAATCCAAAGAATAAAATTATGGGAAAGCCCTAACAGATTAAGTTTATGCATCAAGAGATTGTGGTTAACGGAGTCAAAAGCCTTGCTAAAATTTGTGTAGATGACATCTGTTTGCAATTTTTAGACCCCGTACTCTTAAAAAGAGTATAGGGGTCTATTAGGTTTGTCAGAAGCCAAATGTGCGTAACAGGCAGAAGGAAGCTTTTCCGACCCCACAAACTATATATATTCTTGATCAGCATCAACAGCCGAGTCGATATAGCAATGTCCGTCTGTCCGTCTGTCCGTCCGTCCGTCCGTCTGTATGAACACCTGGATCTTTTAAACTACAAGAGTTAGAACAACCAAATTTGTAATAAAAATTCAGTAACTTTTGCAAGCTGATCAAGTTTATTTCAAATCAGTGCCACGCCCCCTGCCGCCCCCGCAATAAGCAAAAAACCAAAGACACCTCGAAAAAAATTGATGTTTTCCGCGAATATCTCCGTAACTATGGCACTTACGACCACCAATTTGGGTACGAAGGTTCCTGGGGACAGCATAAATTCAGTGCCATTAAAATTTTTTTGCTGCCACGCCACCTTTTTCCACAAGAAAAAAAAATAAAATTTTCATTTTCGATGCCGTTTTTAAGGCATTTGTCCTCATCGTACAGTGTTGTAATTTAAGATTCGTTTAAAGACAAATCATATCAAACTACCCTGAAAGTTGCATAAAAATCCAACTATAAACAACTGAGCAATTAGGTAACAAAGCGCATTGTCAATGCACGTGGTTGAAAGAAAAGAGATAACTGTATGTTTATATACACCCCGGCACAGACTTAGATATTAAAGTTTTTATACCCTTGCAGAGGGTATATTGTTTTTGTCACGATGTATGTAACGCATTGAAGGAGGCGTGGCAGACCCCATAAAGTATATATATTCTTGATCAGCATCAACAGCCGAGTCGATATAGCCATGTCCGACTGTCTACCGACCAAATTTTATCCAGATCGGACCACTATATCATATAGCTGCCATAGGAACAATCGGTTGAAATGCTTCCTATAAAAATTTTCTATGTCTATTGAGCGATTTCATCCAAATTCACGCAATATGCTTTTGTTATCATTCCCAATGTGTTGACCAAATTTAATTCAAATCGGACTACTATGTCATATAGCTGTCATAGGAACAATCGGTTGAAATGCTTGGTATGAAAATTTTCGATATCTATCGAGCGATTTCATCCAAATTCACGCAATATGATTTTGTTATCATTCCCAATGTGTTGATTAAATTTCATTTAAATCGGACTGCTATATCATATAGCTGCCATAGGAACAATCGGTTGAAATACTTAGTATGAAAATTCACAAAATATGCATTTATTATTATTTTCTATATGCTCAAAAAATTTCATTCAAATCGGACTACTATATCATATAGCTACTGTTGCAACAATTACAAATTAATTATATCTATCAATATCAATTAATTATTATAACTTAATGAAAATAATCGGAGCCGTCTCACAAGGAGGTGGTGGTGCAATTAGTAGTGCTGCGACGTGTTTTGCAAGTTGAGTATAAGTTCGCAGGTTCAATTCCCGACAGTGAAATTTTCTAATATACTTTTTTAAATTAAAAAAAAAAATGTTAATATAAAATATTAACTAGTGCAACAGGGTTGGGTTGTATTTGATGTTGAGTGTATGGAGTGGCGCAACTAGTAAGGTTGCTGCATGTTCTGGAACCTGAGTCTGATAGCGCGGCTTCGATTCCCATCAGTGACTTGATATAAATTTTTTTTTTTTAAGTTTTATTTTAAAACTTAAATTTGAAATTACTGTCGTATTCAAATATTAATTTCGAATACAAGGAGAGTACGGGGTCTTTCACTGTCGGCGCGCTCGACTGTAGCCTTTCTTACTTGTTTATTAAAGCCCTGCAGGGCGAATGATGTAAATTCTAACAGGTTAGTGGTAGTGGATCTATATTTCACAAACCCATGCTGGCAGGGTGAAATCATAGATCTACAGAGGTGTTGCAGTTGAGAAGTTATCAATTTCTCAAAAGTCTTGCGAATAGCAGACAACTATAGTTGCAGACATCGGATTTGCTTCCTTTTTTATGAAGAGGAAGAATGAAAGATGATTTCCAAATTTCAGGGAAACGGAATGATTCGACGGACAATGTAAATAGTTTATGCAAGGGCTTTATCAGGCCATCTGCACAATTTCTTAGCACACAGCCTGGGACTCCGTCCCAGGTTTGATAGATTTTAAACTATGTAAAAGCGAACTTTCATTAATTACTGGTGAAAAATTGCAATTGAAAGAATTTATTTGATAAGGATAAGATAAATCAGAATTATAGTTAAGCTTACAATAAGTTGTTTGAAAAAAATTGGCAAATAAGTCGGCGATAGCCTTATCTGAACTAGCAGTTTCTTTTCCAAAAACTACACTGGATGGAAGCGTTGATGATTTACGCTTCGAATTGACGAAGCTATAAAACCGTCTAGGATTCCTTAATGTAGGGGCGACTTCCCATTCGTGTTCTATGTACCAAGCACTAGGTAAAACATATTGTGCAAAGTTTTTGGTTATATTCGCGTTGTGTTATCAACGTGTTGACATTCGTTCGAGTTCTGTTTTCCTGTTTTCCTCTCACTCCCCCACGCTCTCACCGATTCCAAGCTCGAACCAGTCTCTATCTGAATTCTAGCTCACTTCCGGGAGTCGTGCAACCGACCGTGAGCGACTTCCGCTTGTAAAATGAAGGAACACTACGCATATCACTGTTTAATGGTTTTATATCTTTTAATGGCGTTTTGCTGAAACTCAAATTTATTGTTCCAATGAAGCGGCAAAGTATATGTTTAAACCAAAGTCTCACACACATATATGTACTGAAAAATAAAACTGGTAAGACTTATAAAACTGGTCTAAAACTAGATCTTGATCTTAACATTCACTCCATTCTTCTGCTCTTATAGTTTATAAGATCAAGGTGTATATACGGATGGACCCACATACGAACAACATACGGATGTTGCTTGGCAGTTAATACTAATCAAGGTTATATATACTTTAATGGGTTCGAAAGCGCCTCCTTCTGCCTATTGTGCATTGCCATTTTGCATTTGAAAAACCTTATTAGCCCGCGTACTCTTCCTTAGAACGGGGTCTAAGGACAAAGAGAGCCGCTTAAAATTCGAATAACTGTTGTGAGTGGAGGCAAACAGGCAAGAGAAGCGGCCCAGGACGAGGAATACGGGACTCAGGAGATACATGTCAACTGCAAAAATCAATTGCAGTCACTGCCCACAAAACATGTTGCAGTTAGCAATTTGCCAGAACACTATTGTGGCCGCTAAAGTTGTCATTGCTACTGCCACCGCCACTGCGACTGCCTCTATCTCTATCACAGTTTGCGTCGTGGTACGTGCTATGTGCCACTTATGTGTGCTGCCATAGACTTCAGTGACAGTCAGCCCATGTTGCACGTAAGCAGTAAACTTTTTTAGTGCGGCGTGGCTGGGTTACGACAATCCATAATGTTTCATTAGTGGCTGCTTCGCTGCTTGCCAGCATTTGGGGTTTCCCCTAAAATTCTGGATACATGGTTTATTCATCCTGAGCAAGACTCAGCTTAATGCCAAAAAGACTGTCACGTTTGTTTTCGTTGTTCAACTGACGCATCTACAAACCATTAAGATGTATGGCTGTGTCCAAACAACCCAGCAAACCAACCGAGGCCACTAAACGCCCCAGACTCACTAAACCAATTCGTAGGGAATGTATTAATTCAATAGAAAGTGTGTACACTCGAGGAATTGGCAGTTTATGGATTGTGGAGTTAATCAAGTTGAGTATGCTCTATAATGACTTTCCTCAATTTCCTATCTCGGAAAAAATTGATGTTTTCGGCGAATATCTCAGTAACTATGGCACTTAGGAATACCAATTTTGGTACACGTGTTCCTAAAGACCGCATAAATGCAATGACATCAAAAGTTTTGGGCTGCCACGCCCCCTTTTTCCGCAAGAAATAAAAGAAAATTTCAAACTCGCATGCCGTTTTTAAGGCATTTATTCTTATCGTACAGTGTTGTTATTTAAGATTCGTTTGAAAACGAATCATGTAAAGCTCTCCTGAAAGTTTCATAAGAATCCGACCATAAACAAGAAAGAAATGGAGCAACAAAGATTTTATTCGAAAGTATTCATACACACATATGTATGTGCATACATTTAACGTCAAACAAATTTGTATGTACATACAGACAAACACATTTATGTTCGATTATGCTTAGCTTTTTTTTTTGTTTTAACGTGTTCTAATACAAGAACTATGTATTGTAATATGCGGATACCGATTTAAGCATTATAATTGGGAATTAAAGCAGAGAGTATTATACAGTCGGGCGTGTTCAACTGTACTTTTCTTTCTTGTTACGTTCGATCTTCGCAGTGTTTGGCAGTTGTTTGAGAATCGTTTAGCGGTTCCACCTTACCATAAACGGACAAACAGCCAATGCAACTTCAGTTGATCTGAGTACTTTGCTCTTAATGTTCCTTTGCTCAATGAACATTTCGAAATGGGCTTATCAATTTACTGACTGGTTAAACACATACAAGTAGAATTAAATGAGAATTTATTATTTTGATACTTATGTGGCATTTTTTTTTAACATTCTCTAGCTGCTCGTTAAATTACTTTTGATGACATCTCTTCTAATTCCTCTGACATATTTTCAGAAAGAAATCTAAATATTTGCGAGTAGTTCCATCATGGAGTCGACGCAATGAAACCAAATGTTGCTGCCCTTCTATTGGCAGGGATAAATAAATTGTGCGTATATTGTGTTACATGTGGTGGATCCTACTCGAGGTCTTGAGGAGAGGACTGCTGTTAGGATTGCAAGGATTGCACATTAGTTTAAATGCATGTTTCATGTGCCATTAGGCTTAATTAGCGGCGTTTTAATAACTCATCGTTTAGCATGCAATTTTTTTATTGCAGTTCATTGCATCCTGCGACTGCCATTGCATATTGTAACAAGAAATAAAAGTACAGTCGAGCTCACCTGATCGTATAGTACGCTCTGCATTTTATTCCTGATATGATTATCTTTTTTAAATCGATATCCTGGGATTACAATACATTGTATTTGTATTAAAACACTGTGAATCAAAAAATAAACAATGCATAATGAATCTACATATGTACGCACATTTATCATTACATTTATGCACATATAAGTGTATGTATGTATACCATTGCAATGCCTTGCAGTGGCCTCAAGGCCCGCGACCGCGTCAACGCTACCGCCACACAGGCAGCGAAAACGTTCGTTCGTATGTTTGAATGTTTCAGTCTCTCTTGTCACACGCATTGACATTGCGCTGATATATAAACTTTGTTACGTGTTTTCCTTCTTGATTGTAGTCGGAATTTTATGCACCTTTTAGGATAGTTTGATACGATTTTTATCCAAACGAATTTCAATACTGTACGATAAAGACAAATGTCTTAAAAACAGCTGCCATGTTTAAAAAGTTTTTTATTTTTTACAGAGAAAGGGGTCAAAATTTGTAATGATCCTGCATTTGCCTTGTCCCTCGAAACTTACGTACCAAAATTTGTATTACTATGTGCCATAGTTACTGAGAAATTCGCCGAAAAAAAAAGATTTATTTTAAGTGTGTGAAAAAAATATTCTTGTATTGATTGATATGATATGGAGTCGATACTGACTAAATTCGAGCTTGTTGCTCTTACCATCTCTTAAATCTGTTTCTTTATACCGAGGGACGGACAGCCGGACATGACTGTAAGCTACAAGCCGAGTCGAGCTACAAGTTCGAGTTTGGTCTCAATCAACTCGATATTTAGTCAGTCAATACAAGAATATCTTGTTTTGACTGACTAAATATCGAGTCGATTGAGACCAAACTCGAACTATGGCACGTACGACCACCAATTTGGGTACGAAGGTTCCTAGGGACAGCATAAATGCAGTTCCATTAAAATTTTTTTGCTGCCACGCCCCCTTTTTCCACAAGAAAAAAAATAAAATTTTCAATTTCGATGCCGTTTATAAGGCATTTGTCCTCATAGTACTATGTTGTAATTTAAGATTCGTTTAAAGATAAATTATATCAAACTACCCTGAAAGTTGCATAAAAATCCAACTATAAACAACTGAGCAATTAGGTAACAAAGTGTCCTTTGAAGCGCATTGTCAATGCACGTGGTTGAAAGAAAAGAGATAACTGTATGTATATATATACATTAGCCGCAGTAGTTTGCGGAGAGAGCGTGGTGCGACTGATAGGGTTGCGTCGTGTTATGCAACTTTCGTATAAGTTCGCTGGTTCAATTCCCGACAGTGGAATTTATTAATATACTTTTTAAATTTCAAACGAAAATGTAAATAAAGAATTTTAACTGGTGCAACAGCCAATGGGCTGAGGTTCGAACCCGCCAGAGACCCAGAAATTAAATTTATTTTTTATTTTTTAAATAACAACATTATTATATATGAAAACAAGAAAGAAAAGTACAGTCGAACACGCCCGACCGTATATTACTCTCTGTTTTTATTCCCAATTATAATGCTTAAATCGGTATCCAGATATTACAATAGATAGTTCTTGTATTAGAACACGTTAAAACAAAAAAAAAAAAGCTAAGCATATTCGTGCATACATGTGTTTGTCTGTATGTACATACAAATTCGTTTGTCGTTAAATGTATGCACATACATAAGTGTGTATGAATACTATTGATCGGCGCGACTAGCGCTGTCTCTCTCGCACTCATTGCTCTCGAATAAAATCTTTTTTGCTTCATTTCTTTCTTGTTTATAGTCGGATTCTTATGAAACTTTTAGGAGAGTTTGACATGATACGTCTCCAAACGAATCATAAATAACATTACTGTACGATAAGAATAAATGCTTTAAAAACGGCATGCAAGTTTGAAATGTTTTTTTATTTTTTGCACAAAAAGGGGGCGTGGCAGCCCAAAATTTTTGATGTCATTGCATTTATGCGGTCTCTTGGAACACGTGTACCAAAATTGGTATTCCTAGGTGCCATAGTTACTGAGATATTCGCCGAAAACATCGATTTTTTTTCGAGGTGTGACGGGTTTTTTACTCATTGTGGGCGAATGGGGCGTGGCATAGAAAAAAAAATATTCTTGTATTGACTGACTAAATATCGAGTCGATTGAGACCAAACTCGAACTTGTAGCTCTTACCATCTCTGAAATCTGTGTGTTCATACGGACAGACAGACAGACGGACAGACGAACATGGCTATATCGACTCGGCTTATGATGCTGATCAAGAATATATATACTTTATAGGGTCTGCCACGCCTCCTTCTGCAACTAGTAGGGCAGCATGACATGGAACTTGCGTCAGTAAGCGCGGGTTCAAATCCCATCAGTGACTGATTTAAAATTTTTTTTTAAATTTAATTTTAAAACTTAAATTTTAAATTACAGTCGTATTCAAATATTAATTTTGAATACAAGGAGAGTACGGGGTCTTTTACAGTCGGCGCGCTCGACCTTTCTTACTTGTTTTTTTTGGGTATTTTGTAAGTCCTGACTTGAAAGCCATATATGTATATATATAAAAGGCGACAGTCGAGAGAGCCGACTGTAAAAGATGTATATATATATTCAATATGAAAAATTAAGTTCAGGAATATATATCTAAGATCCTAAATTGCAGACAAACCAAAATAAACAATCGATTCTTGGAGACTATTTTAAAAATTTAAAATTAAAACTGTACAAATATCTTACAACAATAAACAGAATTGTTATAAATAGGAAAAACTAAAAAGAACAAAAGCTCGATGAAGATCAATAAACAAAAGTGCAGTCATTTTCGCTCTGCGGCAACAATCTCCTCCACATAGTTGAGATTAAAATACTCGATTTGTCTGAATATGAATTGTGCTTGCGGTAATACATACAGCGTCCCAACTACATTTCTTAAGAATAAACCGGTTTGAAAAACGTAAAATGAAAAGACACCGAATTTGGAATGAAAATCCAAATATTCCGTACGTAGATCAAGCTTAAATTTGTTGCCTTAACACTTCTGAAAGTTGCAAAATACCATCCATTCCTTTCTCTACCAAGATTGGTTCGGATTGAACAACTATATACTATATCTCCTATAACCAAAGTCGGTCGAAAATAGATGGTTATTATACCCTTGCATAAGGTGTTATATTTGTGTCACGCATGCAAAGAGGCACTTCTTATCATTTTCCCCATGAAATGACTAGTATATGTTATTAAAACGGAATATGCATGAGCGCAAGGTTAGCTTATGATAATCTTTTTATACTCTCTGCAAGAGTATATTGGGTTTGTGCAAATGTATGTAACAGGCAGAAGGAGGCGTGGCAGACCCCATAAAGTATATATATTCTTGATCAGAATCACAAGCCGAGTCGATATAGCCATGTCCGTCTGTCCGTCTGTCCGTCTGACCGTCTGTCCGTCTGACCGTCTGACCGTCTGTCCGTCTGTCCGTCCGTATGAACACACAGATTTCAGAGATGGTAAGAGCTACAAGTTCGAATTTGGTCTCTATCGACTCGATATTTAGTCAGTCAATACAAGAATCTTTTTTTTTTTCGATGCCACGCCCCATTCGCCCACAATGAGCAAAAAACTAGACATACCTCGGAAAAAATAGATGTTTTCGGTTAATATCTCAGTAACTATGGCACTTAGGAATACCAATTTTGGTACACGTGTTCCTAAAGGACGCATAAATCCAATGACATCAAAAGTTTTGGGCTGCCACGCCCCCTTTTTCCGCAAGAAATAAAAGTAAATTTCAAACTTGCATGCCGTTTTTAAAGCATTTATTCTTATCGTACAGTGTTGTTATTTATGATTCGTTTGAAGACGTATCATGTCAAACTCTCCAGAAAGTTTCATAAGAATCCGACCATAAACAAGAAAGCAATGCAGCAACAAAGATTTTATTCTAAAGCAATGAGCGCGAGAGAGACAGCGCTAGTCGTGCCGACCAATAGTATTCATACACACATATGTATGTGCATACATTTAACGTCAAACGAATTTGTATGTACATACAGACAAACACATGTATGCTTGATTATGCTTATCTTTTTTTTGTTTTAACGTATTCTAATACAAGAACTATCTATTGTAATGTCTGAATACCGATTTAAGTATTATAATTGGGAATAAACGCAGAGAGTATTATACGGTCGGGCGTGTTCGACTGTACTTTTCTTTCTTGTTTCTTATTTTTTTACGAATACAAAGAAGTTTGTATCGCTTTAACTGTGTAATCAGATATTTGAATATTCAGTATCTGCTAATCATGTCTATTTCGATATAAGCAGTAAAAATATTAGTACCTAGATGATAATCTATGTGCATAACTAAGCTTTTATTGATTTCAGATAAATGAGATTCATGGGTAAATAAGTTGTAATAACTAAGAGATGACTGACTGTGTGTATATTTATTTAAGCATGTTTCCTTATTTATATAATAAATGTAGTCGCTTGTCTGCTTTGACAGGCTTTGCTCAGCACGGCATGACAAGTTATGAAAAAAAAAAAAAAAAAAAAACTAAAAGAAATTTTATACGAGCTTTATATACCGTTATATACCCTGTGTACTCCGTGACTGCAAATAACAAAATAATAATTTTGTTAAATGACTATTTTAATTTATCTTTAATTGAGAAAAAAGGAATTGTTCACTACAGAGTGAAGAGTGATTAAATTATAAAATTAGTTTACATTTTGCCAGATTGTTATACCCTCGATACAGGGTATGTAGAGAAAAGCAGCAACAACTACAGCTTTTAATGTACAACGCGCCGTATGCGCCATATTTTACATTAAGTCAACAAAAACAAGAAAAAAAGGTTATCTTCGGCTAGCCGAAGATTAAATACCCTTGCAGACACGCATATTGCGTTAATTTTATTTTTATCGGTCATTGTTCCAACTACTATATGATATAGTAGTCCGATTTGAATGAAATTTTGTGAGCATATAGGAAATGATAATAAATGCATATTTTGGTTAAAATCGATCAACAGACATAGAAAATTTTCATTCTAAGCATTTAAACCGATTGTTCCTATGACAGCTATATGATATAGTAGTCCGATTTGAATGAAATTTGGTCAGCTGATGGAAAATGGTAAAGAATGCATATTGCGAGAATTTGGTTCAAATCGTTCAAGAGACACTGAAAATTTTCATACAAAGCATTTTCAGCATTTTTAACCGATTGTTCCTATGACAGCTATATGATATAGTGGTCCGATCTGGATGCATAAAGGCTGAGTTTGGTGGAGCTAGCTCGAAAAAAAAATTTTTTTAAACCGATTGTTTGCTCAATAGACATCGAAAATTTTCATACTAAGCATTTAAACCGATTGTTCCTATGGCAGCTATATGATACAGTGATCCGATCTGGATAAAATTTGGTCAGCTGATGGAAAATGGTAAATAATGCATATTGCGAGAATTTGGTTCAAATCCTTCAAGAGACACTGAAAATTTCATACTAAGCATTTTCAGCATTTTTAACAGATTGTTCCTATGACAGGATGAAATTTGGTTTGCACGTGGGACTTAGTACTAAATGCATATAGGCTAAGTTTGGTGGAGCTGGCTCAAAAAAATTGTTTGTTTGAACCGATTGTTCCTATGGGAGCTATATGATATAGTGATCCGATCTGGATTTTAACATATGAACTGCGTGCAGAGAGAATACACATGTGTACCAAGTTTTATCACGATAGCTTTCAAACTGAGTGACTAGTTCGCATAGAAACAGACGGACAGACGGACATGGCTATATAGACTCGGCTGTTGATGCTGATCAAGAATATATGGGGTCGGAAACGCCTCCTTCAATGCGTTACAAACATCGTGACAAAAACAATATACCCTCTGCAAGGGTATAAAAATGAGACAAATGCAGAATTTACGCGGTAACTTGTGTTGTCCCCTCTCTCAGCTTCCCGTTCTCTTTCCGCTCTGTTTTGCACTCTATGAACGTTTCCAGGTAGCGCTATTATAGAAATAAATACAGCCGACATAAATATTCGATCTGCCTGATTGATAGCTGTAAATATAGCTTGTTTTGGTTCAGGGTAGTGAATCGGTTTAAAGTTTGCGTTCTCTTTCATTTCCGTGTTCTATTTAAAAGCACATGAAACTTGCTAAACAACAATATATTACTCTCTGCAAAAATATATTGGGTTTGTGCAAATGTATGAAACAGGCAGAAGGAGGCGTGGCAGACCCCACAAAGCAAATATATTCTTGATCAGCGTCGCAAGCCGAGTCGATATAGCTATGTCCGTCTATTTGTCTGTCCGTATGAACACACAGATTTCAGAGATATTAAGAGCTACAAGTTCAAATTTGGCTAGTATTGACTCCATATTTAGTCAATCAATACAAGAACCTTTTTTTTTGTTTTGGATGCAACGCCCCATTCGCCCACAATGAGTCAAACACACCTCTGAAAAAATCTATGTTTTTCATAAGTATGGCACTTAGGTATCCCAATTGTGTGGTGCGCAAGTTCCTAAAGACATCATAAATGCATTGCCATTTAAAATTTTTGGCTGCCACGACCGTCTAACGTCTAACCGTAAGGAAAATCAATTTTATTTTAAAATTTTAAAAACTAATTTCACATCACCATAGTGTGAAAATTACTATAGCTATTTCGACCAAATTCACACATGTGTATGTACCATTGCAACTACCCTGACCTAATTTGGATCGGGTAACAAATTCCTGTAGCTCCCATAAGACAAATCGGTTGCAAATAGATTATTTGTATGCAATTTAATTTTTAATTAACCGATCTCAAACGATCACGCGTACTAGAATGAGCACTGGGTATTTTACAGTCGGACCGCTCGACTTTACATTTTCTTATTTGTTAACAAGTAACAAAAGTACTGTCGAACGCGCCCGACCGTATAATACTCTCTGCTTTTATTCCCAATTATAATGTTAAAATCGGTATCCGAATATTACAATAGATAGTTCTTGTATTAGAACATATTAAAACAAAAAAAACTGAGCATAATCGAATATTCATATGTTTGACTGTATGCAAATACAAATTCTTTTAAGGTATGTATGCATATACATAAGTGTGTATGTATACTATTGCCGCCACACATGCATCAAAAGAGTTCGAATATATGCTTGTATGTTTCCGTCGCGCTCGCACTCATGCATTGACTTAAATATTAACTTTATAATCGGTAGCTCTGTTGTTTATTGCTGGATTTTTTTGCAACTTTCAGGATAGTTTGATATGATTTGTCTTCAAAGGAATCATAAATAACAATACTGTACGATTAGAACAAATGCCTTTAAAACGGCATGCAAGTTTGAGAAGTTTTTTTTCTTACAGAAAAAGGAGGCGTGGCAGCCAAAAAATTTTAAGTGGTAATGTATTTATGCTGTCCTTAGGATCATGCGCACCAAAATTGGTATTCCTAAGTTCCGTAGTTACTGAGATATTCGCCGAAAACATAGATTTTTTCCGAGGTATGTCTAGTTTTTTGCTCATTGTGGGCGAATGGGGCGTGGCATCGAAAAAAAAAAGATTCTTGTATTGACTGACTAAATATCGAGTCGATTGAGACCAAACTCGAACTTGTAGCTCTTACCATCTCTGAAATCTGTGTGTTCATACGGACAGACAGACGGTCAGACGGACAGACGGACATTGCTATATCGACTCGGCTGTTGATGCTGATCAAGAATATATATACTTTATGGGGTCTGCCATGCCTCCTTCTGCCTATTACATACATTTGCACAAACCCAATATACTCTTGCAGAGAGTATAATTAAATAAAAATTAAACAAAATAATTCACTGACAGGATTAGAATTTACTACCTCCTACATACGCCAAACAAAAAACCGCAACCCTACCAGCTGCACCTATTAAAATTGTATATTTAAATTTTCAATTAAAATTTAAAAAAGTAAATTAACTATATTTATTGTCAGGACTCAAACTACCCTGAAAGTTGCATAAAAATCCAACTATAAACAACTGAGTAATTAGGTAACAAAGTCTCCCTTGAAGCGCATTGTCAATGAAGGTGGTTGAAAGAAAAGAGATAACACTATGTTTATATATAATTAGCCGTTGAAGTTTGAGAGCGTGGCCCAGGTAGTAGAAACTCCTTGTATGTAAACAGAAGACCTGCGGTTCGAATCCCGACACAGATTCAGAAGTTTAATTTTTTTTTTTTTTTCTTGTTATATAACAACATTATTATATGTAAATGAAAATAATCGGACATGCGTTAAGTGTGGGGCGTGGTGCTACTGATAGGGTTGCGGCGTGTTCTGCAAGTTGCGCAGGTTCAATTCCCGAAAGTGGAATTTGTTAATGTACTTTTTTAAATTTCAAACAAAAATGTAAATATACAATATTAACTGGTGCAAAAATGTAGGGTTGCTGTTAGTCGTTTACTTTGTAAAATTGAATAAATGTAATTTATGTGCACGTGGTTGAAAGAAAGAGATAACTCTATGTTCACTTATATTAGTCACGACAGTTACCAAACAGAGTGTGGCCTAGGTGAAGGTGGTATTTCTTTCTAAACCAATGGTCTGCGGTTCAAACCAGGAACTAACCCAGAAATTTATTATTTATTTTTTTTTTTTTTTATATATATCTACATTAATATATATAAATGAAAATAATCGCAATTGTGCAAAATGAATGGTGTGATGCAACTAGTAGGGTTGCAGCGTGTTATGGAACTTGCGTCAGTTAGCGCGGGTTCGAATCCCATCATTGGCTTGATTTAACATTTTTTTTTATATTTTATTTTAAAACTTCAATTTTAAATTATATCGCATTCAAATATTAATTTCTAATACAAGGAGAGTACGGGGTCTTTTACAGTCGGCGCGCTTGACTGTAGCCTTTCTTACTTGTTTTGTACATCAACTGCCGAATGGAACTTTTTGAAAACCAATTATAGGTTTCATAAACAAAAAACTCAAAATCATCTGGCAACAAGTGCTTACAAGCTTAATTTACAGCCAGTTGCACCGAGTGACATATGCATTTAATGAAAAAAGGAAATGGTGCATCCTTCTTAAGTTGTTAGTAAACGCTGTTCTTGCTCCCAATCATCACACTTGCATTAACGGTTCCAATTCCGATCAAATTCTTGATGTCAAGTTTTAGGCGTTTTAATTCATGTCTTACGCCATCTGCGATTGAAAATGAATCTCCACCTTCTAGCTGAACTAAGCTTAACAAGTAAGAAAAGTACAGTCGAACACGCCCGACCGTATAATACTCTCTGCTTTTATTCCTAATTATAATGTTAAAATCGGTATTATATATATTATATTACAATAGATAGTTCTGGTATTAAAACACGTTAAATGTATGCACATGCATGTGTGAGTATGAATACTATTGGTCGGCACGACTAGCGCTGTCTCTCTCGCACTCATTGCTCTCGAATAAAATCTTTGTTGCTTCATTTCTTTCTTGTATATGGTCGGATTCTTTTGAAACTTTCAGAAGAGTTTGACATGATACGTCTTCAAACGAATCATAAGTAACAACACTGTACGATAAGAACAAATGCCTTAAAAACGGCATGCGAGTTTGAAAATTTTGTTTATTTCTTGCGAAAAAAGAGGCCGTGGCAGCCTAAAACTTTTGATGTCATTGCATTGGTATTCCTAAGTGCCATAGTGCCATAGTCACTCTGATCAGGCTATAGCCGATTTATTTGCCGATTATTTCCAATCAACTTATTGTACTCATCAAAATAATCTAAAATTGACGTATCCCTACAGTGTAAATGCTTCGAATTGTAACTTTAGGCTATTGATCACTGAGGATTCGCTTTTGAGAGATCTAAAGGCTGTTAAACCTGTCCTCTCCCTGGTCCGGATGGAGTTTCTGGTTGCGTCTTCAGAAATTGTGCCGATGGCCTCATGAAACCTTTGTATACCTTATTTAAAATTGTCTGTTGAGTCGTGCCGCTTCCCTGACATTTGGAAAGCATCGTTTATTATTCCCCTTCATAAAAAGGGTACTAAATCTAACACTTGTAACTATAGGGGTATCTCTAAATTGTCTGCAATTTCTAAAATTTTTAAGAAATTAATTACTTCTCAATTGCAACATCTTTGTAGATCTATTGTTTCACCTTGTCATGGGTTTATATAGATCTACTACCACTAACTTATTAGAATTTACTTCCATTGTAATACAGGGGTTTCAAAATAAATTGCAAACAGACGTCATTTACACTGATTTTAGCAAAGCTTTTGATTCTGTTAATCATTGTCTCTTAATACATAAACCTAATTTGCTTGGATTTCCAGATAAACTAATACTTTGGATTGCGAACTATTTATGTTCTAGAACTCAAAAAGTTAATTTTAAGGGGGTAGTAAAGTTAATTCGGTGCAAATTAGGCCTGTTTTTGGAAATTTTTTTAGCCGACACAGTTGATTTATTTAAAATTTTAAGTTTACTACATTATAATGTAATGTTTAAAGAATATTATGCTAAATATTTTATTCATTCTGATGACGTCATGAGCCGGTGGCAGCGAATCTGCGCGGGCGCTTTAACAAAAAGATCGTTTGCGGTGTCCCTCATAGCGCATCATTGGATCATCAAAAATTTTAAAACCAAATTGATTTCAATAGTTAATGAATTTTCGCAGGTAATGACGTCAAGTTTTTTTTTCTTTTTAACTTTTTTAATTTTTTTACAGCGTTTTGAAGTCAAAACAACGATTTTTTTTATAAAAAAAATCGCAAATTTTAATTTTTTTACATATGTTAAAAATAAATAATAAAAAAAAAAACTCGACGTCATTACCTGGTCAATAAAGTTAAGAATTTTTGTAAAAAATATAAAAGGAATCGGTTCAGTAGATTTTAAGCTAGAGTGGCCACCGACCTTGAAAATGGCAAGTGTGGGAAAACGCGCTTAAAGATTTTCAGCAGCGTGTAATCCGACTGCAGAGGAGCAAACTAAACCATCTGTATCTTTGTCAATTTAACTCCGATTGACTTCAAATTTTCACACAATAATCTTAAGACATTGCTGAGTAATATAAAAAAATAAAAATAAAATGACAAAAAAATAATTTAAATACTTTACTACCCCCTTAATGGAACTTTATCCAAGCCCGTGCGTGTTACCTCGGGTGTTCCTCAAGGTAGTCATCTTGGGCATTTACTTTTTTTACTATTCATTAATGATTTGCCTTCAGCAATTTCTAGTTCCCGGGTTCTGATGTATGCCGATGATGTAAAACTTTGTTTGTCACGAACTGAATCTTGCCTGAATCACGGTCTATAAAGTCGTCTCGACGCACTTCAAGCCTGGTGTAAAGTTAACGTACTTCATCTCAATTTTAGTAAATGTAACGTAATATCCTATAGTAGGCGAATACCTACCTATAATAACTACTTTCTTGACGGCAAGCCTCTTCAGAGAATAGAGTCGGTCAATGATTTGGGTATCCGATTCGATCCAAAACTAAAGTTTGATAAGCACATCTCTTCTGCTGCTAACCGAGCTTTTGGTGTCTTGGGATTCATAAAGCAGTGGTCTAAGGAATTTGACGATCCCTACCTAACAAAACCTCTTTATATAATACTTCACTTGTACGTCCTATTCTTGAATATAGATCGTGTGTATGGTCCCCACAATACATGATTCATCAGGAAAGATTAGAGGCTGTACAAAAACAATTTCTTCTGTTTGCACTTAGAGGCCTTAGTTGGAGTACTAATACTCGATTACCTTCGCATCGTAGTAGACTATTGTTAATTAACCTCCCTTCCCTCTCGGATCGCAGAACCATGCATGGTGTAGTTTTCTTACACAAACTAATTAATGATAAGATAGATTCCTTGTATCCAATAAGCCAAATTAGTTTTGCGGTTCCGGTCCGAAATACTAAAAACTTTCTTCCTTTGTCCCTTCAACGCTGTACCACGAATTATGCTTTACATAATCCGTTCCGTATCTTATGTACTAACTATAATAGTCTTTCTCATGTAGTGAGTGGAGCCACTTATTTGTCTTCTCTTAGATGGACACTTCTCTTTTACTTATCTAATCAATCTACATAGTATCGTTTTCCTTTAATGTTATATTGTAGTACTTAGTATTCTTTTAATATACTAATTGTCGCTACTAATCGTTCTCGCGAATTTCGTTTTCCGCGTGCCTTACCGTTGATCACCGCGTTTCTAACATTTGATTTTATTTTTCTCTTTTTCGTTTGGTCTGGTTAGTGTTTTCTGGGGTTTTCCTAACCCTTGCAACGAATGTTGGACCAACGTTTCTTAACTTTTTTAATTTTTGTAATACTTCCCCAGTTAGCAATTAATTAAAGTTAATTTAAAACTTAATGTCAATTTGAAAAAGAATTTTTTTTTTTTTTTTAATATGTATTTGAAGCTAAATTTTAATATTATCTCTTAAATTTTTTGTATATTTTATTTTTACACTAATTTAATCTTTAGTTTTGTGTCGACTGCCCATAGTCTGACAATAAATAAATAAATATATATTCGCCGAAACATCGATTTTTTCGGAGGTGTGTCGGGTTTTTGACTCATTGTGGGCGATTGGGGCGTGGCATAAAAAAAAACAAAAAAAAAAACGAATGACTCTTAAAACATTCAATACAATAAACAAATATGTTTGTATATTACTACAATATCTCACCCAGTAATTTTGTGACGCTGACATCGATTGACTCGTCCAAAAGTAAACTGAACTTGGCGCCACCAATGTCCTTATACAAATCTTCGTTAAAATGGGGAGCCAATGCATACTTTATTATATAACTGCATTTTGTACGGTGCAGCTTTATTTTAAACGCGGTGCTGCTGTCATCAAAGAACTAGCGTGCTTTTTTGTTGCACCGTGTGCACGCAAATCGCTCAACTTTGCAGTAATGCAGCACTTACAATAGCTGCAATACGCCCGAGTTGTGTCTGTGGGATCTTTACTCAACCACTCTTTAAATTCGCTGCTCTGCAGCCAGACATCTCTAACTTTTTGCTTATAAGCTTCTTTTGGCATCTTGCTCCCTGTCGTTTGCAAATTTATTTAAGTGAAGCACTTTGATAGCGATGGAACGTTCGCTTAGCGATCGAAGAATAGGTGCGAATTTTTAAGGGAAATTGCTCGATAAAAGTAAATATCGATAGAAATTGATTTTCAACACTTTAATCGTCAAACACGGTGTAAATGAGAAAATGCAAAAAAAAAAGCTGTTTGAATTTGCTAAAAAAGCTAGAATTCCCGCTGCGCGCTGTTTCAAAATTCTTCCCGCAATATTACTTTCAAAAAAGCCAAATCTGACAAGAAAAAAGCGGAAATAACATCACTGCCCCGGAGAGCCGATCGCCTCTCAGCAATTTCAACGCAGATAAAAATATTTTTAGTCTGCCTCAGTCAGCAAAACGATGAGCAGGTCTATGTCGCTTGTGCTCTCGTTTCGTATTTATATGTTTGTCTCTTTCTAGCATGCAAGATACACACATTTTGCGAAGTCGCGCAACAGCTCATATTAGCAACTGGCTGGCTGCTAACATTTATGTCTTCGACAAAATAGCGATCGAGTATGGAAGACATGACTCTTTTGTATTGTTTTAGACGACAACCGTTCCAGTATCGCTGTGGCTGTGCTGGTAGAGTTTTGATACGGCGAGCAATTTGGCGTGGGTTCAAATCCAATGCTGGCAGGAATATTTTTTTTTTTTTTTACAAAATATTTTTATTAAGCTTTTTATACCCTTGCAGAGGGTATATTGTTTTTGTCACGATGTTTGTAACGCATTGAAGGAGGCGTGGCAGACCCCATAAAGTATATATATTCTTGATCAGCATCAACAGCCGAGTCGATATAGCCATGTCCGTCTGTCCGTCTGTTGCAATGCGAACTAGTCTCGTATGAACACACAGATTTTAGAGATGGCAAGAGCTACAAGTTCGAGTTTGGTCTCAATCGGCTTGATATTTAGTCAGTCAATACAAGAATCTTTTTTTTTTCGATGGCACCTAGGAATATCAATTTTGGTAAAAATTTTTGGTAAAATTTCAAACTTGCATGCCGTTTTTAAAGCATTTATTCTTATCGTACAGTGTTGTTATTTATGATTCGTTTGAAGACATATCATTTCAAACTCTCTTGAAAGTTTCATAAGAATCCGACTATAAACAAGAAAGAAATGAAGCAACAAAGATTTTATTCGAGAGCAATGAGTGCGACAGACAGCGCTAGTCGCGCCGACCAAAAGTATTCATACACACTTATGTATGTGCATACATTTAACGACAAACGAATTTGTATGTACATACAGACAAACACATGTACATATGCTCGATTATGCTTAGCTTTTTTTTTTTTGTTTTAACGTGTTCTAATACAAGAACTATCTATTGTAATATCTGGATACCGATTTAAGCATTATAATTGGGAATAAAAGCAGAGAGTATTATACGGTCGGGCGTGTTCGACTGTACTTTTCTTTCTTGTTTGACGTGTAATGCTATGAATACTAGATTAATTTGTACTTTTTATACTCTCTGCAAGAAATATTGGGTTTGTGCAAATGTATGTAACAGGAAGAAGGAGGCGTGGCAGACCCCATAAAGTATATATATTCTTGATCAGCATCACAAGGCGAGTTGATATAGCCATGTCCGTCTGTCCGTCTGTCCGTCCGTATGAACACACAGATTTCAGAGATGGTAAGAGCTACAAGTTCGAGTTTGGTCTCAATCGACTCAATATTTAGTCAGTCAATACAAGACCCTTTTTTTTTCGATGCCACGCCCCATTCGCCCACAATGAGCAAAAAAATAGACATACCTCGGAAAAAATCTATGTTTTCGGCGAATATCTCAGTAACTATGGCACCTAGGAATACCAATTTTGGTACATGTGCTCCTAAAGACCGCATAAATGCAATGACATCAAAAGTTTTGGGCTGCCACGCCCCCTTTTTCCACCAGAAATAAAAGAAAATTTTAAACTTGCATGCCGTTTTTTAAGCATTTATTCTTATCGTACAGTGTTGTTATTTTTGATTCGTTTGAAGACGTATCATGTCAAACTCTCCAGAAAGTTTCATAAGAATCCGACCATAAACAAGAAAGAAATGAAGCAACAAAAGCAATGAGTGCGAGAGAGAAAGCGCTAGTCGTGCCGACCAATAGTATTCATACACACATATGTATGTGCATACATTTAACGTCAAACGAATTTGTATGTACATGCAGACAAACACATGTATGTTCGATTATGCTTAGCTTTGTTTTTTTTTTGTTTTAACGTGTTCTAATACAAGAACTATCTATTGTAATATCCGGATACCGATTTAAGCATTCTAATTGGAAATAAAAGCAGAGAGTATTATACGGTCGGGCGTGTTCGACTGTACTTTTCTTACTTGTTTTTGACGTGCAATGCCATGAATACTGGATTAATAATGTTTTTTTGGCAAACAATTCAAGGAGTACTTGATTGTACTACACAATTGTTTTTTTTTTTCAAAACAGTGCACAATTGTTTTTTTCAAAACATTGCTAAAAACTGTCTTAGTGATAAGTGTCGTATCGTGAATCTGCAAGGGTATTTATCTTCGGCTAGCCGATTCGAATCCAATGCTGGCACGGATAATTTATTTTCTTACTTTTTATACAGAGTTTTTTTATTAACCTTTTTTATATTAAACCAATATCAACAATTTTTAAATGCAATTTAAAATCAAAATATTTTATTTTTAAAAAAGTTAAATTTTGGTATTTAATAAAAAACTGTCTGCTTGTTGGGCAGTGCAAAAGTTTTTTATACACTTTAATCGGGAGCAATTCAGCGAAGTTTAAATAATAGAAAAATTTTTATTAAATACAAATGCGTACAAAAATTGGTATTCCTAAGTGCTTAAAACATCTATTTTTTTTTCCTGGTATGTCTAGTTTTTTGCTCATTGTGGGCGAATGAGGCGTGGCATCAAAAAAAAAAAAAAAAGATTCTTGTATTGACTGACTAAATATCGAGTCGATAGAGACCAAACTCGAATTTTTAGCTCTTACCATCTCTGAAATCTGTTTGTTCATACGGTCGGACAGACAGACAGACAGACAGACGGACATGGCTATATCGACTCGGCTTGTGATGCTGATCAAGAATATATATACTTTTTGGGGTCTGCCACGCTTCCTTCTGCCTGTTACATACATTTATATTTTTAAAAAAGCCAGAATTCCCGCTGCCCGCTGATTTGGAATTTTTCTCGCAAATGGACTTTCAAAAAATCCAGATTTGACGGGAAAAAAAGCTGATTTGGCAACACTGATGAGTAGGCTGGCGTTTGCTTTCAAAAAATCTTGCGTTTGACGCATCTATGTGTTCTATGGTTAGTGCTTTGACCTTTTATCCCTGTTCGCTGCTCAGCTGAGCAATAATAAGTTTGTGTGTTTGTTCGCTTGCTCATAGGTCTCTTTACGCTTACGTTTACGCATTCCTTATGGTGTTCAACTGTTTCCTTAATACATATTTAGTTTTTGCAGTTTTTGCGAATTCTGTTTTCGAGATCTCTTTTGGCTTTAAAAAGTCTTTTGACTTGCACTTACGGTCCATCACGGGACAGTGATCAACTAAAATAAGTGCACTGTTGGCTTTGCGACAACATGTGCCGGTCTAACTGGGCGTGAATTTCTGAAATTCATTTCCTTTGCCAAATTAGGTAGCGGTGTATTGCGGTGGTCATGCCCAGTCTGTATTGAATTGCAATGTGATTTTTCACGTATGTATAGTACTGTGAAAAGAAAATTCCTTAAGTTGCGCTAACTTGCTAAGCAGCTATGCACTGATTTTGATATTAGTGCAGATTTGCTTAGTGATTATAAGTTTTAGACTCCGCTTGACAAGGTGTTGAGTTCTCAGCAACATTTACCTTTACCTCTTCTGCCTGGTTCACTCTTTACGTGACTTTTACCTAATGGGGCTCCCCTCTTATCCTTTCCTCCTTCTTACCGTAACACCTTTCCTCCACCTGATCGACCCTCATTTACCATCGTTTATTACTCTGCTCTGCCTGTTCTGCGATTCGAATTCCGGCACATACAGGCATTTTTGTTACATTAAAAAAATTATTATATGTAAAGTCAGATAAGCTTTATGTGAGGTCGTAGGTACGAATCCTATCAGTGACTGCTTTTGTTTTTATTAAATAAAATACAGTTATATTTAAATATAAATTTCGAATTATAATACAATGTTTTTTGTTTGTATGGCAAATGCGCACTAATATGTACGGGGTCTTTTACAGTCTGCGCGATCACTGTACCCTTTTTTATTTGTTTAGATTACGAGGTCTAAAAATAAGTCCCTCGAACTTGCAAATGGATTAATAAGTTAATTGTATCGTATCTGATCAAGTATAAATTCAATGTGAAGAAATTCTTTGGTCTATCCATGCTGCTATCTTGGCCGTAGCTTCCATTGTAGTGTCATTCTAGATGTGAAGTGCTTTCCCTGTCAATCTCAGTGGGTTTTTAGGTGTTTTGACACTCTCATCTCGCTCTCGATCTCGCTATAAACGTAGCAACTGCGACATTCAAATTTAAAATTCAAATGTTGCACGTGTCCCATAGGTAATTCTATAGAGATGTGCTTGATTTTGTGCGAGTGCTTGCATGTGTGAATCTGTGTGAGTGTGTTTATATAAGTGCTTTCATTTACGCTTTTGCGTCGGCTATGGTTTAATAAAGCAGCTTCAGGTTGCAGTTGAAGATGTTGGGGAACATAAACGGAAGAATTTTTAAATGACAGTAATTCGAATGAAGGTAAATAAAGTAAAAAGTGGAAGTCTGAGTTGACGAGTGACTGAGGGGGGCAGTAATCTGTTCCTTTAGTTAAATAATAATGTGAATGTACGGCAAAAACGGTTGAGTTTTAGGCGGATATCTTTTTCGGATGCTGGGGTGTGTAGGATTGTTGGTGATAATGCAGCGTAATTTGCTTCTGTATCTGCGTTTTCGTTTCCAGCGATTCCTTGATGACTGGGTACTCAGAGAAGGACAAAGTTATTAGTGATACACATACTCCGAATTTCAGAAATTATATGGTGTTGACAGCTAAGGTTTTTCACCGCAGATATTGTCGACAAGCTGTCTGAGCAGATGACAAACTTGTTTCTCTGTTACTGTGCGTACAGGCAGGCTTTCAAAATGGCAAAAGCCTCAGCTGTAAAGATTTAGTGGTATTGGGGATAATACCTTTCGCAACTGTGACATTGTCAGAGGAGACTACGCCAAAAGCTTTGGCGTTCTTGGACTTAGATGCATCTGTGAAGAGCCAGTTCCAGTTGTTGTACTTTTCTCTTTCTGATTGGTAAAGTTGGTTAAATATATCTCTGTTTGTGTCACTTTTTTTTCTGATGTGTATATTCAGATTAATATTGGAATTTGTTACGACTCGGCTTGCCTTTCCAGGGGCGACCGCGGCTAGCTCATTCGCCTCAGGGCGGGGTTGTTAACCAATGCCCACCGAGCGTACAATCCACAATCATCGATTGTAGAACCTCTACATCACGACTACTACATATTACAAACACTACCAACACTGAACACCTACCGGTCATCTTTATCGGCGGCACCGATGTTTTAACCGCAACGCTCCCACCCTACCTGTGGCGGCAACATTTGAATTGTTCTGTTGCGCCACCCATTAACAATCGTCTATGCCAGCTCGCTCACTCCATGCTATACAATCCCCTCCCAAAACGATCTACTCACAAATATTCATTCTTTTAACATTCAATTAAACATATTTATTTATCTTAATATTTAACATGTTTGGCCTTATTATTCTATATGTATATGTATATATGATCTCATCTTCGTTTCATTATTACTTTCTTTTATATGACTTATAAATTTTGCTCTAATATCCTTGTCTATTCAATTCTGTCTTTCCTTTTTCTTATGTGTTGTCGCCTTTTACATTTGTATAGAGGGGGGGTCTCGGGGGTACCTAAACAACCTATGAGCTCAGAGGGGAATAGGGGCCGGACAGTGCCAAAACAATTTATTGATTGGCCGGTACCAAATGTACCAACTGATTATTGGCGAATCAAAAAAAAACAAAACACACGATAGATAAAGGGCGAACCAGAAATATGACAGAAAAAAAATTAAAACAATTATTTAAATTAATAAATGGACCATTAAATAAATAAATATAAATAGATATTTAATATTACGTACAAAATACATAAAGTTCGAACAAAACAAAACAACACAAAAACTTAAGCTAAACAAAACAAACTACAGCTGTCTGGGGCGACACAGCTCACCACGTCTCCTTCTAACTGCGCATGCGCGCCCAGCTGATGCTGCGTGACGTCACCCTCGAGGTCGTTGTCCGGCGTTATCGTTGTACAGCTGTTGTTGTTTCGACGATGCTGGAGTGTAGTTCGTTGTAACGGCCAGCTGATCTAATTATGGTTGTTTTTATTCGTTGTTAGAGTTACCGTTGCCTTTTTTAGACCCCGTACTCTTTAAAAAAGAGTATAGGGGTCTATTAGGTTTGTCAGAAGCCAAATGTGCGTAACAGGCAGAAGGAAGCTTTTCCGACCCCATAAAGTATATATATTCTTGATCAGCATCAACAGCCGAGTCGATATAGCAATGTCCGTCTGTCCGTCCGTCCGTATGAACACCTGGATCTCAGAGACTATAAGAGCTAGAGACACCAAATTTGTAATGAAAATTCCGTAACTTTCTCGAGCAGATCAAGTTTATTTCAAATCTGCGCCACGCCCCCCACCGCCCCCGCAATAAGCAAAAAACTAGACACACCTCGGAAAAAATTGATGTTTTCGGCGAATATCTCCGTTACTATGGCACTTAGGAACACCAATTCTGGTACGCAGGTTCCTACAAACAGCACAAATGCAACGTCATTAAAAATTTTGGTCTGCCACGCCCCCTTTTCCCACACGAACTAAAAAACTTTTCAAATCTTACATGTCGTTTTTAAAGCATTTACTAATATAGTACAGTATTGTAATTTTTAGACCCCGTACTCTTTAAAAAAGAGTATAGGGGTCTATTAGGTTTGTCAGAAGCCAAATGTGCGTAACAGGCAGAAGGAAGCTTTTCCGACCCCATAAAGTATATATATTCTTGATCAGCATCAACAGCCGAGTCGATATAGCAATGTCCGTCTGTCCGTCTGTCCGTCCGTCCGTCCGTCCGTATGAACACCTGGATCTCAGAGACTATAAGAGCTAGAGACACCAAATTTGTAATAAAAATTCCGTAACTTTCTCGAGCAGATCAAGTTTATTTCAAATCTGCGCCACGCCCCCCACCGCCCCCGCAATAAGCAAAAAACTAGACACACCTCGGAAAAAATTGATGTTTTCGGCGAATATCTCCGTAACTATGGCACTTAGGAACACCAATTCTGGTACGCAGGTTCCTACAAACAGCACAAATGCAACGTCATTAAAAATTTTGGTCTGCCACGCCCCCTTTTCCCACACGAACTAAAAAACTTTTCAAATCTTACATGTCGTTTTTAAAGCATTTACTAATATAGTACAGTATTGTAATTCAAAATTTGTTTAAAGACAAATCATATTAAACTACCCTGAAAGTTGGATAAAAATCCAACTATAAACAACTGAGCAATTAAACAACAAAGTAGCCCATGAAGCGCGTTGTGAATGAACGTGGTTAAAAGAAAAGAGATAACTGTATGTGTATATATACATTAGCCGCAATAGTTTGCAAAGAGAGCGTGGTCCGGATGGGCAACGCACTTCTTTGTAAACACAAGACCTGCGGTTCGAACCTCGGCACGGACTCAGAAATTAAATTTTTTTTTTTTTTTTTTTTTTAATTATTTAGCACTATTATATCTTAATGAAAATAATCGGAACCGTTTCATAAGAAGGGGTTGGTGCAATTAGTAGTGTTGCTGCGTGTTCTGCAAGTTGAGTATAAGTTCGCAGGTTCAATTCCCGACAGTGGAATTTACTTTTTTAAATTTAAACAAAAATGTAAATAAAGAATTTTAACTGGTTCAACAGCCAGTGGTCTGCGGTTCGAACCCGGCGCAGACTCAGAAATAAAATTTTGTTTTTTGTGCTTCTTATATAATAACATTATTACATTTAAATGAAAATAATCAGATCTCTGTCTAATGTGGGGCGTGGTGCGACTGATAGGGTTGTGACGCGTTATGCAAGCTGCGTATATATATAATGTAAATAAAGAATTTTAACTGGTGCAACAGCCAATGGTCTGCGGTTCGAACCCGGCACAGACCCAGAAATTTAGTTATTTTTTTATTTTTTAAATAACTACATTATTATATGTAAATGAAAATAATCAAATTTCTGCCAAATGAATGGTGTTGTGTAACTAGTAGGGGTGCAGCATGATATGGAACTTGCGTCAGTAAGCGCGGGTTCGAATCCCATCAGTGACTGATTCAAATTTTTTTTTCAATTTAATTTTAAAACTTAAATTGTAAATTACAGTCGTATTCAAATATTAATTTCGAATACAAGGAGAGTACGGGGTCTTTTACAGTCGGCGCGCTCGACTGTAGCCTTTCTTACTTGTTTTTTTAAATATTGTCTTTTGGCGTTATAAGTTTTTTATTTTTTTTTATTTTGGTGGTTTGTGCTTTGGTGTCAACAAAACTAGATTGTTTATTTTGTCTTGTATTTTAATACGTTTGTATTTTGTACGTCGAGGATGTTTTTTTGTCGTTTTACATTCGTTTGGGTTTGTCACGGTGTTATCACATTGTCTACAGTATCACAGTGCTCGGTGCTCTAAGGGCTTAAATTCCTTTTCGTTTTAGCAAGCCACTTGTGTGTGACATCGAGTTTTAATTTATTTTTTTGACTTTTAAGTTTATGGACACACACCAGAATAAATATGCAACCACAAGACACATTAACGCACACCAAACTTCCACCAAACGCACAAAAAAAACTTTCATTCGATCCGGCGACGCAACTGCTCGTCCCGATCTCCAAAAATCAACTCTCCCGTTGACTCTAAGGCCACCTGTTGCTAAGCCCAGTTCCAATTCTTCATCTTCCTATTCCTCTTCCATGCAACGGTTCCTTCGAGTCAACGGCCGTCTGCCCTTGGCCTTTTATGTCCCTCTCCCTTTCTAATTCCTAAATCCTACTCTTATACCCTAACTCTTCTACTCCCTCTCTTCAGTGTACCCTCTCTCTCTCTCTCTTTCTATGGCGACTTCCAGCTGAGCGAGTCAGCGTGCGATAGTTTCGCAACACTTATCGATACATTGATTTCGCTCAGCCCCAGATGCAACAAATTACGAAGGAGCCATTGTGGTTTTCGGGATAAATGTTTGGGACGCACTGGTATGAGTATGCCTGTGAGCTTGTGTAGTGATGCACATCTCCTGATGGCAGATTTTACTTTTTAATTTCTTTTAGCTGCGATCGCGCTCTTAAAACAATTTTGTAGAGGGATGTTACGTGTGGTGCAGACTTTGGATGCTAGGTTTGTGGTAAATGTGAAGAGCCTATCTTCGATGGATGGCATTCCAGCTTCAGCAAGTATACATTTTATCGGCGAGGTTGGATAGGCGTTAATGCTCCTGCGTACGGCTGTGTGGTACATAATAATAGTTTTGAGTACTGACTTCGAGCAAGACCCGTAGATAGGCAGGGCGTAGTCAATTTTTGATAGAATAAGTGCTCTGACTATGTATGTGAGCGTATTAATATGTACATTTGAATATTTAGTGCTTAGAAATTTAATAATGTTTACTCTAGATTCTAAATTTTATCTTAATACTAAACAATGTTGTTTAAAGCTAAATTTCTTATCAAAAATAACACCAAGTATTTTGAGATGATCTACAAGTTCTATTCTAATGTTATTAAATGTTAAGTGGCTTATATTGCAATTATATTTTCTGCAAATGTGAAGTAATTTGCATTTATCGAGCGAGAGAGAAGCACCTGACCAGTTGCCCCAATCTTTGATGTCACTTAATACTTCAACAAGAATATTATTGGAGATGTTTACATCTTTTATTTTAGAGTAAATAATAGCATCATCTGCATATATTGATAATTTTATATTTTTGTGGCTTAGGACTACGGAGTTTAATTTTTCAAAGGCAATTATAAATAAGGAGACGGAAAGTGGGGAGCCTGGCGGATACCGTTGTGAAGGATATACGAATTGGAATATGAGTTATTAACTCGAACCCTAAAAGAGCGACGAGTCATAAAGGATTTCACAGCGTTGAAAACCTTTGGACCGAATTCCCATTGTTCAAGCTGATTAAGAATTGTATGGATGCCAACGCGATCGAATGCTCTTTCAAAATCAGTTTTATTTATTTATTTATGGACGTTTCTGTACTAACGAGACAGTACATTCAAGTGGTCCAGCAACACCAAGCAACGTGCTTGTTAGCGCGCGGAACCCTGCAGACAATGCAGCCACCTCCCGCCCAACCGGCCGAGGGCACACCGCATAACGTACGGCTACGAAAACGCGAAACGAGTTTATTTGTTAAAAACGAATTACAATATATAAAAATACAATACAATACACATAATATAATAGTTTAAACTATATTAATTAAGATCTAGATAGGTGACAGAGAAGAGAAGTTCTAATTAAAGGGATTGAAGTAGAACTACCTACAACTCGAGATAGTTTGTTGTAGTTACTACACAATACCCGGAAAGGGTTATGTATAGCAAAGTTAGTAGTACAAGGTTGAAGAGAGAGGGGAAGAAAGTTTCTAGTGGGTCTGATCGGAACAGCGAAACTAATCTGACTAATTAATTCAGAAGAATCAATTTCACCATTGATTAGTTTGTGTAAGAAAATTACACCGAGCACTGTCCTACGATCAGACAAAGAAGGAAGATTTATTAGTTACTACACAATACCCGGAAAGGGTTATGTATAGCAAAGTTAGTAGTACAAGGTTGAAGAGAGAGGGGAAGAAAGTTTCTAGTAGGTCTGATCGGAACAGCGAAACTAATCTGACTAATTAATTCAGAAGAATCAATTTCACCATTGATTAGTTTGTGTAAGAAAATTACACCGAGCACTGTCCTACGATCAGACAAAGAAGGAAGATTTATTAGTAAAAGTCTACTACGGTAGGATGGCAGGCGTATATTAGGGTTCCAGTTAAGGGCCCTTAGGGCAAAAAGAAGGAATTGTTTTTGTACAGATTCTATTCTATCTTGATGAATCCTATATTGGGGAGACCAAATACAAGATCCATATTCAAGAATAGGACGTACCAAGGAAGTATACAGTGTTTTTGTTAAATAGGGATCGTTAAATTCTTTCGACCAGCGCTTTATAAAGCCCAGGACGCCAAAAGCACGATTAGTAATTGATAAAACATGCTTATCAAACTTAAGCTTTGGATCCATAAGGATACCCAAATCAGTGACCGACTCAATTCTTTGAAGAGAATTGTCATTCAAAATGTAATTGTTTAAAAAAGGGAGTCGCCTACTGAAGGACATTACGTTACACTTACTATAGTTAAGATTTAATAAATTGGTCTGACACCAGGTTTGAAAACTGTAAAGATCCGATTGTAATCTGGATCCAAGAAGAGACTCATTAGCCGAGACACAAAGTTTAACGTCGTTAGCACCCGAGAGTGACTGACTGCAGATGGCAGATCATTAATGAACAATATAAATAGCAAAGGACCGAGATGGCTTCCTTGCGGAACGCCTGAAGTAACCTAAACAAATTTCGATAATGAATCTTTAAAAAAAACCTGTTGTGTTCTAGAAATTAAGTAATTCGAAATCCAAATAATAAAATTATAGGAAAAGCCCAAAAGATTAAGTTTATGTATTAAGAGCTTGTGGTTAACGGAGTCAAAAGCTTTACTAAAATCTGTGTAAATGACGTCAGTTTGCAACTTTTTATCAAAACCCTGCAGCGTGAATGATGTAAATTCTAACAGGTTAGTGGTAGTGGATCTATATTTCACAAACCCATGCTGGAAGGGTGAAATCATGGATCTACAGAAATGTTGCAATTGAGAAGTTATTAATTTCTCAAAAACCTTGGGAATAGCAGACAACTTGGAAATACCTCTATAGTTGCAGACATTGCTTTTGTTTCCTTTTTTGTGAAGAGGAATAATATAAGATGATTTCCAAACATCAGGAAAACAACATGATGCAACGGACAAAGAAAATAATTTATACAGGGGCTTAAAAAGGCCGTCTGCACAGTTTCTCAGCACGCAACCTGGGACTCCGTCTGGTCCTGGTGAAAAAACAGGTTTAATTTTCTTTAAATTACGTAAAAGCGAACTTTCGGTAATGACCGGTGTAAAATTACAATTGAACGGAATTAAATGATAAGGGTAAGGTGAATCAGAATTATACTCGTGGATACTATAAGTCGTTTGAAAAAAATCGGCAAATAAATCGGCGATAGCCTGATCTGAGTTAGCAGTTTTTCTTTCAAAGACTACACTAGATGGAAGCGTTGATGATTTACGCTTCGAATTAACGAAGTTATAAAACCGTCTAGGATTCCTTCGGAACTGTTGACCACAGTCAGCAAGGTATTCCTTATAGCAACGGTCGTTCAAAGCATAGAAATCAGATCGAGCAATCAGATAGCGAGAGAGATACAAGGAAGAGCCAGTTTCCTTGAATCTTTTATAGAATCGCGATTTTCTATTTTTAAGCAAAGTTAACTCGCGGGTAAACCAAACAGGCTTGTTTGACCTAGTTGGAACACAAATCGGAACACAGACATCAAGTAAAGAATTTAAAGTATTATAAAAAGTTGTGATTGCACTATCCATATCACTACACATGAACAGTCGGGACCAGTCAGTCTGGGATAACAGTACATTTAACTTGTTAAAGTCGGCTTTCCGAAACTGACGAGTTCGTTTTGTAGATTTACTACAAGCACGGTTCACCCGAGCAGGTAAATCAATCAACACTTCCAAAGTCGGATGATAGGGATCTTCAGGATACGATAAGGGTGAGGTACGGGAGACAGAATAGCGGGATGGATCCAAAACAAAAATCAGATCGAGCATTCTTTTTAAAGAGTTTGAGATAGCATTGATCTGAAACAATGAAATACCAAACAACTCATCAAGAAAATCATGCTGAGTCGTAGGGGTCAGCACGGCAGAGTCAGGATATGAAATCCATGTAGTCCCTGCAATATTGAAATCGCCGAGAACTACAAGAAAATCACGATCGGAAAGTTTAGAGGATACTAATTTAATAGCAGAGAAGTGTAATAAATAAAGGGAATAGTCAGAAGAAGGAGGAATATAGGAGCAAGTGATGAAAATACTAATGTTATTTAGGAATAACCTAACAGCAACAAATTCAATATCAATAGAGCCATCGATTATAACCTCTTCCGAGGATAAGTTAACATCGACGGCAATAAGTACACCGCCTCCGCGGCGAGGTGTACGACCTTTTCTATAGATAGAGAATTTATTGGAAAGAATTTCAGAGTTAAGAATATCTGGCCTTAACCATGTTTCAGAAAAGGCCACGACATGAAACGGAAATGATAGACTATTTAGATAAAGATTACTAATTTTACTACAAATACCTCTCACATTTTGATAGGCTAATGAGAGGGAGGAAGCTAGTTTTTTCCGGCATCAGAGGCCGGGATAGGATTAGGAGGCAATGAAATCGGAGTCCGATTTCTTTTCTTCGTCGTATACTCTTTTATTATTAAATGGTCCGGCCAAAATTCTTTACAACAGATCGTGTTAAAATATTTGGCTGGAACACTTACTTTAAATGAAGAAATTTCCCGATGGTATGAGAACTTAAATTTTTCCACCGTAATGTTGGCTTCTTATTTGGCCTGAATGAAGGCCTTGACATCATCTGATGTAGTGTCAGGGGCAAGCCTGGAAACAAATATTTGTTTTTTTGGTGGAACACCTATGAGAGTCTTTTTATCTGACACTGTAATTACTTCCGAAGAGGCAACAGCAGTGTCAGCAGCAGACTCATTAATTGATTCGCCAACTGCAACAGTATTGACAATTGACGAATCTGAAATTACTACTTCGGGGTTCGTAGCGACAACTTCTGCGGGTAAAATAAAGTTGTCATCACTACTAACGATTATATTCGGAGATGGGGATGAAAAATTGATTAGAGAAGGTGCGGACAAAGTTGGTATGTGAGGAGGGACTGAAAGTTCATTAGGCCCAATCGACAATCTAAAATTGGCCTTTTTACGCTTAGGAGATTCGTTTAAGAATTTTAAGTCCTTAAACTCCTTATCCAATGCTGCGAAACTATCGGACAGACTTTTAAATCTGCCGTATAGGTCCGCAAAGCCTCTCTTAGTATGTCTCATGAAGCTCATCATGTCTCTTTCGACATCCCTGCAAGCTTCACATGTCCACTTTAAACCTGACTTAGACTCAATCAGGTCAATAATTCGGCCGTATAGGCCTGCACATTTTTCATGTGAAACATTTTCACACAGCCAGCAGCAAACGAAACCCACCTTAACGTTTGTTCGAACCTGGCAATTGGTGTTATAGCAGACATACATGTTGGGATTCGATGAGTATTAATAAAAAAATAAGAATATAATTAAAGAGTATAAGCACAAGCTACAAGTTGAGAAAATAGTAAAAATACGTAGGCAAACTAGGGTTAATGTGCAAGCTACTGATGTTCACTTACGACAAAAACAAATTTAATGCACAAAAACAATTTATGCGCGGACGCGGCGACCGAAAAAGGAAAAACGGAATTACCGGCCAGCACCAAAAATTAGATATTAGAACAGATGAGAGCGCGTCGTGAGCGTAAGTAAAGAAGAGAGCACGAAGATAGAGATAAATTGTACACAAACAAAATGTTAGCGCAAGCAACGGCGTAAAATTACAAGAACAATTTCACAGCGACAAACAAGTGCAGAGATAAGTAAACAGAAAGTTTGGCTGTGGAATTGTTGTTGCTTTTAGCCACAAATTGTTTAAAATTGGCTTTGTAATTTATTAAAACAATGTTTTAACACAACCGGTGTATCACACAATGTTACTTAGGGAAATAGCCGAAAAATGTCAAATAAAATTAAGTGTATAAACGAGGAAAACTGGAAAAGAGTTAGAAGCGATGTAAAACACGTCCGTCAGCAAAAGCGATTGCGATTGTTCCAAGGATTGAAACGTGATTTTTTGATGAAAGGGTATCTGACACGAAATTTTGAATTTGAGGAAGGGAGTTAATAGTTCCGTGTATATGCTTAAACGCAGCTTGGTTGTAAGAAATAAGTTCCTTTTTTGAGATAAACCACATTAATCGGCGGGAAAGTATTTTTTCAAACATTTTGCCAAGGCATGAGAGGAGGGATATCGGTCGAAAGCTATTAATTTTGAAAAATCGAAAACTAATTTAATTAAAACCAAATTGTAAGTTCTTAAACGTTACAATTTATTGTTGGACTGGCAATCGCGGAAGGCTTGGCAGCGTGTGTGTGGTTAATGCAAATCGAAAATACAAACTGACCTGCCGCTCGCGACAGCTGCAGTGCCGAATACAAAGAATTTACGCACTAGCTTAAGTATAAGAAATTTTGCTTACACTACTGGACAATACAATAACTTCATTCTTTTAATTATTCTATCTATGATCTAACATTCCGGCCACTTTGAAGTGATCGCCTTCAATCCCTTGATAGCCCTGGCAGAATTAACGGCGGCCAGTAGGAATCCTCCTTGCCCCTTGTGCGCGACGCGCTGGCGATCTGCTGCATGTCCAGGGCTCCTCAGAAGGCGCTTGGAGGGATGATCCTCCATTTTGTCCTTCGTTCTACTGCAAACTGATGGCTGTCCTGCTTCCGGTAGAATTAGTCCTGGAACTCCATCACCAGGTTGCCTTCTCCTTGTGTTGCCTTCTCCTAGTAACGCGTCGACCGAATAAGCTGTTTAATGTGAAAATTAGATCATTAGTGGGCAGGCTTGCTATAAACTTAAGGTGAACAGCCTTTGATGCAGAACACACGAACACCGCAATATACACTTTAAGCGGGGCTCGTCCTCTTATCCATCTGAAATCAATCGAAAGGACTCCTTCACAAATCAAAACGATTCGTTTTCTAAATTCGACTGACTTTTGAATAGTCAGCGATTGCAAATTTATCAAACTAGACAAACAAACGAGTGTCAATTTTGTATAATTATTTTCTATTATTAACTGAGGCCACTGTCTTTTAGCCTTGCAGAGAAGCCAAACGAACTGAACGAGTTTCTGAGCGTCACACCTTCTTGACGACAAATCAGCTGGATTTGATAATGGCGGTCCATATCTCCAAGATACATTACTGGGCATCTCTTGGATGCCTGCAACTTGATTGGCTACAAATGTTGCTAATATTGAAGGAGAAATATATGTACAATGTAGTGCGAGCTCTGAAACACTCCAGAAACTTACACTCTCGATTCGACATCTGTCCAACACGTATGTTTGGGCCAACATATACATGAAAGCATCTAACAATGTTTTTCGCTTGGTGAGAATTGAATTAGCGAAGCTACAAACCAAGTGATACTGAGAAGTATCCCACGTTGGTGTCCACCTCATACCAAGCGTTCTTGTCGAATCGGCATCATTGGAAACCAAACGTTTCTTTTTTCCACCTTCTAATACATTAGAATGGTATAAAAACCATTTTGCCAATTAAAATTCAACCATTACAAGATTTTCAGGCACCTGCTTACTCATCTCTTTGCAATCTGCCGTGAGGGCATATCGGTTCAGACAGAACCTGCGAACTAAACGAATAAGATCCCTCTGAGTAGCAGATCCCACCATCAGTAACTCGTTGAGAGAGCGTAACGATATTGTCTTATAGGACTCGTCAAACAACTCGAAGTTTGGTGGACCTGCTATCAGGTCTCAGGACGCACTGCTGTGAAAGGGCGTAATGTGGTCCTTGTGGAGCTATTGCATCTAAGATCGACATGCGACCAAGTACAAGATACTCGTTCAGGAAACTCAAGTATATAACCTATCCTTTGGATATATTTGACAAGACTAGCACTTTGGGATCAGTCACGAAAGACAAATTGACACCAAAGTGTCCAGTCGCAAATTTACGAACGCTGTCCCGATAGCTTTGTTTGCAAATAATGTGCTCCGCAGAATGAGTTGCCACAACACTCGTTTTTGGGACAGCTTTAACTTTATGGCATAGGTCTACTCTTGCCTCAAGTCGACCATCTTGTCTATGTTTCATCACTGAGCAGCATATTGGACTTTTGGTATGCATTTTTTTACCCCATCCTGATGCTACCCAACCAAGCAATGTCCTTTGTAGCAACGGACCACTGTTCGGTAGTCTTATTTGTCCAGTACAAAGCATGTTAAAGAAGCAGTCTGCTCCCAGAAGCATATCTATTTCCTGGGGTTTATGGAAATCAGGGTCAGCCAGTTCGACGTTCGTTGGTATCTTCCACTTATTTATGGGAAGATCAGCATCTGGCTGCCTGCTACAGATTGATTTTGACACCCAAAACTCGGCGCTGAACTGATGTCTTGATACACGAGACGAAACTATAGTCGATACATTGCTTTTTGTAAACAAACTGGACTGTTCAACCGACTTTACGGTTAAGGTATTCTTTTTGCGTTGAAGGCGCAAGGATTGAGCGAGATCCTCCGTCATGAAATTCACCTGAGACCCTGCATCCAACAAGGCTCTAGCGTTTCGCTTCTGACCGAATCTGTCTTTCACAGTTACAAGTCCCGTTGCCAGGAGCACCTGATCGACTTCGCTAACCACGTGATTAACTTGAGCAGGATGATCGGACACTTGCTGCTCTGTGGATGCGTATTTATGCAGGAGAGTATTATGTGGGCGAGAACATACTCTACACTTTGACGCAGTGCAGTTGGACACTCTGTGTCCCGAATATAAACAATTGATACAAAGTTGACTGGATTTCACGAAATTGAATCTTTCGTCAACTGGCAATGCTGCGAACCCCTGGCAGTTTCCAATCATATGGTTGGCACTGCAAAAATTGCATTTGGGTTCCAGTTCTTTCTCGACATTCGTGCATGCAAATGACATTCTGGACTTTGAACTCTCTTCAGCAGATAAGTGCTGATATCGCCTGTTCAAATCCATAACGCAATCGGCCCATTTCGGCAATTTGTTATAGTCCAGTTGCTCCTTATACTTCGATTTCGTATGAGGATCCACCTTTGACATAACTATGTGTATTAGGATTGCGTTAGCGAAATCTTCTTCATTCCCAACCGACATTAGCGAATCGAAAATTGCCGATACTGAATCAACCATTGTTCGAATTCCGAGTGCTGATGGCTTGGACATCGGCTCAATGTCGAACAACTGGGCGAGAGTATCAAAAAAAATCAGGCATTTGATGTCATATACTCGACTTAAACTCTCTAATGCCTTTGGATAATTAGCATCAGAGACCTGAAAAGCTCTGATGGTTCCTAACGCCTCATCCTCATCCTATTGAACAGACCGATAAATTGTCTGTATTCCGAGTGCTTACCACTCAACTTGGGCAACTTAAGTTTGCGCAGGTGAGAGTGGTGAGAAAGTGCAGGCATGGTTTTAGACGCCTGGTACGCACTAAGGGCAGACATGTATGACGATCGAGCCAGAATACACGTTTCCTCAAGCATTGCGCGGCTAGTATTGTCAGGATCTATTGAATCGATCTCTGACTGCAGATCCAATTTGGGTACGCAGGTTCCTAGGGACAGCATAAATGGAGTGCCATTAAAATTTGTTGCTGCCACGCCCCCTTTTTCCACAAAAAAAAAAAAATAAAATTTTTTTTTGTATTAACGTGTTCTAATACAAGAACTATCTATTGTAATATCTGGATACCGATTTAAGCATTTTAATTGGGAATAAAAGCAGAGAGTATTATACGGTCGGGCTCGTTCGACTGTACTTTTCTTACTTGTTAACCTTTAAGTTGTTGTCTGCAGGTGAACGCAAAACTCAAACAAGGCGTTTCATTGTTGTTGTTGTTGTCGTTGGCATTGATATTCCGCTTGCTTTGGCACTTCAATTTTATAACGAAAGCCACAACAATATCAACAAAAGCACCAACAGCAACAACAGAAAAGTAGCATAACAAAAGTGACAAGTGACGAATACCCGTCAACTGTGTAATGGTCTGTGGCTGCCGTGCGACCGACATTGGTCACTGGTTCCACATTAAAGTGTATTTTTAACGATTTTATTTATTTTCCCCGATGGAAAGGCAACCTATTTCTGTCTTTGTACATAATCACAGTTATTAAGTTCGTTGGAACGACAGTTCATATACTTTATGAAAATGATCTTTAGCTTATAAGCTTTATTACGGGGACTTTTTTTATAATTTTCGGGGAATTTTCAAAGGAAGTATCTGGAAAATAAATTAGAACAATAATAAACCAAAAGTTTTTACACACTCTTTACTCAACAGGAATGATAGAGTAAGTAATACATCAGCGTCATTTAATTTATCACAGCCAAGCCTTTAATCGACCGCAAATGTTTCACAATTTTTCGGCAAAGGAACCAGAAGAACTGTTGAATGCATGTCTTGGCCATAGTTTAACAGTAGCAATAACCAAGAATAATCCAAAGGCATCAATCTGAAAGAGCTGCTCACATGATATATAAGTGTATATATAACGAAATTTTCTGTTTTCCTTTTACCCCAAAGACATTTGTAACAAACAGAACGCTAGCCCCAACAAATCAGATAGCACACTGATTAAGCTTGCCACAGCTTGATGAGCAGAACAAAGAGTCTCACGCCCCACACGCCCACTGGCACTTTAATTAAAGACGGACAAACTGGAAGAACGCCTATCTTTCATCAAAAAATGTCAAGCTTATACCATCAATCAAAATGCTAAAATAAAATATTTGTTTCGTTGTTTGCTTGAAACAAAGCAGGCAAAAATCATGCCGAGAGAAGTTTAGGGCAGCAAGATGGCGGAGCGCGGGCCTATACTTAACATTATTCGTTATGTATTGGCCGTGGTAATGGTGCGAGCACTGACAATGCGACTTCAAAGTATTCAAAATGCGACAGACTTTTTCCTCTGCTCCAAATCAAAAATGGAAAGCGACCATAAAGACAAGCGAATGAAATATATTGCCTTGTTTGTGATAAACGTGACGCGTCTGTAACAAGGAGTCTTCGTCAGCTAATAAATTGGGAACAGAAGGAGATGTCGAGTAAAAGTTCATCTTTTCTTTTGTATGGGTGGAAGCCTAAGTGCCAGGAATCAATGAAGCAGGCCAACAGGTTAATGTATCACCAGTTAATGTAAGTAATGTGAGTAGCCATTAGAATTACAGCAGCAATATCAAGCAGATCCAGAACAAGTATCAGCTACCATTATAAAAGGGCTGCTCAATTTTGTCACTTCTGTAAGTAGCATTAAAATTAAGTGGCTTTAAGAGATTTAGTTGAAATTCTGGTTCACTGCTTAGGTGAAAGCATTAATATGTAACTTATCATGAACACGATATGAACAAGAAAGAAAAGTACAGTCGAGCGCACCTAACAGTCTAATACTCTCTGCTTTATTGCCGATAATAATGTTAAAATTGGTATCCAGCTATTACAATAGTTAGTTCTTGTATTAAAACACGTTGAAACAAAAACAAAACGAAGTATAATCGAACTTGAATTTGTTTGTCTGTATGCACATATAAATTCATTTAATATTACATGTATTCATACTGATTATGTCTATAAAACATTTAATAAAAGTACATAAGAGTCTAGTCGCTAAATTGCATATCAGCAGCTATGCGCTAATTTAAACATTCCCAAGCTGCACTTGTTAACAAGTTCGGCAACTGTAAACAAAGAACAGCCAAACTGGCGCGTCTCCCCAAATCGATCAGCATCGATTGAGATAACGCGCGGTCAGCATAAATTTCTTTCCCACAAATTCTATTCCCACTGAAAAATTGTAAACATTTAAATCCTCAAATAGTTTTCGTTATTAATAAATAAGAAATTGTCAGTCAGTCTTTAGCTGTTCGTTAATAAAGCAAGTTGTCGTGAATTAAATCGTTCTGACTCCGTCTTTTAATCTCAGCGTTGCCGTTAACTTGTGTCGCGGCATTAGTTCGACTAACTTATACACATCAAATATCTAATTATATATATATATATATATGTGTTCATGTATACTATTGGTCGGCACGGCCAGCGTCTAGGGGCAGCGCTGCTGCCACACATGCTTCAATATTTCTGTTTCGCTTGCTTTTGTTTTGTTACGTAGTAGCTCTCTTGTCTATAGTTGGATTTTTGATATAATTTGTCATTAAAAGAATCATTAATAACATTACTGTACGATAAGGACAAATGCCCTATAAACGGCATTAAAATTTACAAATTATTTTGTTACTTGTGGAAATGTACAATCATATACTTATATATTATGTATTCTTCTTTTGATTGGAAAATGAACACCAGTATGAGTACATTTCAAAATACGTGTGGAATTTTCCACTACTTGCAAAAGGACATATTTTTGATATCATTGGGTTTTTCATGGAAAATAATTCGGTGTACCTATTCGTACTGATATTTTCGTGGATATTTGGACATTTCTCAACTGTATCTTATATAAGCCAGTTTTTTTTTTTTTTTTGCCGTTTACACAAATGCATTTGAAATTTATTTCTTCCTTTTTTTATAGTCTCTGCAAGAGTCTATTAGGTTTGTGCAAAAGTATGTAACAGGGTGAAAGAGGCGTGTGCAGACCCCATAAACTATGTACATACATTCTTGATCAGCGTCACAAGCCGAGTCGATATAGCCATGTACGTCTGTCTGTCCGTCCATATGAACAAGCAAATTTTAGGGATGGTTAGCGCTACAATTTCTAACTTAGTCAGTATCAACTCCATATTTTAGTCAGTCAGTACAAAAAAAAAATTTTTTTTGCCACTTCTCAATTGCCCACAACTATCAAACAACCGGACACACTTTGAAAAAATCAATGTTTTCGGCGAATATCTCAGTAACTATGACAATTGGGAATAGAAATATTTATACTCTCTGCAAGAGTATATCTGCACACCTAAATTCCTGAAATTTTTTTTTTTAAGTAATTGAGCACTGCTTAGTTCACAAGCGAATGCTGACCGCAAAAAATTCAAGGAACCGAAATTTAATGAAAAATAATGTAAATTTGAAATTAACACTAACATAACCCGAAAATAAGTCCATGTTCGGTTAACATGCAAACGTGTTAAAATACGAATTTGAATTGGTTGATTTCGTTTAAGTGAAAAGGGTTAGGGAGGTTTCAGCAGTCAGAAAGGTATGTTAAATATTTTGAGGAATGCTTGTAGTACGTGCAAGTTGAGGTCGTTGGTGTTAAAGGTTAAGTTCTCATTGTATTTGTGTACTTGCATGTGTATATTGTGTAATATAAAATCAAGTATTTATATTTGTAGAATTTGTGTTTGTATATTAAGATTATGAAAATGGCTTAAATCTCAGCTAACTTTAATAACTTACCACAATGCGCCGGACACGTGTCATTTTGTGGTATTGGCCCAGTTTAAAGCCGCTTGTGAATCTCTAAGAAATTTTTGGCTCCTTACACAGAGTTCAATAATTTACGTCGGCAATTTAAATGTAATACAATTAATATAACTTTATATTGTTTCTTTTAATTTGTATGGCATAAAAATAGGTAAACAGACACAGTATTTATCTAGCATGGGAGAAAATAGTCACAAAACTTTCACTTTATTTAACTTTTTAAATTGTTAGAACCCAGATACATTTTTCACGCTGTTTTTTGCTGTTGCCAGCGAGTCGGTTGTTCCTTCAACTTCTGTTTTCCTGTATCGACCGCTATTCCAAACGTCTCAGATGAAACTGAAACTCTGAGATTGGTGCACAGATGAAATACCTTCTGGAAAATGTGGCCAGCAAAAAATGGTCAGCAAAAAAAAAATAAAATGCGGCAAAGAGCGCAACTCTGTTTGCATACTCGCTCTTGCTCTCACTTACACACACACTTGTATCTACCATTTCTGCTCTGCTCACAACCGATACAAAATTGGCTGTGTGCTAGCACAGTGGTAATCGGTTTGAAGAAATTAGTAAATAAAATATTTGTTTCCTGTATATATTTTAAATGAAAGATTCATAGAAATTAAATACACATAAAAGCATACATGATAACAAAATAAAACGATGTTTGCATATATTAAATTATATATACGTATATATTTACACCAAAAACAAATAAGAAAAGTGCAGTCGAACGATCCCGACCGTATAATACTCTCTGCTTTCATTCCCAATTATAATATTAAAATCGGTATCCGGATATTACAATTGATAGTTCTTGCATTAGAACACGTTAAAAAAAAAAAAAAAAAACTACGTATAATCGAGGGTTCGCACTCATGCATAATCTTTATAACCGCTGTAACATATTCTTTTTAGCCTGTTAGATCTGTTGTTTATTGTTGGATTTTTATGCAACTTTTAGGATAGTTTGATATGATTTGTCTTCAAACGAAACATAAATAACAATACTGTACGATAAGAACAAATGCCTTAAAAACAACATGCAAGTTTAAAAGGTTTTTTATTTCTTAAGGAAAAAGAGGCGTAGCAGCCAAAAATTTTATATGGCAATTCATTTATGCTGTCTATAGGAACCTGCGTACCAAAATTGCCGTAGTTACTGAGATATTCGCTTAAAACATCGATTTTTTCCGAGGTATGTTTTTATTTTTTTGTTCGTTGTAGGCGCATGGGGCGTGGCATCGAGAAAAAAAAGACTCTTGTATTGACTGACTACATATGGAATCGATAGAGACCAAATTCGAACTATTACCATCTCTGAAATCTGTTTGTTCATACGGACAGACAAGCTTTATCGATTCGGCTTTCGACGCTGATCAAGAGTATATATTTACTTTATGGGATCTGCCACACCTACTCTTGCAGAGAGTATAAAAATATTGCAAAATAAAGCAATTCATTTTAGGTGTTGTGCTCGTACCTAACTTTAAAATTACAACCAAAGGCAGGACATCACTGTACCTTTTTTGTGCGAACTCAATAGCATTGGAAACAGTGTGAGAGCGTGTCTGATGCCGTCAGTATGGCAAAGGATTTTGGAACAGTGTATGCGTCCCACGTCAAGCAAAGAGACTATAAGAGAGCCAGCGTGCGCGAGCATAAAAGAGAGCTGAGGGTTTGGCTTTGTATTGTTGTTGCTTTTACCTTATACAACTTTTATTTTGGCAAACACAAAAAGCATGCGCGTTGCCTGAGAAAGAGAAATAGCGAAGAGGGGTGAGAAATTATGAATGAAGTGGGAGGAATGTGGAATGCTCGCTAAGAGGGTGCGTTCTAATGTCTATGTGTATGTGTATGTTATTGTACTGGCTCGCATGTACACAAATACGTACATTTATAAATATAAGAGAATGCGTGTGTGTGTGTGTTTATTTTCTTGTTTTGTTACATTATTTTGGGGTGGGATAACGCGCTAACGGCGCACTATGGGGAAAGTGACCATTTTATCTGGCATTTATTATTGTGGGTAAACCAAGAGATATTTTTCACTGCGGTTTTTTTTTAATTATGTTCTTATAGACCATATAAAGCTATTTTAGAAAAATGGGCGTGTCAACCAAATTCCGACCAAAAAATCTAAAAAATTATATTTTACGTGCATTTTTTTAGATATACTCTTTCCAAATTCAGTCACCTAGACGTGCTTACGTTGCAGATAGGTGTTTCGTGACGCCCCCTACGCCCCCAAAATTTTTAAAATCCAGTTTTTTAATTGATTTTCTTTGTTTTCATCATTTTTCAACTCAAAATTGGAAAAAGTGAGGTTACCTAATTAAAATGCAAATTGTGCCAAAAGGGGAAAAATGGGGGAAATAAGACATCTACCACTAAACTCAGAATTGAACACACTGCAACAAACACTTGGACAAGCACGTAAACAATTTAAAACTCTTTTACATAATCCTTCCCAAAGTTGAAATTTCATACTAGAAATCCAGCCTTGGAAGCTTTTATGAAACGACAAAATATAAGTATAAACACGCACAATTTAAACAGTTTTTTTTTTGTGTTTAACAGTCGTGTTTAGTGCAAACCTGCGAAATAAGTATTCATGAGTTGATTTTTTTCTTTTTGTATTCCAATCACGAAATTTTACTATCAAAACTCAATGCAAAAATTTACAAACAGCTCTTATTCTCATATGGTACTCTTAAATTTAACATTTTTAGTTTGGGGCATAACAGTCGGATCTTTTCTTAATCCGTTAACAGCCATTTTATGCAAATTAGAAAACTTTTAAAAAACATGCAAATGCCAGATATAGTGGTCATTTTCCCCATAGTGCGGCGGACAGCAAACAAAATCAACAACGACTTGGAGAGCAGGAAAATCGAGAGATTCAAAAATCAGGCGCTGCAAACTTGTTGAAGAAATATTTGTGTAGGCTCATGTAAATGTATGTGTAAGTATGACAAGTAAGAAAAGTACAATCGAACGCGCCCGACCCCAAAATACTCTCTGCTTTTATTCCCAATTATAATTTTAAAATTGGTATCCGGATATTACAATAGATTGTTCCTGTATTAGAACACATTAAAACAAAACAAGTAAGCAAAGTACAGTCGAACGCGCCCGACCGTATGAGACTCTGTGCTTTTACTCTCAATTATAATGTTAAAATCGGTATTCGGATACAACAATAAATAGTTCATGTATTAGAAAACATTAAGACAAAAATAAAACTAAGCATAATCGGATATACAAGTGTTTGTCTGTATGCAGATATAGTTTCGTTTTTTTTTTTTTTTTTATTTCCTACGGAAAAAGGGGGCGTGGCAGCCTAAAATTTTAAATGGTAATGTATTTATGCTGTCTTTAGTAACATGCGTACCAAAATTGGTATTTCTGTCTGTCTGTCCGTATGAACACTCAGATTTCAGAGATGGTAAGAGCTACAAGTTCGAATTTGATCTCTATCGATTCTATATTTAGTCAGTCAATACAAGAATCTTTTTTTTTCTCGATGCCACGGCCCATTCGCCCACAATGAGTAAAGAACTAGACTTGCCTCGGAAAAATAGATGTTTTAAGCGAATATCTCAGTAACTAGGGTACTTAGGAACACCAATTTTGCATTGCCATTTACAATTTTTGGCTGCCACGCGCCCTTTTTCCGTAAGAATTAAAAAAACCTTTCAAACTTGCATGGTGGTTTTAACCGATACCGGATACCGATTTTAACATTATAATTGGGAATAAATGCAGAGAGTACTATACGGTCAGGCGCGCTTGACTGTACTTTTCTTTCTTGTTTAATTTTGCTCAGTTAATTATAGTTGGATTTCTATGCAACTTTTAGGATAGTTTCATATGATTTGTCTTTAAACGAATCTTTAAATACAACACCATACGATAAGGACAAATGCTTTAAAAACTGCATCGGAAATTTAAAATTACTTTGTTTCTTGTGGAGAAGGGGGCGTGGCAGCCCTAAAGTTTAAATGACATTGAATTTATGCTGTCCCTAGGAACCTACGTGCCCAAATTGGTGGTCCTAAGAGCCATAGTTACGGAGATATTCCCGGAAAACATCAATTTTCCGAGGTATCTTTGGATTTTTGCTCATTGCGGGGGCGGAAGGGGGCGTGGCAAAAATTTGAAATAAACTTGATATGCGTACATCATAGACGGACTTTCATTTCAAATTTGGTGTCTCTAGCTCTTGTAGTTTAAAAGATCCAGGTGTTCATACAGACGGATGGACAGACAGACAGACGGACATTGCTATATCGACTCGGCTGTTGATGCTGATCAAGAATATATATACTTTATGGGGTCGGAAAAGCTTCCTTCTGCTTGTTACGCACATTTGGCTTCTGACAAACCTAATAGACCCCTATACTCTTTTTTTTTAGAGTACGGGGTCTACAACTTTTAGGATAGTTTTATATAATTTGTCTTCAAAGGAATCATAAATAACAATACTGTACAATATTTTATTTATTTATTTATTGTCAGATTATAGGTAGGCGACACAAAACTAAAGATTAAATTAGTCTAAAAATAAAATAAACAAAAAATTTAAAAAATAAGATTAAAATTAAATTTCAAATAAATTGACATTGAGATTTGAATTAACTTTATTTAATTTACTAACAGGGGAAGTATTAAAAAAATTAAAAACATTAAGGAACGTTGGTCCAACATTCGTTGCAAGGGTTAGGAAAACCCCAGAAAAACACTAAGCAGACCAAACGAAAAAGAGAAAAATAAAATCAAATGTTAGTAACGCGGTGATCAACGGTAAGGCACGCGGAAAACGAAATACGCGAGAACGATAAGCGACAATTAGTATATTAAAAGAATACTAAGTACTACAATATTACATAAAAGGAAAACAATACTATGTGGATTTATTAGATATGTAAGAGAGAAGTGTCCTTCTAAGAGAAGACAAAGAAGTGGCTCCACTCACTACATTAGAAAGACTATTATAGTTAGTACATAAAATACGAAAAGGATTGTGAAAAGCATAATTCGTGGTACAGCGCTGAAGGGACAAAGGAAGAGATACCCCTATAGTTACAAGTGTTAGATTTAGTACCCTTTTTATGAAGGGGAATAATAATATGAACCATTTCCTTTAAAACGGCAAGCCAGTTTGAAAAGTTTTTTTTCTTACGGAAAAGGGGGCGTGGGAGTCAAAAATTTTAAATGGCAATGCATTTATGCTGTCTTTAGGAACCTGCGACCCAAAATTGGTATTCCGAAGTGCTATAGTCACTGAGATATTCGCTTTAAACATCTATTTTTTCCGAGGTATGTCCTGCTCATTGTAGGCGAATGGGGCGTGGCATCAAAAAATAAAAAGATTCTTGTATTGACTGACTAAATATCGAATCGATAGAGACCAAACTCGAACTTGTAGCTCTTATCATCTCTGAAATCTGCGTGCTCATACAGACAGACGGACAGACAGACAGACGGACATGGCTCGACTCGGCTTGTGACGCTGATCAAGAATATATATACTTTATGGGGTCTGCCACGCCTCCTTCTGCCTGTTACATACATTCCGACAACTACAATATACCCTTTTACTCTACGAGTAACGGGTATAAAAACGGTTATCTTCTGCTAGCCGAAGATTAAATACACTTGCAGTCCTGCATGTTTGAATGAAATTTTGTGAGCATATAGCGAATGATAACGAATTCATATAGAGACCTTAAAAACTGACAGACTAGTTCGCATAAAAACAGACGGACCGACGGACATGGCTATATCGACTCGGCCGTTGATGCTGTTCAAGAATATATATACTTTATGGGATCGAAAAAGCCTCCTTCAATGCGTTACAAACCATAGTTCGCAAATAACAATTGAGTGTTTTGCGACGTCTTTAAATAAGTCTCTTTACAGAGTATATGAAAGAAATACTCGCGAGCAGCGTATAGATCAACTCTTCGCTTATCTCACTCACGATAGGACGACAATCGTTTTTCTCGTTTCTTTTTCCTCTCAGTTAGACCGCGAGTATTTCCTTAAGTAAAATGAAGCAAAACGTCTTTGAGCGCGTGATGCTTCTTAAATTGCGTTCGTTGCGTTCTACTCCGTAAATGAATGAGATTTATGGTGAAATTGAAGCCTTCGATGTAATGTTTGGTCGGTTGCCATTAAATGCGAATATTTTAGATTTTTTCAATGAAGTGAAGCTTAAATTGCCAAATTTAACTGCGCTCGCACAAGTAGTACTGGCTACACCGGCAACGCAAGTGTCAGTGGAACGGGCATTTTCAGCCCTGCCTTTCATACTTAGTGAACGTCGGAGTTTAACAGCAGCAGAAAATTTAAACTCTCTATTAGTAATCAATCTGAATAAGTAGAAATTAATGTAGTTTTAGAATAGGAGAAAAAATGAAATGTTATGTTACTTATTACTTACATAAAGAATAAAAAACAAGTAAGAAAGGCTACAGTCGAGCGCGACGACTGTAAAAGACCCCGTACTCTCCTTGTATTCGAAATTAATATCTGAATACAGCTGTAATTTAAAATTTAAGTTACAAAATTAAATTTAACAAGTAAGAAAGGCTACAGTCGAGCGCGCCGACTGTAAAAGACCCCGTACTCTCCTTGTATTCGAAACTAATATTTGAATACGACTGTAATTTAAAATTGAAGTTTTAAAATTAAATTGAAAAAAAAAATTTGAATCAGTCACTGATGGGAATCGAACCCGCGCTTACTGACGCAAGTTCCATATCATGCTGCACCCCTACTAGTTACACAACACCATTCATTTGGCAGAAATTTGATTATTTTCATTTACATATAATAATGAAGTTATTTAAAAAATAAAAAAATAACTAAATTTCTGGGTCTGTGCCGGGTTCGAACCGCAGACCATTGGCTGTTGCACCAGTTAAAATTCTTTATTTACATTTTTGTTTGAAATTTAAAAAAGTAAATTCCACTGTCGGGAATTGAACCTGCGAACATATACGCAGTTTGCATGACGCGTCACAAACCTATCAGTCGCACCACGCCCCACATTAGACAGAGATCCGATTATTTTCATTTACATGTAATAATGTTATTATACAAGAAGCACAAAAAACAAAATTTTATTTCTGAGTCTGCGCCGGGTTCGAACCGCAGACCATTGGATGTTGCACCAGTTAAAATTCTTTATTTACATTTTTGTTTAAATTTAAAAAAGTAAATTCCACTGTCGAGAATTGAACCTGCGAACTTATACTCAACTTGCAGAACACTCCGCAACACTACTAATTGCACCAACCCCTTCTTATGAAACGGTTCCGATTATTTTCATTAAGATATAATAGTGCTAAATAATAAAATAAAAAAAAAAAAAAAAAAAAAATTTAATTTCTGAGTCCGTGCCGGGGTTCGAACCGCAGGTCTTGTGTTTACAAAGAAGTGCGTTGCCCACCCGGACCACGCTCTCTTTCCAAAGTATTGCGGCTAATGTATATATACACATACAGTTATCTCTTTTCTTTTAACCACGTGCATTCACAACGCGCTTCATGGGCTACTTTGTTGTTTAATTGCTCAGTTGTTTATAGTTGGATTTTTATGCAACTTTCAGGGTAGTTTAATATGATTTGTCTTTAAACAAATTTTAAATTACAATACTGTACTGTATTAGTAAATGCTTTAAAAACGACATTTAAGATTTGAAAAGTTTTTTAGTTCGTGTGGGAAAAGGGGGCGTGGCAGGCCAAAACTTTTAATGGCGTTGCATTTGTGCTGTTTCTAGTAACCTGTGTACCAGAATTGGTGTTCCTAAGTTCCATGGTTACGGAGATATTCGCAGAAAACATCGATTTTTTCCGAGGTGTGTCTAGTTTTTTGCTTATTGCGGGGGCGGTGGGGGGCGTGGCGCAGATTTGAAATAAACTTGATCTGCTCGAGAAAGTTACGGAATTTTTATTACAAATTTGGTGTCTCTAGCTCTTATAGTCTCTGAGATCCAGGTGTTCATACGGACGGACGGACAGACGGACATTGCTATATCGACTCGGCTGTTGATGCTGATCAAGAATATATATACTTTATGGGGTCGGAAAAGCTTCCTTCTGCCTGTTACGCACATTTGGCTTCTGACAAACCTAATAGACCCCTATACTCTTTTTTAAAGAGTACGGGGTCTAAAAAGAAAATTTGAATCAGTCACTGATGGGTCTCGAACCCTCGCTTACTGACGCAAGTCCCTTACCATGCTGCAGAGGTCTGATTATTTTCAATTATATATAATAATGTAGTTATTTAAAAAATAAAAAGATAATTCAATTTCTGGGTGTGTGCCGGGTTCGAACCGCAGACCATTGGCTGTTGCACCAGTTAAAATTCTTCATTTACATTTTTGTTTGAAATTTAAAAAAGTATATTAATAAACTCCACTGTCGGGAATAGAACCTACGAACTTGTACGCAAGTTGCATAACGCGCCACAACCCTATCAGTCGCACCACGCCCCACATTAGACAAAGGTCCGATTATTTTCATTTACATATAATAATGTTATTATATTAGAAGCACAAAAAAAAATTTAATTTCTGAGTCTGAGTCTGAGTTCGAACGGCAGACCATTGGTTTAGAAACAAACGACTAACCGCAACCCAACCCTGTTGCACCAGTTAATATTGTATATTTACATTTTTTTTTAAATTTAAAAAAGTATATTAGAAAATTTCACTCTCGGGAATTGAACCTGCGAACTTATACTCAACTTGCAGAACACGCCGCAACACTACTAATTGCACCACCACCTCCTTGTGAGACAGCTCCGATTATTTTCATTAAGATATAATAGTGCTAAATTATACAAAAAAAAAAAAAAATTAATTTCTGAGTCTGTGCCGGGGTTCGAACCACAGGTCTTGTGTTTACAAATAAGAGCGTGGCCCACCCGGACCACGCTCTCTTTGCAAAATACTGCGGCTAATGTATATATAAGCATAGTGTTATTCCTTTTCTTTCAACCACGTGCATTCACAACGCGCTTCAATTGATAATTTGTTACCTAATTGCTCAGTTGTTTATAGTTGGATTATTATGCAACTTTCAGGGTAGTTTAATGTGATTTGTCTTTAAACAAATTTTGAATTACAATACTGTACTATATTAGCAAATGCTTTAAAAACGACATGAAAGTTTTGAAAAGTTTTTTAGTTCGTGTGGGAAAAGGGGGCGTGGCAGACCAAAATTTTTATGTTAAAAGTTTTGGGCTGCCACGCCCCCTTTTTCCGCAAGAAATAAAAGAAAATTTCAAACTTGCATGCCGTTTTTAAAGCATTTATTCTTATTGTTCAGTGTTGTTATTTATGATTCGTTGGAAGAGATATCATGTCAAACTCTCCCGAAAGTTTCATAAGAATCCGACCATAAACAAGAAAGTAATGAAGCAAAAAGATTTTATTCGAGAGCAATGAGTGCGAGAGAGACAGCGCTAGTCATGCCGACCAATAGTATTCATACACACATAAGTATGTGCATACATTTAACGTCAAACAAATTTGTATGTACATACAGACAAACACATGTATGCTCGATTATGCTTAGCTTTTTTTTGTTTTAACGTGTTCTAATACAAGATCTATCTATTGTAATATCCGGATACCGATTTAAGCATTATAATTGGGAATAAAAGCAGAGAGTATTATACGGTCGGGCGTGTTCGACTGTACTTTTCTTTCTTGTTTATTGTTGGATTGTTATGCAACTTTCAGCATAGTTTGATATAATTTGTCTTCAAAGGAATCATAAATAACAATAAATTTGAAAATTTTATTTTTTTCTTAAGGCATAAGGGGCCGTGGCAGCCAAAAATTTTAAATGGCAATGCATTTATACTGTCTCTAGGAACATGCATACCAAAATTGGTATTCCTAAGTGCCGTAGTTACTGAGATATTCGCCGAAAACATCTATTTTTTCCGAGGTATGTCTAGTTTTTTGCTCATTGTGGGCGAATGGGGCGTGGCATCGAAAAAAAAAGATTCTTGTATTGACTGACTAAATATCGAGTCGATAGAGACCAAACTCGAATTTGTAGCTTTTACCATCTCTGAAATCTGTGTGTTCATACGGACAGACGAACAGACAGACAAACGGACAGACAGGCAGACAGACAAACGGACATGGCTATATCGACTCGGCTTGTGATGCTGATCAAGAACATATACACTTTATGGGGTCTGCCACGCCTCCTTCTGCCTGTTACATACATTTGCACAAACCTAATATACTCTTGCAGAGAGTATAAATAAGCTAAGCATAATCGAATATACATGTGTTTGTCTGTATGTACATACAAATTCGTTTGACGTTAAATGTATGCACATACATATGTGTGTATGAATACTATTGGTCGGCACGACTAGCGCTGTCTCTCTCGCACTCATTGCTCTCGAATAAAATCTTTGTTGCTTCATTTCTTTCTTGTTTATGGTCGGATTCTTATGAAACTTTCAGGAGAGTTTGATACGTCTTCACACGAATCATAAATAACAACACTGTACGATAAGAATAAATGCTTTAAAAACGGCATGCAAATTTGATATTTTCTTTTATTCCTTGCGGAGGAAGGGGGCGTGGCAGCCCAAAACTTTTGCTGTCATTGCATTTATGCGGTCTCTAGGAACATGTGTACCTAAATTGGTATTCCTAGGTGCCATAGTTACTGGGATATTAGCCGAAAACATTAATTTTTAATTAATTAATTAAGATTCTTGTATTGACTGACTAAATATCGAGTCGTTAGAGACCAAATTCAAACTTTTAGCTCTTACCATCTCTGAAACCTGTGCGTTCATACGGACACACAGACCGACGGACAGACGGACATGGCTATATCGACTCGGCTTGTGACGCTGATCAAGAATATATATACTTTATGGGGTCTGCCTCGCCTCCTTCTGTCTGTTACATACATTTGCACAACCCCAATACACTCTTGCAGAGAGTATAATAAACAAAAACAAAAGAAGAAGAGCTACAAGTTCGAATTTGGTCTCAATTTTTTTTTTCGATGCCACGCCCCATTCGCCCACAATGAGCAAAAAACTAGACATACCTCGGAAAAAATAGATGTGTTCGGCGAATATCTCCTTAACTATGGCACTTAGGAATACCAATTTTGGTATATAGGTTCCAGAGACAGCATAAATGTATTGCCATTTCAAGCTTTTGGATGCCACGCCCCCTTTTTCCGTAAGAAATAAACAACTTCTCTAGCTTGTATGCCATTTAAAGGCATTTGTTCTTATCGTACAGTATTGTTATTATATCATGTCAAACTCTCCTGAAAGTTTTAAAAAATCCGATCATAAACAAAGCAAGAAGAAGAAAACAAGGAGAAAGAAAACAAGCAGTAAAGCTCATATTCGAGCGCAGTGCCATGAGTGCGAGAGAGACAGCGCTTGCCGAACCGACCAATAGTATACATACATACATATGTATGTGCATACATTTAACGTCAAATGAATTTTATGTTCATACAGTCAAACATATGAAAGCTATGCTTAGTTTCGTTTGTTTTAATACAAGAACTTTCTGTTGTAATATTCTTATACCAAATTTTAAAATTATAATTGGTTATAAAAGCAGAGAGTATTATACGGTCGGGCGCGTTCGACTGTACTTTACTTACTTGTTTTTCAACGCGTTTTAATGAAATTACTACACATTATAATAACCGGATACCGATTTTAACATTATAACCGAGAATAAATGCTCGACTGTATTTTTCTTACTTGTTTGTATTTGTATGTAAACCAAATTTAATTTTTTTTTTAAATTTATTATATAACAACATTGTAATATATAAATTAAAATAATCGGATTTTTGTCAATTGAATGGCGTGGTGGAACTAGTAGGGTTGCGACATGTTCTGGAACCTGGGTCTGAGAGCGCGGGTTCGATTTCCATCACTGACTTGATTAAACATTTTTTTTATACTCTCTGCAAGAGTATATTGGGTTTGTGCAAATGTATGTAACAGGCAGAAGGAGGCGTGGCAGACCCCATAAAGTATATATATTCTTGATCAGCGTCACAAGGCGAGTCGATATAGCCATGTCCGTCTGTCCGTCTGTCTGTCTGTCTGTCTGTCTGTCCGTCCGTATGAACAAACACATTTTAGAGATGGTAAGAGCTACAAATTCGAGTTTGGTCTCTATCGACTCGATATTTAGTCAGTCAATACAAGAATCTTTTTTTTTTTTTTGATGCCACGCCCCATTCGCCCACAATGAGCAAAAAACTAGACATACCTCGGAAAAAATAGATGTTTAAAGCGAATATCTCAGTAACTACGGCACTTAGGACTACCAATTTTGGTACGCATTTTTCTAAAGACAGCATAAATACATTACCATTTAAAATTTTTGGCTGCCACGCCCCCTTTTTCCGTAGGAAAAAAAAACTTTTTTAAACTTGCATGCCGTTTTAGAGGCATTTGTTCTTATCGTACAGTATTGTTATTTATGACTAGTTTGAAGACAAATCATATCAAACTATCCTGAAAAATGCAAAAAAATCCAGCAATAAACAACAGAGCTACCGATTATAAAGTTAATATTAAAGTCAATGCATAAGTGCGAGCGCGACAGAAACATACAAGCATATATTCGAACTCTTTTAATGCATGTGTGGTGGCAATAGTATACACAAACACATATATACACAAATATGTGCATACATATAAAGTCAAGCAGTTGTTATACCTGTTATTTTTATTTTTAGTGCCTTTTTATAGCCTTACTGCTTTCATTTATTTTATTTAGTTTTTTTTTTTTTGAGTGGAATTTAATAGTACAATGTTTGAAAATAAAGAACTAAAAAAAAAAGAATTCAAATTATTTTCCTTTTGCCTATATTAACTTGTATATTATTTATTGAAAATCGCAAAAAAAAATTGAGTAACGGGTATCCTAAAGTCGCGGGGCGACTATAGCATTCTTTCTTGTTTTTTGTTTTAACGTGTTCTAATACAAGAACTATCTATTGTAATATCTGGATACCGATTTTAACATTATAATTTTGAATAAAAGCAGAGAGTATTATACGGTCGGGCTCGTTCGACTGTACTTTTCTTACTTGTTTAAATTTAATTTTATTCAAATATATATTTGGAATGCAAGGAGAGTACGGGGTCTTTAAAAGTCGGCGCTCGACTGTAGCCTTTCTTACTTGTGTTTGTTTCAACGTGTTTTGATGCAAGTAATATCCATTCTAATACCCGGATACCGACTTAAACATTATAATTCGGAACAAAAGCATTGAGTAATACATGGTCGGGCGCGCTCGACTGTACTTTTCTTTCTTGTTTTTTGGTACTTTTGTGCAAACTATTGTGGACTCAGAGGCGTCGTCTGTCAGTATACAGAATAAGAAATTTGTTTGATTTATATCACAATTTGCTGGCATTTGTTACTCGCATTCTATAGGTTGCTCAGTGCTCTTGTTATTGAATTAGATTATAGTATACAGGTTTACCTTTCTTAAGCATGAATCATAGTTAGTAAGTTGATGATAAATCAACGTGCTGAGAAATACTTTGTTCAACTTTTTGCTTGCATTTTTCGGTTTTTGGGAGCAACAACAATTCCACGTGTTCTTTAGTTAACTGAAATTCAAGCCTTTGGCTTTTGATTTTGCCATTTTTGAAAGATTCATTTGGGTTTATAAATTGCCGACTCTTTTGTTTTCCAGCATTTCGCTTCAGTTATTTTTAATTTCATGGGTGCAATTTCTCAGCGTCAGTTGTTTGAGCCTACCGCCTGTCACTGCCAGATAAAACGAAAGGAAGATGAATGGAGAAAGCGACGCCTGGCGTGGGGAACGAGAATATAGGACTCATTAGCTGGCCATTTTCTTTTGTTTTGTATATAAATATTTCATTATTGAGCCCCTAAAGCTATGCTTCAGATATCTTACCAAATGTATGCTTTTAGTGTGAAATTAAATAAGAGCTCCCTAAGTAAATAAGTTGGACTTTTGTATACCCTTGTTAGGGCCGTTATTCAAAAAAGCCGGCTGTAAAATACCCCGTACTCACAGAAATGCGCATTTCTATTTAATTTAAATTAAAATATAAAAATAAAATTTAAAAACATTATAAAAACATTATTGTATTCGTAAATAATATTTAAATATGTCTGTAATTTAAGTTTAAAAAAAAAAAAAAATTTAAATCAAGTCACTGATGGGATTCGAACCCCCGCTCCCAGACCCAGGTTTCAGATTATTTTCATTTACATATAATAATGTTGTTCTATAAAAAAAATTAAATAAAATTTCTGAGTCTGCGCCGGGTTCGACCCGCAGGCCGCATTGGTTTAGAAACAAATACAAAAAGTGATGACTGACATCTCTACCACTCAGGTCCTTTTGAACATAGAGTTATCTCTTTTCTTTCAACCACGTGTACATAAATTACATTTACAATTTTACAGTTAATTCGCCAAACGACTAAACACAACCCTACCCTGTTGCACCAGTTAATATTGTATATGGTTCAAATTTAAAAAAATATATGAAAATATTTCACTGTCGGGAATTGAACCTTTTACGCAACATGCAGAACATGCAGTAGCACCATGCCCTACCTTTGAAATAAACCCGATTATTTTATTTACATATAATCATGTTGTTATATAACAAATACAAAAAAAAAAAACAAGTAAGAAAAGTACAGTCGAACGAGCCCGACCGTATAATACTCTCTGCTTTTATTCCCAATTATAATGTTAAAATCAGTATCCAGATATTACAATAGATACTTCTTGTATTAGAACACGTTACAACAAAAAAGACAATTTATAATCGAACATACATATGTTTGTCTGTATGCAAATACAAATTCGTTTGACGTTATATGTATGCACATATATATGTATGTGTGTGTGCATGTATACTATTGCCGCCACACATGCAACAAAAGAGTTCGAATATACGCTTGTATGTTTCTGTCGCGCTCGCACTCATGCATTGACTTAAATATTAACTTTATAATCGGTAGCTCTGTAGTTTATTGTTGTATTTTTATGCAACTTTCAGGATAGGTTGATATAATTTGTCTTCAAAAGAAACATAAATAACAATACTGTACGATAAGAACAAATGCCTTAAAAACAACATGCAAGTTTGAAAAGCTTTTTTTTTCTTACGGAAAAAGCGGGCGTGGCCGCCAAAAATTTTATATGGTAATGTATTTAAGCTGTCCTTAGGAACATACGTACCAAAATTCGTATTCCTAAACATCTATTTTTTTTCGAGGTATGTCTAGTTTTTGCTCATTATGGGCGAATGGGACGTGGCATGAAAAAAAAACAAGAAAGAATGCTATAGTCGCCTCAGTTTCTCAGTTTCAATATGTTATTAACAATTGGTAATGATAATAGTATTAGTGCAATAGTGGGGATGGCTAAGATAGCTTGGAAAACATAGAAAATGTTCACACAAATTTATAATCAGAGCATATTTTTGACAGATTGTTTCTATGGGAGCTTTACGATATAGTAGTCCGATCTGGATAAAATTTGGTCAGCTGATAGAAAATGGTAAAGAATGCACATTGCGAGAATTTGGTTCAAATCTTTCAAGAGACACTGTAAATTTTCATACTTAGCATTTTCAGCATTTTTAACCGATTGTTCCTATGACAGCTATATGATATAGTGGTCCGATCTGGATGAAATTTGGTTTGCACGTGGGATTTAGTACTAAATACATATAGGTTGAGTTTGGTGAAGCTAGCTCAAAAAAAGTTTTTTTTGAACCGATTGTTGCTATGGGAGCTATATGATATAGTGATCCGATCTGGCCGATTTTAACATTTGAACTGCGTGCAGAGAGAATACACATGTGTACCAAGTTTCACCACGATAGCTTTAAAACTGAGAGACTAGTTCGCATAGAAACAGACGGACATGGCTATATAGACTCGGCTGTTGATGCTGATCAAGAATATATATATTTATGGGGTCGGAAACGCCTCCTTCAATGCGTTACAAACATCGTGACAAAAACAATATACCCTCTGCAAGGGTATAAAAATTTTTTATTGACTGACTAAATATTGAGTCGATAGAGACCAAATTCGAACTTGTAGCCCTTAACATCTCTGGAATCTGGACAGTCAGACGGACAGACGAATCGGCTTGTTGTGCTGATCAAGAATACATATACCTTATGGGGTGTGCCACGCCTCCTTCTGCCTGTTAGACACATTTGCAAATATACTATTGCAGAGAGTATAAAAAAACAAAAAAGAATAGTACAGTCGAGCGCGCCCGAACGTATAGTACTCTCTGCATTTATTCACGATTATAATGTTAAAATTGGTATCCGGAATGCAAGTTTGTAAAGTTTTTATTTCTTACGGAAAAAGGTGGTGTGGCATGCAAAATTTTTAAATGCCAATACATTTATGCAGTCTCTGCGAAACTGAATACTGAAATTGGTATTCCTAATTGCCATCGTTAAAGAGATATTCGCCGAAAACATCTATTTTTAACAAGGTATGTCTAGTTTTTTACTCATAGTGGGCGAATGGGGCGTAGCATCAAAAAAAAAATATTCTTGTATTGACTGACTAAATATATCGAGTCGATTGAGACCAAATTCTAACTTGTAGCTCTTACCATCTCTGAAATCTGTTTGTTCATACGGACGGACAGACAGGCAGACGGACATGGCTTTATCGACTTGTCTTGTGATGCTGACCAAGAATATATATACTTTATGGGGTCTGCAACGCCTCCTTCTGCCTGTTACATACATTTGCACAAACCCAATATATTCTTGCGGAGAGTATAAAAAGTGATGACTTGCATCTCTACCACTTAAGCCATACTCCGCTTAATACTTGTTGTGACTAATATAAGTAAACTCCTCACCAATAACGATGTTCAATAATTGTAATGTATTTACACGTGGATGAAAGAAAAGTGATAACTCTATGCTTATACAAACATTAGCAGTACTGATTTGCGAACAAAGCGTGGCCCAAGAATTTTAACTGGTGCAGCGGGATAGGGTTGGGGTTAGCCGTTTGGCGCATATGTGTGAGGTCGCGGCTTCGAATCCTGTCAGGAAATTAGTATGTTAGACCCCGTACTCTAAAAAAGAGTATAGGGGTCTTTTAGGTTTGTCAGAAGGCAAATGTGCGTAACAGGCAAAAGGAAGCTTTTCCGACCCTATAAAGTATATATATTCTTGATCAGCATCAACAGCCGAGTCGATATAGCAATGTCCGTCTGTATGTCTGTCCGTCTGTCTGTCTGTCCGTATGAACAAACAGATTTCAGAGATGGTAAGAGCTACAAGTTCGAGTTTGGTCTCTATCGACTCGATATTTAGTCAGTCTTTTTTTTTTTTCGATGCCACGCCCCATTCGCCCACATTGAGCCAAAAACTAGACATGCCTCGGAAAAAATCTATGTTTTAAGCGAATATCTCAGTAACTATGGCAGTTAGGAATACCAATTTTGGTACGCATGTTCCTAGAGATAGCACAAATGCATTGACATTTAAAATTTTAGACTGCCACGCCCCCTTTTTCCGTAAGAAATAAAAAAACTTTTCAAACTTGCATGCTGTTTTTAAGGCATTTGGTCTTATCGAGCAGTATTGTTATTTATGATTCGTTTGGAGACAAAATGTATTAAACTATTCTGAAAGTTGCATAAAAATCCGACTGTAAACAAAAATGCAATTAACATTTGGATATTTGTAATTAAACGCATTGGCAATGCATAAGAGCGAGAGAAACGTACACACACATGTGATCGAACTGCGCTTGTATATGTGCTTACGCAAATGTACGTACATATGTGTGTACGTAAGTAATTCATATGTAAATATGTCCATACATTTGTATGTGCAATATATATATATATATATATATATATATATATATATATATATAGATGTACGCAATTGCGTTAATGACCTTCGCCCTTTACTTCATCTAATGCTTTTACATGCAAAAACATTCAATAAAGTTCCAAAGTGAAAATAATGAATTTTGTTTTATTCTGCTATTGCCTCTTTGTTTTGGCTACTTCTAATATGAAGAACACAAACAAATCATATTTATCAGTTGATTATCAACCAGATCAAAACAATAACATTGTCGAAGAAGACAAAAACAATTAAAAGAGAAATATTCTCATTTCCTTCTCTCTCGTTTTTGTTGTTGTTCACGTCACAGGGTGAACAGGTCAAGTGTGGGGGTGGATTTCCACCTTAACGGACGACGGTCACACTGATGGAAGTGACTGGCATTACACTGTAAAACGCCATTTACAGAAGTTCGCGATTTTTCCTCGCCATCGTTTTTTATACATTTTTTTTCAACTTTGTATTTTTTTCACCCCGCACACTGCTCGCGTGTGTTTTCCATATCCCCCAATAAAGATAATTTAAATTCATCCCGGCTTTATTCCCCCCACAGCAACAGCAACAGCAGAAGATATTAGCACCCGCCAATTTACAGCTTGATCCGCTTTCGCCCTCCTCCAAACATTTGGTCCTTCGAGCCGGATATCCTTCCGCTCCTCCAGCTAGCATCGGTGGAAAGCCTGATAGGTACTGCTTTTGTCTGTCATACATACTGCAGGGTGCACGGTCCCGCTCTCTCATAGCGACTTGTGCATTTTCGCAGTATCTGTGTGTGTTTTCTATACCTGACCTGTCCACAGGCTCCACAGGTATATTCCATCCTATCCTGTGTTCGTTTGCTGTAATTGTTTGTGACCGATTGTAAAATTACAATTAAATTATACATACATATATCCAGACATAGTTACCGACATACCTATATACATTCCGTATACCAACAAGAAAGAAAAAACCGCGAGCGTGTGTTGAAAGTGCAGTTCCAAGTGATAAGAATTATAAAATAATAATATTCAATAGCAAAGCTATTGGTTTTTCCGCGCGTTTCAAGCCAGCAAGCTCACACATACCACCGCATATGTATGTAAGTACATCTACATGCATGTAAGTAGACTTACCTGTATGTAAATACACTTGTGCAAGCGATCGTTTTGTTTCCGCGCGTCAAATTAAACTGCTGCTGTGGAATTCCTCAATTAACTAATTGTCTTTCTTTATAATTCTTATAATTCTTATCACTCGCACTGGCACTCGCGAAGTTCAAAAGAAAATTTCTCAATTTCCAAAATTGCACTTGCAAAATCAACAACCGGCAGAACAGCTGAGTCGCTGTCAGTGTTGCCACTCCAGTGACACTAATCGTGACTAAGTCACGGGTAAAGTCCTCGATCAATTCCTTGATCGTTTTTTAAGATATACTAAATTACGGAAAACTGTTGCGACAATCATTTTCATCTCGATACGATATTTGAATGCACCAATCGATAACTATCGATATCTCCATTTACGATCAATACATCGATATTTTATTATTTTTTATCCAAAGAATAATTTTTAATCATTCCAACCAGATATTTGATTGTGCCAATCGATAATAATCGATAACTCCATTTAGAAGCAATATCTTGTTAATCCATTATTTTTTATCCAAGGAATAACAGGGACGAGCACCAATTCAAAATAAGAAGCATAAATTTATGTTTTATTTTTTTGTTATTACTTGAAAACTAAGTTTAAGTTTTTGTTTTTTTCACAAATCGCAAAAAAAAAAAAAATCACGAGGAAAAAAAAGGAAATACACATATAAATAAAAAAAAAAAAAAGGAAAAAAAAACCCTAATTACGACAAAACAATAAAATACTTAAAATTTGGTCGTGTTTTACTTATAATTGAATTTTTTTAATATTTACTAAGAAGAAATATTTATTAAGTATTATTTATAAAACAAAAGGGTTTTCCTCTTATTTATTTATACGCGAAAGCTTATTCTCACTCCACCAAAAATACAGTCCACTTTCTGTCGTTTCGTGTATCTTTGTTTGAACCGGGAATATTCTTTCTCCTACGTTTCGGTAGATAATGTCCGCTGATCCATCTAAGGCTGCTCCCAAATCCGAAGGTCTTACAGTCCCTGGTCGCACCGACACTTCGCCTCGGCTCTCCGATTTCACGATCTTCTACATCCTCTCTTTCGAATCCTCGCAAGAGCGCTTCTCCAGCTCCGAAAGTTGACGTGACCTCTCCTGAGTATCCCATACTCACGCGATCCGCCTCTCAACAACTCAGAGAACAATCCAAAATGTCGCTTTCTGATTTCATTTCCACCTGCGACGCCCTGACACTATTCGAGGCTCGTGAGACAGAGGCTCTTAGTGCAGATGTTCCTCTGTTCTCCATAAGGATGCACTTAGAGCAGCTCAAGTCACTTTGGCCAAATGTCGTCCCAAAATACAGAGGAGTCCCAGTTGACTCGGAGTACCATTAAGGCAAAGCACGAATACTGCTACATGGTATATGTGCGAAGCGGAACGCTGTTTGGAGAACGAATAGAGCAACTGTCCGCTCAGAACGCTCCCGCTCCAGTCCGACCTGCCGCTGTCCCGCTTTCCCAAGGGCACCGATTACCTCCGTGTGAGGTAGAAGTCTTCGAAGGCGATAGCCTCGCGTGGCCAACGTTCCGTGATTTGTTCTCCGCTATATATATCCGCATTCCGTGTCTGTCAGAAGTGGAGAAGCTTTATCATTTAAACTCCAAAACCCGCGGTGAAGCTAGAGCCATTGTGTCCAAGTCCCCTTTGACAAATGAGGGTTTCCAGTCCGCGTGGAACAACCTCACTACTCGGTACGAAAATTATCGGTTGTTGATCATGACGCAAGCCAAGCAGCTCCTCCAAATTCCCGCGGTTACGCACGAGTCCGGCAAGGCCTTGCGAGAGCTGCAGACGACCTTCCAAGGGTGTTTGACAGCCTTGGAGCGATCTGGAGCGAGTACAGAAAATTGGGATATTCTTCTCATAGCGATCTGTATTAGCAAGCTGCCAAAGTCCACCATCCTGTTGTGGGAGCAATCTATCCCGAATAAGACTGCAGTGTCATCCTGGAACGATCTCAACTGTTTCCTGACCGATCGCTATCGTGTGCTTGAAGCCACGGAGGATCATAGAGCGGGGACAAGTATGCAGGACGTCCAATCCGGGTCGCGAAAGCCGGCTAGCACCGCTCGGGTCCAAGCATTTCCAGCAAAGACCCAGGTTAAAGCGGCATCCTGTAGGCTGTGCCAGAAGGAAAACCATCCCATCCGGGTGTGTCCAAGTTTTCTGGATATGGCCGTCCCAAAAAGAGTCGAAGTCATCAAGCAACAGAGTCTGTGTTTAAATTGCTTCGCTCGAGGGCATCATGTTCGGGACTGTTCCAGTGCCTATAATTGTCATATCTGCAAGGAGAGGCATCACACTTTGTTGCATTCCAGCAACCTGCCCACATCCAGTTCGGCCATTTCGGCAGTTCAACATTTCCACGCTCAAGAACGCATCCATTCCAACACTCAGCTATCGAATGCGCATAGTTTCTTTGCATCCACTCCAGGTCGAGGCCTCCTAGGTACCGCTATTGTTACCCTTAATCATCTGGGTGGGGAGTTTCATGTGCGTGCCCTGATCGATTCGGGTGCCGATTCGACTTTCTTATCCGAGAGGGTCTTTAATCTCATCCAGCCGCCTTTCTGCCCCATCAACGCAGCGGTTTTCGGTATGGGTCAAAGCGACGGCGGTTCCGCCGAAAAGGCATGTTTGCTAAAGCTGTCCGCCCCTTGTGACAGCAGCAGGCAAGTTGAAGCGTTAGCCTTAGTCGTTCCAAGGCTGACAGGCGCGATTCCGGCACACTCTTTCTCGGACGTGGTCCGTTACGAGTGCTTAGATCGCCCACTGGCGGATCCACACTACAATAAGCCTGCCCCAATTGAAATGATGATTGGGGTTGATCTCTTCCCTCATATCCTTGGGGAAAGAATCAAAAAGGATGTTGGTGGCGATTTCGTCGGGCTTGAAACCATTTTCGGGTGGGTGTTATGCGGGCCCATCCTCTCCAAGTCTACGGGATCTCGGAAAGCATTCTCGGCGCAAACGGGAGTCGCGCCAGAGACAAAACTTGACGAACTTCTCACCAAGTTTTGGGAGGTGGAAGATCTTCCAGCCAAGCCGGATAAGGAAGCAGATGTGATCTGTGAGCAGATTTTCCGGGAAACCACCAGGCGAAGGAAAGACGGTCGCTATGTAGTATCCCTACCTTTTAAGGATCCGAACGGTGTCGATTTGGGCCACTCCAGACCCATCGCGTTAGCTCAATTCCTGAGGAATGAAGCGCGACTCCAAAAGAATCCTTCTCTGAAGGCCCAATATAATGACGTGCTTCGGGACTACGTTAAATTGGGCCACATGATTCGGGTAACTCCACCCTCTGACTGCCAGAACTTTTATCTTCCTCATCACGCCGTCGTCAAACCTGACAGCATTACTACCAAGGTTCGTGTCTTCTTTAACGCATCAAGCCCTTCCACTAAAGGTATCAGTCTGAACGACGCATTATATACCGGGCCAACTCTCCAGGCCGACCTTACGCTGCAGGTACTTAAATGGCGTTTTTTCCAATTCGTCTTTAATGCCGACATCACCCAAATGTATCGACAAATCCTAGTCGATTCCAAGAACACTCCGTTCCAACGTATCCTTTATCGAGACAGCAGCGGGAATCAAACTGTCACCTTTGGCGTTAACTGCGCACCCTTCTTAGCCATCCGAGTCCTTTTGCAGCTAGCGCAAGACGTGGAACACGTGTACCCGAGGGCAAGTGAAATCCTCCGTCACTACATGTATGTAGATGATGTGCTCCAGGCTCTTCCGAAGGAGCATTTGTTGCACGAGGATTTCCTGGACTTAGAGGACGCAAGCACGGCTAAGACATTGGGCATCCGCTGGCAGGCCACCAGTGATTCCTTCTTCTTCTCGATTGTGCACCCGCTACTAGAGACATCCGTCTCCAAGAGGGAAGTACTATCCCACATAGCCAAGTTATTCGATCCCGCTGGCCGGCTAGCGCCCTTCGTCATTAGAGCCAAGATTTTCATGCAGCAAATTTGGCTGACGGAACTCGGATGGGATGACGCACTTACTCCGCCTCTTTTGCATCAGTGGCATGATTTCCTGCAGGACTCCCTGAGTCTCAGCCGTCTGCGCATCCCTAGATGGCTTGAAACTATGTCCACCGTTGATTGGGATCTCCATGGTTTTTGCGATGCGTCGCAAAAGGCGTATGGAGCGTGCCTATATGTGCGGGTTCGTCATCCAGACCATGTGAGTGTCCATCTCCTGACGGCTAAGACCCGCGTCGCCCAAGTCAAAACTGTATCTCTACCTCGACTAGAGCTTTGCGGCGCAGTCTTGCTTGCCGATTTGTACGCGACCGTACTTCCTGAGCTCCCACTTCGACCTTCGTCTTCCCATTTCTGGACTGACTCCACCATAGTGTTAGCGTGGCTTAACAAGCCCCCCTGCAGCTAGTCCACATTCGTTGCAAACCGGGTCTCTAGGATATCCAAGAGCACCAGCGTCCACAACTGGGCTCATGTTCGATCGGAGGACAATCCAACGGATCTCGCGAGTCGCGGCGTCCCCGCTATCGATTTAGCGGCCAGCAGCCTATGGTGGCACGGCCCGGAATGGCTCCGTCATGCATCCGAACTCTGGCCGACATCTCTGGAGAATGTGCCGGATACCCAACTGGAGCAGCGTGTTCGTTGCCACACCGCAATACTTGCCTCCACTCCCGAGTTCAGCGAGCGTTTCTCCGATTACGGTAGAGCGCTGAGGGTCACAGCTTATATTCTGCGTTTCGCCTCGTCACACAAATCCACGCCTGACACTCTGCAGCTCAACAAGGACGAGTTGCTAACTGCTGAACGAGTCCTCGTGCGTCTCGCTCAGCGGCAGAAGTACGCTTTGGAAATCCGAGCCCTCCTCGAGAAGAAGCCCGTTCCGCCTTCCAGCTCGCTGCTTAATTTAAATCCATTCCTGGATAAGCACGGTGTTCTACGTTCCTGCGGGCAACTACGAGCAGCTGAGTCACTCAGCTACGACGAGCGTCACCCAATCCTGCTCCCTTACGACGCCCATTTCGCTCGCATCCTTGTCAAGTTCGCACATCGCATTACCCTGCACGGTGGCAGCCAGCTAATGGTGCGGTACTTACGTACCAAGTTTTGGATCCCCAAAATCAAGAACTTGGTTAAGGCTCACGTGCAAGGATGTAAGACTTGCGTCATTTATCGACGCCGTCAACAGAGGCAGATGATGGGAGACCTTCCGCGAGAACGCATAACCTTTTTCAGACCGTTCACGCACACAGGCATTGATTTCGCTGGGCACTTCGAAATTAAAAATTACACAGGGCGAGCCTGTCTCATCACCAAGGGCTACGTCTGTGTGTTTGTGTGTTTTAGCACTAAAGCAATCCATCTCGAGGCGACGTCTGACCTCACCACAGACAAGTTCCATGCCGCCTTCTCACGATTTGTGTCCCGGAGACAGTGTCCCCAACGCATATACTCCGATAACGGCAAAACCTTTGTTGGAGCATCCAAGGCGCTCGAAAGGGACTTCCTCGCTGCTACAAAGCAATGCATTGTCGACTCCTTCCGCCAGCATATCCTTGAGTGGCACTTTATTCCGCCCAGCGCACCTCATATGGGTGGATTATGGGAGGCCGGGGTGAAGAGCTTCAAGGCCCTCTTCTACAAGTCCACATCGACCACCAAGTACACTTTCGAGGAACTGTCCACCCTCCTGTGTCGCATCGAAGCACTCCTTAATTCTCGGCCCATTTCCAACATGAGTGAGGACCCGTCAGATCTACTGGCGTTGAGTCCCGGGCATTTCCTAGTCGGAGGCCCCCTCGTATCCATTGCTGAGCCTGAGATCCTCGCCGAGCCCATGTCCGTAATAAACAGATGGCAGCGGTTAAAGGCCATTCATCACGGTTTCTGTCGCCGTTGGAAGCAAGAGTACCTCCAAGAGCTCCACAAGCGGAACAAATGGAAGACTCCAACCCGCAGTCTCCAAGTCGACGATCTGGTGATCGTGTCCGAGGATCACCTGCCTCCCACCGAATGGCGCTTGGGACGAGTGGACCACGTCCACTCCGGCGCTGACGGTTTGGTGCTCGTCGTCGACGTTAGAACTTCGCGTGGATCCATCCGACGCCCCGTAGCCAAGCTCATACTATTGCAGGATGAGAACGATCCCGTCGCGGTGACCCAGTAACTCCCTCCTTGTTACATGTGTGTCCACGTGTCCTCGTCAGAGTATCCTCTCCTTCATTGTCTCCGCTCCCACTAATGTTTTCCGCTTTCTGTTCCAGGCCTTTGTGCTTCCTTCAGCATGGCTCCTACGCAGTCCAGGCTTGCCCGACAGGAGAAGCACCGCATCCGAGGAGTCGACTCATACCGATGTCGGGTGTGCCGCGGCGTGCATGCCCTCCGCCAGTGCCGGCGGTTCTTGAATCTGCGCGCCGAGAAGAGGTTACGGGCAGTGCTGGTCAACAAGTACTGCCCCAATTGTCTGGCCCATGAACACTCCTCGGGGGCCGTCGGTGTGGACAACCGCACCACACCCTCCTTCACATGGCGGATCAGACCCCCCGGCGCCGATCGCCAACTCGGCGCACCGACCGCATCAGGAGCAGCTCGCCAAGGCGGCGGTCGGTTCAGTCCTCCGATCGCCCGGCTGCCTCCATCTCCACTCAAGCGCCCATACTCACATCCCTCTTGCAGTCACGGACCACTACACTGATGCCGACCGCAGAGATCCGGATTAGCAACGGGGCGAAGCCTTTCGACACCCGCGTGCTGCTGGATGCCTGCGCTCCGGAGAGCCGCATCAACGGGTCGTTCGCCAGGTCCCTCGGTCTAGCCGTGACGAGGGTCGGACCCGACCATTGAGTCGCGGAGCGATCCCGCATTCCGAAAGACGGTGGTCCTCAAGGTGGAGAACGACCTGCGAGTGCGCACACCCATCCGCGAG